>JAWWES010000169.1:10466988-10503856 GCA_035583135.1 Lophotriccus pileatus
GGCTTGAGGCTTAAGGCTTGCCTAAGAATTTGTCCATTTGACTCCTCTGTGCCACGGCCTCACATATCTAACCATCTAATGATCACTGATCTAATACTGATGTTTCAAGGATTCATCTCTCTCTGTGTGAATTCTAGGAAATCTCTCTGAAAAACAAATGGTGTTTAGTTCACATTAACCTGGTTTTGTTTTTCTTTAAACATTCTTTTTCTGGTCATAGTGAAACAGCAAGACTGAGAATTCCCAGCAACTGAAGAACAGCTTGTTGAGATGGTGGGGTTTGGAGAGGAAGCCATTAAACAGAGAACTGTTTCAAAGTCACTCCTGTACAAACCAACCTGGACACTGCAGAGAGAGAGAGCAAAGGACTTGCACTATTGTTGTTCAGTTTTATCTCCTGGTCGTTGTTCAGGCTTGTCCCCTGGAACAAGTTACTCAGGCCAGCCACTCTTCCCTTCTGGATGGCTCGCAGGGATTGCCGTCGGTATTCATCCCGCGCCCTGCGCGCTTTGTGGCTTCTCTCCTCATCGGCAGCCTTGGAGCGGCGCACTGGGTGGAATTAATGGGGAGGGTGGGGAGGAGAGACTTTAGAAATACAAACAGACATTTATTTACTCCTTTCCTTACAGAACAACTTTCTACCTTTATTCCTGTATGACCTCATTTTAAGGATGTATAAATTACAATGCATTACAGTAAAGGTTGGATGACATTCCTGGTGCTTCAAATACAGCTCCACCACTAGAAGAAGCCAGACAGACTCTAGATATCAATGATCTGATCACTACTGGCAATAACTGAGCCTCTAACCTACTGTGATTACATCTGACCTTGCTTTGGCTGTAATAAGAGAAATTCTGCTTCAGGACATCTTTTCCAATGGCACTGCATCAAGTTCTTTGTCTCAAGAAAGGATTTCTAATGCTGCTTAAAATTAAGTTTGTGTTTAACAGAATTCTTCACCCCTGTGAACGTAACTAGAATTGAAGGAGCTACTCCCAAAATTTACAATTATTAAAACTAACAAGTAGGTTGCATTTTTTTGTCAGTGTTGTTTTCTTTCTGAAAAGCATATGCTATCTTTGTCACAGTACTTGTAGGCACAGAAGTTTCCAACTTGAAAATATTAGTCTAAAAATGGTTTCAGTAACAATGGATAAATTAGTAACCATTGGAAAGGGCATGCTGATGCTATGGTTGGGGTTGTCTCACACTTCAGTCTCTGAAATTGCATATAAAGAAACAGAATCTCTATAGGAAGATTTAATACATAGCTAACAGTAGCAATGACCAGGGAGTTACCCATTTCTGCAACCTGAAATGAGGCCGCTGTTCCAGCCTCTGCAGGTCAGGCACCTTTTATTAAAGATTCTTCATTTTTAAACTAAGGTACTAACAATCCTGGCTTTGAAAAGGTATAACTTAAATGCCCCAAGACTTGTACTGCAAATATTCGTCATGTATCAGCTCTTTTCTGGTGCCTCAAGCCCCATTTGGATGATTTTTTGAGTCACAAATAACTGCAGGCAGGCAAATTTTTCCAGTGCAAAACAAACTCTTAACATCCAGTGAAGCAAATACTAAAGAAGCTAGCTATTGCCTCCAGTAGCAATTAGCAATCCTGCCATGACTATCCTGGCTTGGATCATACCCAGTTCATAAAGTGCACACACTATTTCTTACTCCACTGTGACTGTACCTGTGACTAGGAATGGATGATATAACACAGTTGCATTTCATTAGGCTGTTTGCATCCCTCTGGTTTACACTCCCAATTTAAAGCAACCAAAAATATAAATTGATTTGTCCAAATTATGAGAAGGTTTAATGGAATCAAGC
The DNA here is from genome assembly GCA_035583135.1 of Lophotriccus pileatus. Taxonomy (NCBI): domain Eukaryota; kingdom Metazoa; phylum Chordata; class Aves; order Passeriformes; family Tyrannidae; genus Lophotriccus; species Lophotriccus pileatus. The sequence goes on from JAWWES010000169.1 coordinate 10,468,828, forward strand.
AATAAAAGGACTCAAAGCCAAAGGAAATTAAATAAAACCTCGTGGGCAAATGAGGGAAAGAGAAAAGACCTTTAAGCTTAGATTTATATAATCACAAGTAGAAAGATGTACAGAACTGGAACTTCATCACGATATCATAGTAAATGAGTCATAGATGCTTCATATGCATACAACTGTCAGGATTTCCGTTTCACTTAACTACATACCCTGTCGTTTTAGATAAACAAAGTAACAAACAATTGTATAGCACAGAAAACATGAGTAACAGACTTCACTATTTATTTCACAGGTCATTATTTTTAAGGGTAGATAATGTCATTTAAATATGCTACTTCAGTGGCTGAAGTATATTAGCTACAACATTTCTTTGATTTATCCATTCTAAAGGCACTCAGTAATGGCCACTTTAAATGTGAACTTTGTGTTTGCAGCACAAGGAGAGACTGCAAGGAAGATGAGTGCAATGCAGCTTGGCAAGGCATTTAGAAACTGGCCATTGTCATAATCACAATATACAGATTGAGGGCAGACTGCCTGGAGATTCATGGGGTTCTTTTCTACTGGTGGGCAGGCTGCCTGGCAATGAAAAAAGCAAGCTACCTTCATGCCCCACTTTCCTCAGCAACTGATACTCTTTTCAACAGACATTCCTACTGTATTTTTGCCCACTAACAAATCTGTACCATCAGAAGCTGATGACTTGGGCTACATTTTCCCAAAGTGTAGAGCTTCTTATCACAAAACTATGGGGAGAGGTAGCATAGTTTGCAACTGTTAAATACCAACATTTCAACTTCCAGAAAACCTTTGGAATGTGTGTATTTGTATTTATGAACATACTCATGCATGTATATATGTGTTTGTGTGTAAGTGTCTGAATATATGTCAGGATGGGGAAGGCTATATACAGATTTTTAGATTTATATCTATATACGTATACAGTCATCTCTTTCACATTAAGAATTTTTATTGAAATTTCCCAGGTGAGGTATCTGAAGAATTCTGTCATTGACCATAGGGATGCATAGGGTCTCTCAATCCATTTTTTTCTCATTACTGGAGGCCTGACCTTCTCCCTCACCCATTTTTCACAGTTATTCCCTGAAACATTCCTCTCTTTTCCCTATCTTTCAAAGTCATCCAGTACGGCTTCTACTGTGGATCTGCTTTGCTATGTTATCATAAGTTACTTTTAAAACTCTGACTTGCCAAGGGACTTTGCAGGTAAATAATCAAAGTCACTGGCATGAATAACTGGATTTAGTGACTGGAAATAGTATCATGGATAAAGCCATTGCAGTCAGGAATCTACAAAAAGGTTTTTCACTACATTCCAGACAAAGTAACGTGTGTCACATGAACCGTCCTCCCATACTGACACTTCCCACAAATTTCTCTATCTTGAGAATGTCACTCGAAGTCTGACGGTAAATCTGGATCTATTTCTATTTTATACATTTCTATTCTATAATTTTGTGAATATTCATATTTCTCTCTTTGGCTCTGAACCATCTCACTAGGAATAAGAACTTTATGTCTGGATCAAGTCTAGCACAAATATTTTAAGATAGAAAAAGCCAAATCTCTGCATTACTTGTATTTTGAGAGACATCATAGCCTTTCTCACAATAAGAAAGCAAAAGTAGTCGGGATTTCTAGTACTCTCTTAAATAGGAACAGGTTGTTGCTCTTGACCAGCTGTCCTTTTACTGCAAATGTACTTCTGGCATGACCCCTGTGCAAAACACTAAATTCAGTAGTCAATATTTTCACCAGGGAGATTAGATATGTGAAAAAAAATCTTACAATCTCTGAATCATCACCACAGGTTCATATATCTAGCATCAAGACTTACATCAATAGTAATTTACATATTCATCTTCCTTTTATGTTACAGAATAATGTAAGGACTGACCAGATGGGGAAACGAGGAATTTGTTAAGCTCCCAGGAAACCCACAGTTCAGGTAGGCCCTGTAAGACCAGCTCCAACACCAGTTTTCTCTTCCAGTGTTGATGATACCAACAACAGGTACATTTTCCTTCAGCACTTGCAAAATGAAGACCCCTTGTGTCCTGATGGAACTGTAGCTTCTGTAGAAATGCCTGAGCTGCTCTTATAGGTTAGGTGTCAATGTGACTGTAGCCTCAGTAGAGCAGGCCAAAAATGGGTCACCAAACCCTCCTGGAAAACTGGCAAACATATCCAAAACAGTTATCAGTACTAGAAATGAATAGCTTAAAGCCAGCTCAGACATGTCCATGTGATCTGTGGTGTGAACATACTCTCAACAACAGAGAACAAACCACAAGTGGTGTGTGCAACAGCTCTTACAATCCTAGAGGTGTCAGTTGGCTTGTTTTCCCTGAAGAATTTGTGGAAATCTATTATTCCTCTATGATAATCTAAGTTGTCTTTTGAGTGAAAATGCAAGATCGTCTTCTAAATTTTCACTTTGGATTGGTAAATCCCTATGAAAAGTCCTGGCAAAGTTCTAGTACCAAATCTTTTGATATAGATGAGGATTAATTCATGCTGCACTGCAGCTGAACTTGATCACAAAATTTGTGAAAGACTAGGAACTCTCTATTTTCTGTAATCTATTTTGTGCTTTTGAAGAGCTATGAGCTGCAGTCAGAGATATGTAAAAGCAGAAAACGACATGTGCTATGATTATACATCGTAATTTTTAAATTATTTTGTTTTGGCTTTACACCCTTGTTAACAATTCTTGGAAGCTTGTTTATGAGCAATTCAGAATGACTACTTAACAGATAAAATTCAATCTTCAGATTTTCTGAGTGCACAGACAAATCACACAGTGTTTTTTTTGCCTTTCCTAATTGGAAAATAACTTCCCACAAATACTCTGCAATATGGCTCCAGTTCAGCAATCTTTTATCTGAAAGTATTTGAATAATCGCATTCCTGTTCAACAATGCACTCTGAGACCCACTGGAGTTCAGAGGATACATACTTTATGTTAAGCACTTGCTTAGCTAATGTATAGCAGAACTGGGGACTACTCACTTAAAAATTCGGCATTTTGTCAAATCCTCCTACCAGTAAACTCACTCTCTTGTGTTTCTGTGGAAGATAAGTACCAAATTAATTCCTTTAAAAGCCAGACAAAAAATAAATTCATAGACACATTTGTAGAAGGACATAAAAATATAAGAGAAGCTATAATGAGTCAGCCTGGTGTTCTACTTCCAACAGAGACCAAAAGTGGGTGCTTGGGGAAAGGCATAAGAATAGATCAACTCACTCATCTCTGTTTACATTTTTACTGGAACAATTTTTGTCTGCAGATGAGTAAAGCTGGTCAGATGGTATCTGAGCACTTCACTGCTTGATGTGGTTTGCAGGGCTTTGTAACTGTACTAACAGAATGCTTTTTTGCAACATCCAATCAGATGAATATTCATGCTACAGTATTTTTCTATTATGTTTTGCAGATTCCTTTTCTGTTTTCACAGGGAGAAGTCACATTTAAATATCCCATAAACACAAGAAATGGAACAGCCTGCAGAAAGGTCCAAAACTAATCACAATATGCACCCTCCTCTATCAAAGCTTAGCCTTAGTTCTCAATTCTCAGTCTCAAACAATTAGAGCTTTGAACAGTGGGCTCTCTGAATCAGTCTTTTCCATTTTTCTCATTTGCCAACCAATATACTTGTTCCACTTATTAACTCACAATTACCTTCTAAAATAACCCAGTATATATCTTTTACATGAAATCAAAGTGTACAATTGCTCTTGCAACATCATATTTCCCCTTTAGTACTGATTTCTCAAGTTATTCTACATTTGTCATTTACCATACTCAAAAGCACTAAAATTATGTATTTCAGTTAACACAGCAGTTCTTTGGGCCTTTATTGTTATCTGGCAAATAGCAGAAGCAAACTGAACCAAACAGCAGAAACTAATATTAGCAACACTTTGCTTATTGCCTTGGCAATAAACAGCTGAGGGATAACATGATGAGGGGAGATGAAGCTTCATCACATTCTAAATTCCATCTACTAAATAAGTTAGTGGTGTCATCAATATCATTGCTACATTTGCTCTCCACAACAGCTGCTCAAGCACTACTGTTCCTCTGCAGTACTGACCTCCAGCACTGCTGAATACAAAGGGCTGACTTCAAGGAGACAAGATCCAGAGTAGCCTGGCCATGTTCCTAATGAGCAATATGGTTTCCACTGCAAGTGTGTAGAGGCAAAAGATGTAAATATTACATCAGCTTGTAATTCTCTTATGCAGTCATGCATTTATTTATTGCTTTAAAAAGATGACTGCTGGATAGCTTTGCCTGACTTCAGTAAGTTTCCTCTTGGTGTTCCATAGGTACTTGTGGACAAAATGGAAGGATTACCATAAAAAAAGAAAAAAAGAAAACCCTCTGGAACTGAAATAAAAACTGAGAAACCTGGTGAACCTGAGGTACTAGTTAATTCCGTAGCAATTTCAGATGCTCCCATTTCCAGATATTTGCTACTGCTGATCTGCTAGACATTCTGTCTTCTGCAGTAAAGTTAAGGAAATGAAAGATGTTAATATTGCTGAGGAAGCTCAATGCAAAGTCTGACAGCATGGTTTAAACTAGCCAGCAACTGGTGTGAGATAAGGCACTAAACACTGCATCTTCATATCTTCAGTTGTCACACCCATTTGCTAATGGAGCACAGTTCTAAGCCCTCAAACCAACTGGGACGAATTGAGACACTGAGATAAGCATAAGAGGATAAACAAGGATGTGATACACTCTAGTCATTAGTCTGCAGTTAGTGTAAAGCTGAATCAATTACTGATAACAGCATAAACTCTGGCAGCACAGCATTTATAGCGGGCTGCAAACCCCAGCTGTGGTGCCACCACAGAAGGTGCTGAGCTGCTGTTCCCCATGGCAGCTCTACTATCGGTGCTCAACAGCTTGAAATCGTGGGAGCTGCGCCCTTGGTCACCTTTAGGACAAGCAGACAGGTCTGCAGGTATCAAGGCACACAGGCTGAAGGTGATACAATTCCTTCAGAGCACACAGAATACTTCAAAGCTTACACAAGAAACGAGCACTGCTGGCAGACTACACAAATCAGGTGGTGCAGTCACAAGTGTTTTGACAGCACAAAAATGCCAAAACCTTACATGGCTTATTCCTTTTTCTGTCTTCTCCCATAATTACTCTGTTGCACTATTGATATCTGTCCCTGTACAAAGAACGTTATGTGAGAAAACAGAAGCAATAATTTAAGACCTCAGTTACCTCTTTTAATGCAAGGAAGGATACCTGGTTTCAGTAGTCTTTATAGTATTTTGGTTTATTGCCAATTTCAGTGTAAAGATAGACTGGATTTTTGTGGGTTTTTTTTTAACAACATGATTGTAAATGTATTTTTTTTTTTCCTTATACACCATCAAAGAAATGCTAGAATACATAGCGCTACTCTCTATGCTGGGTTGCCAGGTGACGCTAATTTTCTACAGAACTAAAGGGCTACTTTTCCCCAAACTCATTCTCCTCTTAAACACCCAAAATACAGAAAGTTACAGCTTTTCTTTCCCTATAAATATATACACCCGGATTTAGATAATTCTCTGGGACATAACTACCTTCTCTTTATTGACAGTGTAATATACAGCGGTTTTATTGATCAAAGAAAAGCATAGCCTGTTATGAGCTTGGAAAATGGCACCACTGTATCTTATATAGATTTAATTCATGTTGTACAGAATGATTCATTATCAGATCAATTCCAGGTAATAGCACTTCAATAATTAGTCCTTAGGAACTAATGAAGTGATGACTAAAACCATAACATAAACTCATTGTATATTTTGGACAATTTTTTTACCCCAGCAGGAAATAAGCAACACTACAGCAATATTTTTTTTCTACTCCATGGGGTATTTCTTGCACAACATATCAGCTCCCTAAAACTCCATTTTTATTATTAATTGATTAACTTTTGTGTTACATATAATTACTACAATAACCCCACAGGAGTTAATACTTTCCAGTCATTACACTTCCTTTTTCTGCAGAGTAATCAAATCAGTATAGATGTGAGAAATGGAAAATATTCTTCCCCCTCCTGCCAAAAAATGCACAATTCTTCTTGCAAACAAATTTCCTGCTTTCAAAGTCAACTGTACAATAGACACCAGATAGGCAGACACTTTGTTCACAGTAAGCTATTAAAGATCATTTATTCATAATGTGGACCTTTACTTATTTACCGTATGAATGCATACATATATAGTAATATAGTTGTTCTGCTCCTTGTAGGGTTTTAAAAGTCACTAAAAAATTAAATTAACCACAATTATGATAGTTACAAAGAATTTCAGGGTGTCTAAAAAGGAACAGTACCTCCATAGAGTGAGATCACCATCATCATAAGAATTTTTCTTTTTTAGATCAGCAATGTAAGTATTGTTTACTGTAACCTTTAGGAATGAAGTGAGTTTCAGCATTGATATCATAGCTTCATCCAGTTACCATGTGGAAGCAATTAAAATACAGATGAAGAAAGATTTTACCTCTTCAGAGATAGCTACGGACAAGCTGTCAAAATAACTGTGTCCTGAATTATTATTACTAAGCCAAAACTGTTAATTAAATACATTAGAAAAAAAATAATGATCTCAGTCCTTGTACACAGAAAAATTTTCTGTAAGACACTGAAATGGATTCAGAAAGAAATATTAAACTTCTTTTATAAGGTTAAGGTGGTAATTTCTGCCAAAATAATGCAGCTTTTTGTATTGCTCTAAGTAGAAGAGGTTTCTGGCAACACCTTTTCCATCCTATGAGTCTCCTTTTGTTTGCTTTCTGAAATACATTAATCCTGTGAAGGTAATTTACTCACACTGTTCTTCCCACTCCTGGTCATCGTCGCTGTGCTGACTGTGCTGCTGAGCTTGCTTGAGGCTCAGATACAACTCCTTTGCTCGGATTTCTTCCTGCTGCCTGATTTGTTCTTCACCCTTTTGTCTTTCCTCTTCTTCTCGTTTCTAGGCAAAATGAAGTAAGCCACAAGTGACTAAAGAGGAAGAATGTGCCAAAAGCTGGGACACTGCTTCAGTTGCTTCCTATGACCGAGTAGCTGCATTACCCTTGGACAAATCCCTGTCTCCTCTAACTTTGGGGTTCTCACTTACCACAACGGGCATAACTGAAGTTTCCTACCTCTTAGGAGGCTATGTTTTGAGATGCACAGCTATCATAGGAACAAGGAACATGTAAGTATCTAAGATCTGAAAACTGTATGGAAAATGTTTTATCACATGGCCCCAAAGTCTGTATTATCCTACAGCCCAAAAGCAAAGCTTGTTTTAAGTCCACACGTAACTCCCATTGAAGATGCTGCTGTACTCAAGCACTACAGAATCTGTAGAATTCAGTAACTCATTGCATTAGAACCAGCAATAGTTGGGCACAAGAAAAGAAAAAAAAAACAAAACCCAAACAAAACTCCATGATTACTTTAAACAGGAAAAGAAATTTCCAAATTCACCAAGACATTCCATCAATCAGCTGAGCTGATATATTTGAACAAATGTTTCTTAGCTTTGTACCAGTAATTTTTTTTTTCTTAAGATTTGGTGAGATGCAAATCTGAAAATTATGATCAAATGGGGTTCCCCCCTGCTTTCAAAGGGAAATCATAATGTTTACCTTCCATTGCATAATATTAGTACACTGTGAACTTTTTGAGAGGGCATATTGTCTAAGTTTGAAAACAAACTTTCATCACAGCAGGACCCACAGCATGACCAAAACAATCCGTGATCTATTTTAAGTACTACAAATATGAGTGGAGAGATTTAAAAACTGAGGCCAAAATCTGACTTCTAGTATTCTCTGAACTTAGTCTGTGGGTTCAGGAGATGCAAAACGGAACTTTCAGGATGTTGCTCATAATCCTGCAAAAAGTAACTTGCATTTTTCTTTTTCTGTGTAGGTTCTTCTGTTCAGTCTTTGACGATGCTACTTGTCTAAAAGGTCACACTTTGTATAAACTCTTGGTATAATTCTGCATCCTTTTAGTCTAAAAGGGGCTGAACTGTCCAAAAGCTATATTAATTCAGCAAAAATATGTATTAATTAACACTTCCCTACAGTACATATCTTTTATTTGATAATACATTGGAAAAATCCTTATTCAAAGGTTGTCTGTCCTATTTCAACAACTGCCAGGGCACAAACAACAAAGGTAATCCAAATATAGTACTATGAATGTTCAAATAATGTTGTTCGGACAGGCTGAGGAAGTTGAGCCTGCTCAGCTGGAAAAGAGAAGGTTGTGTGGAAACCTCCTAGCAAATTTCCAGTACCTGAAAGGGGTCTACACAGGGAAGCTGGAGAGGGACTCTTGTTTAGGAACTGCAGTGATAGGAGTAATGGTACAAACTGAAAGAGGGGAAATTTAGGCTGGATATTAGGTAGAAATTCTTGACTATGAAGGTGGTTAGGCACCAGAACAGGTTGCCCAGGGAAGTTATGAATGCTCCATCCCTGGCAGCATTCAAGGCCAGGTTGGACAAGTCTTTGAGCAACCTGGTCTAGCGGAAGTTGTCCCTGCCCATGGCAGGGGTGGCTGGGACTAGATGACCTTTAACGTCTCTTCCAATCCTTAACATTCTATGATTCAATGAACAATACATTAGGTTGCTCTTATTTCTGAGAAATAAAATCCTAGTACTGTTCTTCAGTCAAATGTAATGCTAGTATCTTTGATTACTTCTAACATCATCTTCCCACTGTTATCTCCAGAGTCCTAAAAACGTGAATTGAGTGGACAGGTCATTATTTTTGAAAAGTCAATTATTTTAGATAGCTCTGATTTTAAAGCCCAGCAGCTTCCTCAGGAAAAAAATAAAACTATTTTCTAATATCCCTATAGATTTAGTGATTCCATATTTCAGTTCCTAGTAAATGGTTCTGTTCCCTTCTTGGAAAAATATGAGATCAGCTATTCTTTATTCTTATGAGGAGAATACTTATTTAGTTAGCTTCACTACCTAAAACAATTCAATACATCCAGGCTATCTTTTCAGGAAGATGGACAGACACAGGTGTAATCCTGGGTTATCAAAATGTTTTATATTCAACCTTTCAAACCACGAGGTAAAATTTAGTATAGAGGAAGGAGGAAAAATCAATCTCACAGCAGTTTCCCTGAATCACACAGAGTTTTGTTATAAGTTTGAGTTTGTTTTTTAATGTAGCTATAATTGAGGCATTTCTAGTAAAAAGATGAAGTGTATAAGAAAACCAAACAAATAAAAAATACAAACAGACAAAAAAATAAACCCACCACCAAAAACTAGAATTCAGACAGAGTTTGAGTTCTGAATGGAAAGCAGAATGCCTACCAAGAGAATCCTAACTCCCTCTTTTTGGTTTTTGTTTGTTTGTTTGTTTGCGAAAATAGGGAGGTTTGAGTCAAAGAAGAGACAACAGCAAAAATTTTATGCTGGCACTCGATTCTGAATTCACCAAAACTTTGTCATATAATTTTCTTTCCTAAAGAAAGAAAAGTTTTAATTTCTCTTTATTTAATCAGTGCATGGATGCACATGCAAGTACATTGTACAACTCCCTAAAGATGTGTGAGAAGGAACAACCCTTGCTAGTGTGACACAGGAAAGAACAGTGATCCTTTTGTCCAGGATGATTAAACAGTGCATGTATTTACAATGAACAACAACTGGACTTCTCATATTTACTCCACTGGAAGAATAGAGCAAGCAGTTTATTTGCTTCTCCCCATGAACTCAATCCTGCACATCAGAGCTGAGAGTGAAGAGCTGTAATAACCTACAAACATCACCTTCTGCCCGACAGTTGAGAGAGATTGTACTCTGTGCCGTGTCCCTTTCAGCTCTTCCAGAATAATTAGAAAGCTGGCAATTCAGTACAGAGTGGCAAATTGCCAAGAAACACCAACCTGAAGAAACAAATCACACTGACAATTCAACAGGCAGCAGTAATCCTCTCAGGTATTAACTCCACTGGAGAATTTGAACATGCTAAATGGTCTTATCTATCCTCTGGCTGTTGAGAATTTACCACAAACTTATTACTGTCTGTGTGTGCCTCACTGCGTTTGATAACTTTGCTATGGACAGCTCTAAATAACATTTAATATTAGCCATGGTTAAGTTCTAATGTTTCAGTCCAAGGCAGATGAGAGGAGATTAGGTCAGCATTTAGTTTTTGCTGCAGAAAGATTTAAAATATACACTGAGGAAAAGCCAAAATAGAGTAGTGGATTTTTTTTTTTTTTTACAATGGAAAACTGGGCTCCTGGCTGCCATGGGTCTTGGGGTTTCTCTGGGGAGTCTTACAGGGTGCAGGGCAGCTGAATGACCAGTACCTGGCTCCAGGCAAAACCCATAAGGTGTTTTTGTTGCAACAGTCCTCTGTGAAACAAAGGATGCCTGGGATTCCCTCAGTGCTTCAGGCTGGCAAGTACCTTTGGCAGCCCTGAAATTTACAGCTGTGGTGAATCTCCTGAGCCCACTCAGCAATCACCTCTGTGTCAGAGCTGACATTGAGGCTACCTGCCACAGAGCTGAGAGCCCTCAGGACGCCCTCCTCTGAAGAAAGGCTGGAAGTCCCAGGCTGCCCAGCTGTAAGACAGCCTGCTCTCAGCAAGGCCGACACAGCTGGCTGAGTTCAGAGATCAGACTTCCCTGTAAACCCACCTGACATTGAGAGATTAATGGCAGAAATATGTCCAACTCCTTCCCAGCCTTTTTCTGAGAAAATTCTCTCACTTCCATTAAAAAAAAAATGTTTGCAGAGCCATTATTTTCTTCTCTGCTACCAGTGTCTCAGAAAGGAACATGGGGTTTGCATCACTTCACTGTGCATGTATTTGCACAGAGGCAAATGTAGTAAATGCAGTCATGCTTTATGCAGAAGCAGCTGTGTTTTCAGCCATGGATATGCCCCAGGACATGCTATTCACACATCTCATACAAGGAAGTAACACCGTACTCTGTGGTTCACAAAGATCCTCTTTTCAATGAGCTAAAAACAAAGCTAAGGACTGTTCCTAGTTGGGAGAGATCTGACATCTACTATACACACTGGAGTAGACTCTGCTTGAGTAACTTGCTGTAATTCCAGTGAACATCTACTAAAAGTTTATCTCTGGATCTTAGGGACTCCTCACAGCTTGAGTTCCTAACGTGCAAACTATCCTCCTTAGTGTCTCAGATTTTCCTATTCACCCATGGAAAATACCAAGGCTTTGCTAATTTTTACTAGCAATCCAGAATAAAGACAGTGGCTTCAGCAGTGCAGTCATTACTGATGTCACCAGGGAAGAGATTTTTCTTTAAAATTAATATTACAGTTCCTCACAAGGAGGATAGAAAAACCTGAAGACCCAATTCCCAATTGTAACTAACAACTGCCTCATTTCCAACACTGTTCAAGAGACAACTGCATAGAAATAAAGAATTTCTGAGCTGCGGTCTCACAAAAGAAAACAAAATGAAGTATTACTGAATTATTGTAATTGCCATTGAAATAGCCCAAACTAAGGCAGTTTCAGAATGAAATGGGTGCCAAATCCCAGCAAGAAGCTGTTATCGTACTCCTAGATTCTAAATATGCTGTGTTTGGGAAAGAGCTCAATGTTTTCTTGGCACAGCAAAGCATAGAGCTGAACTTACAGCTTATTTGCACTTAAACACAACAGTCCCACTCAAGTGTTTGACTTTTATTGGAGTCAGATTTTTTTCAGGTCAGGACAGAACGCTCACTGCTGTATCAATAGGAGCCCACAGTACTGCAAGTGGTGGTGATGTTTCACTTTATTCATAAACCCTACACCTGGCAGCTGTCTGAAGAATCAGGTCCACAGCACTTTGGGGCACAGTAAAGCCCTCAGTCGTATTGAAAGCTCATCCAAGTCAATAGGACTGAAGTGTGTTCTTTCTATTAAGCATAAGTTTAATTAGAGATTTCCTGAACTGAAACAGTAATTATTCTGTTCTTCTCTAAAGGTTGATTCTCAATCTGTCTTCTTTGAAGAGACATATTTCATCTCCCAGGGAGTTTTTAAGAAGCAATCTAGCTCTGCTGTCAACTAAGCTTATATTATTAAATTTGGCAGGTATCTGATGTTGTCATAAGGACAGTACTTTACAATTAATAGTCTCTTGCTTTATGTAGACCACATGAAGAGTTGAGAAACCAACTCTCTTTTAATTCTAAATGTAGCTGAAGGATACCACTCGCCCCTGGCTGGCTGACACTCACACCTTTAATTTTCCTTAGCTCTGCACATTGTTCCAGACTCTTAATGACAGCTACTGATAACAGTAGAAAATTATGCTTATGATCTCATAGCCTTTGTGAATTAGCAAAAAGATTAATGACAGTAATTGGCTTTCTTATTTGTCCTTTGCAATAAGTGCATAAAAGAATAGCTGTCCTTAAACTGCAAAAATAGAGAAGTCAATGTTTATATTCTAGCATCATAAATTAAAAGCATTTCTGCTTAAGAAACACCAAGGAAGGCAATAATTTCCTAATAGTGTTGGAAAAGGAAATAGGGATCATCATTCACTTTGATATGTGAGATATCATTTATCTAGTGCAGACAGCCCAAACGTCCCATGATAGGTCAAGAGGAATAAAAGCATTTTAAAAAGGAGTGTTTGTGATACAATATGGTTAGAAATTAAACAGTCAGCAAGAGAGGACAGAGTTTCAATTTCCCAAGTCAAAATGCCTCAAAGAGGGTGAAGCATTAACAGAGACTGAACTTCTTATACCTCTGTTTGGAGACCTCTTTAAAGATGGTCAGGTCATCATCACAGAAGGATGATTACCAAGACATTAAATATTTTAAACCTGTTAAAGTGGGCTTGCTAACTGATCTGCATCTCATTCTACACCCATTTCTTCATTATTTCAATTACTTTAGTTATACATGAGTAGATTCATTAATTCATCTTTTTCCCAGTACCTTAGTTCTATTCCCTTTCTGTAGTTGGATGTGGATGCCAGAAACATAGCTTTCTTTTCTTGTCTGGTACCTATCCACTCATTCAGCCTGTAAATATTTCATGTAGCTCTTCCACTCCACCAGAGTAGTTATGAAAAGAGTAAAATGCGAAGGAGAAGGAAGGCCAAATGAGATTAAATAAGCCAGTGGACAGAAAAATTAACAAGCCCCCCACACGAGCCTGTGACGTTCACCTGTCTTTGAAACGCCTTTACTGTCTTGAAGTAGTTCTGCAGCACAGTGTCCAAGATCTGCTCTTTCAAGACTAAGTAAGAGATCAGTTGCTTTTCTGAGTAGCAAAGGAGTGGCATTAAAGTACCAGGAATCAATCTTGCATTTGAATCTCTGCTGGTGGAACCCTATGTCAGTTCAAGTCTCTCCTAAGATATCTCAAATTGTAGACCTAATTGAAGAGCCAGGGCTGAAAGTGGAATTAGCCTATGTTGTTGTATTAATAAAGGAAATGCCAGGAGCACACTCAATAAAGGGGCATTTAAAAAACAATCACTTTATCAAATCTTGTTTCCAAACTAATTTTTTAAGCCACAGAGTTGATTTCTGCTGAGCCTTGTTTTAAAAATTTTGTTCTGCTTACTTAATTTTTTGCAAATATTATCTACAAATGCTTAATTTAAGTGGAACCAGAGGGGAAGAAGGGGTTTCTGTTTCTTTGATAAGATAAACATATTGACAACTTTATGAACAGACCTAAAGAAATCCTGGCCAATGTTTAATATTTGAAATTCAAAGTAGAAACTGAACCATATTCTCAACCCAGTTACAGCAGTTCTCTTTGCTCCTACCAGGCACGGAGCTGGATGGAGGACATCTACTCATGTCCTGAGAAACAGTGGGAACACAGAACACTGTGACATTACCTTTCCATCAATATGAAAATGAGTAGATTTTAGTGTCATTACTGTTAATTGTATCAGTGACTGAACAACAAGTTTTCCTTAATAGAAAAGTATGAATACTGGCCACTAAAAGTCTCCAAAGTTTCTCACTCTGCTTTTTAAAAAAGTCTCTTTGAAACAGAACAGTAACAGTGACCTTATGGGCATTTACCCCACTGAGTGCCCTGTAAATCAACCACAGATATATGAGTGAACACTGTATCAGTCTTTGTTCAAGAGGGCTTTGCTTTCCAGAGAGCAGAGGAAAGAGTGTTTAATTAGTTGCTCTGCTCATTATTCATATATTAATAAAGCACTTGAAAGGTATAGTTTCATTACTCATTGACATCGAATTTCAAAGGCCTCATTCTCTCCTGTGAATTCAAATTAATTGTGCAAAGTTAAATCAGCAACTCTGTGCAGAGGAGGCTGCAGGAACCGCCCTGGCTTTGTGCTCCACAGCCACCCTCAAATCCCAGTTCCACAGTTTACAGTGATGAGTGCCTTGTTGACTCTGGTTTGTAATCAAACCACATAAATTTAAACACTGAGTTTTTTAGCATTCCTCCCATCCCAGAGGAACAAGGGGGAAGTCTATCCACCCTTTCCACACCTTTAATCACGGTGCCAGGAAAGGAAAAGAGAGACATAGCAAGCTGTCAGCAGGGGAGAGGCACATAGATGGAAGTTGCTGGATGCAGATCTCCTAGGAGTCATATTTTGCTACAGACTTTCTCCATGGAAACCCAGCCTCACTGATTGTGTGCAGTCCCAGCATGCACATCCCAGACTCAGAGGACTGTGATAATTTCTTTGCTCGCTGAACCAATTGTATTTTGGTTTCTCATTTTTAAATGCGATTTTATCTTTATCAAGTAACATAAAAAGAGTGGAAAGAGGCCATCTTTTCCTGTTTAGTTTCTAAATTGTTATTTTCAACAAGAAAATTTAAAAAAATAAATATTATTTCAAACAAACATTAAAACACTGTAACTGAGCTCATGGAAAGTTCATTATGAAGTCAATAAAAATCAGGCAAATGAACTTCTCCTAGCAAAGCCAAGTGGACCTTTCCCATATATTGAATAGGAGAATGATCCATCCCTTATTACTTTGAAGAAAGTAGTGACACAATTTTCAAGTTCAATACATGAACAACTCATTCAAAATACACAGAATATATTCAAGCAAACTAACTCAAAATTACGTATTTCACAACTGAACTTTTTTCCCCCCAGGATGATTCACCCAGAAGAGCTGACTGAACAATTCTGTTGACGTGTGAGCTGAATAACCGGTTTGATTGTTCTGGCACTTCTGAATGAGGCTGGTAATTTTTTCTCCCCCAGCTGTTCTGGTGAGCACCATGTAAGGTGTCTGTACGGTCCAGAATGAAAAATTACAACTCTGGATTTTAAAGCTTATTAGTAAACATACACTGAAGGTGACTAGAACTTTGACTTCATATTAAAACACTAAGGAAAGAACTAAATTACTCTATGCAAACCTTCAGTTCCTCCTGAATCTTTTCTTCCTCCAATTTGGCTGCTTTCCGATCCTCTGTTTCTATTTTCCATTTTTCTGCCACTATTCGGGCTTTTTCTTGAGCCATAGCATCCCGGAATTTCTTTGTAATTTCAGCTTCCTTTTGTCTCCTTCAGAAAAGATGAGAAAATGCAAAAAATTTAAGCCATTGATTATTTTTTAAAATTGAGGATCAATACTTACTAGTTGAAACAAATAATTAGCCTAAGACTTCATGGAATTACACAAGGAAAGAAAATATATTTAACAGGAGATCTATCACAAATCAGATTTTAAGAAACTATCCAGAAAGCAGACAATTTACGATTTTTTATAAATGACTATTTAAAATAACACATTCCAAATTAGACAAGTACTTCCTGGATGTCTTTAACCCATATCTTATTTTTTAATGTCTCTGGCTGCAAAAAATAGATTTTTCTGACACTTTTTTCTAGCAAAGCACAATTGGGAATCTACTGTCTTTCAAATACCAATGCAAACGTCTGACAAATTCTTATGCTAGATTGTTTATTAGTACTGACAATGTAAAAGGAATGCAGAGCACAGGTTGAGGCCTTTAATCCCTGCTTAAATATGCAATCACAATAAGCAAAGAAGAATCTCATACAAAAAGGGATAATTTAGAAAAACATGATATTTAAACTGTCACTTTTTAGTGCTGCACTAAAGGAACTGCGTGAGACAGGAGGCCTACTTCCTAACAATATCAAGCATCAAAACATTCTTGAATCTCTCCCAAACCTGGGAAAGGCCCTGCTGGAAACAGCAGCATGGCACTTCGTATAATCACTTCCTGAACTGCCAGAATAAGGATTAATGCATGCAAAATGCAAATAAAACCAATTTTGAAAAGGATTTTATGTACCAAATCCCCATTGTGGGCTCAGATTTGTGATACAACAAACATATTAAATTTAATCATCTCAGAACCAGATTGTTTCATTTTTCTTTATTTACAAATTGGTCAATGGTTTAGCAAAATTCCCCCAAAAGGAAAGCATTTGCTCTTTTTTTTTGTTTTTTTTGGAAAAGAGGGATTTTGTTTTGCAATATTCAAAACAAAAACCAAAATTATATTTTGCACATGCTGAAAAATTGCCAAAACAAGTGAAAGCCAATGTTCACAAAACATACCAGTTCTACCCACCGTTACCTGCCACCTTTCTACAAGGTCACGGCTCCCATTACGCCAAGCGGACCCTGAATTCAGCGTCATAAATCCTCACCATAGTTCTTCTGCCTCCCTCTGTGCCTGCTGCCTGGCTCTCTCTGCTATGAGCTCCTCGGATATCTGCTCGTAGGGCTTGTCACCTGGGGCTTCTCCCATCACCCAGACCCAGACCTCTCCATCCTTCCCACGCAGCCACTGCACGCGTTTGCCGTTACCTGCAACAGCCACCAGGAGCAAACCAAAGTGTAAATACTGGCTCAAATTCTCACACGAATGTAGATGCAAAGATGGCAAATCTGCAGTTTAGAAACATTAAATCTTGCAGTTTTACAATGCAGAATAAAATGTAACTGAGAGGTTGAAAGAAATCTTCTGATTTGACCAGTCTACCATGCTGGGGTTTGTATGCTGCAGATCACACAACTTTTAAAGGCTCGCTGTCCCACAAAAATAGAAATTATTAATTCTGGTATGCATTTCCCAGAACTTTGGTGTCATGATCCCTACTTAAATGTTATATTTTCTTGCTTCACTCAGGAAGGGATGAATGAAGAGCATGGAAAAAGAAATGGGGCAAAAACAGTAACCAGTGACATTATGTGACTTGCAATCCTTTGTGCACAGAAAATGTTAACACCCTCAAAATATCCAGGAATGATGGTGCTGTGTGAAGGAAGAGTTTCAGGGAGCCTGAATACTCAGAGGACACCACTCAACACTGCAAAGCCTATTCTGTTCACGCAGGCAATTGAAAGGGATTAAGTTTCTAGTTCAGCTTTCAAGAAACACACCATGCAAAAATCTACAGTTACTGTGTTGACAGAGTGATGTTAAGAACACCAAAAAAGCCTGACAGCTCTTTACAAAACAGACTACACTTGGTGAACCTTCATGTCCAAGAACAAACTATAGGACTGCAAAGGGCACTGGATTAGGTCCTGTCTGGATACATTTTAATAGTCGTATACACTACCTGACTCAGTGTAGTTTGGTCTTTTCCTTCTGCTTTTATATGTGTAACTCTCAAATATTAAGAGCATTTTAGATGTTCATAATAAGGAATTTGTAGAAATATCTTTTACACACCCATTTTTATGTTTTATTTTTTGCAAATTGTTGAAACTGTTCTTCAACAAACAAAAGGAGATTACACCACAAAAACCGCTGCCAAGATGGACAGTGGATTTATTTTAAAGAATCCAGACTACAAGGCCGTAAAGACTCAGAAGTTCATATCATTCTGTGCATATTACAGTCCTCTAGATTTCATCCTCTCACCCAAATATTGAGGTTAGAACATTGTGGGTCATCACATAGTTTTTAAAAGGCATCTTGCCTGATTTTAAAATGTGAAGAAATGGACAGGGCACCATTTTTCCAGTTAGTTTTCCCCCAGTGTTCCCATAAGAGTTAAAAGAAACCTGGTCCTATTCAGACAGCCAGGCTCTGCTTCTGCTTTTCCCACATCTTTCTCTACAACCACCAGCTTAGCCACTCTCACCCTTAACTTCTCCTGTTCTGCAATAGGACAGTATCCATTTAACTGGATTAAGTTTCCCAGAGCACAATCAATAAAGTGTTTCTGACATCCCAGACTGCAGACAGACAAGTGCAGGAGGAAGGCAAGTGGGGCTGTTGACAGCAGGCAGTGCCCCCACCAGCCCACAATGACAAGTGTTGACAATACCAGCTGAAGGCCGGGAACATATCGGATCTCACAAGGAAAGCTAATATTCTATATCAAATTGGAAAATGTAATTTATACGAATTCCCAGTGTTGGCCTAACAGTACTGACTTCAAGAAGGGCTGGAAATTTAAGCTAATAATGTTTTCCTTCAACAACTCTCAAAAGCATTTGCTCTTTCCCAGTCTATCAGATTATGTCTCAGGTTATAAATGTGAATGTATTCTATTGCCATTCTTATCCTGTACATTTCTGTGTTCCTGTCAACCCGACATTTATGTTGCATTTTTTGGATACATCATTTGAATATCATCTGCTGAGATTGGTCATATCAGTATTTGCCTGCAAGGTTTTTACCCACTGCATTTCATGGCAAAGTAGCTTAAGAAATATGGAATGATTTCCCAGGACTATCAGTCCCACATAACCAATGACAGCTTTTGTTTTAAAAGCGTTCCATGTCCTCTTTCCTATAAGGAGTCTGAATATCCTGTTTGCTCTCCTTTATTTGGTAATTTAAAGAAAACATTGGAAACAATATGCCTCATGCAATTGATCTGTACCATAACTGGTAGATACCAAATACTTCTACTGTTCTCACACAACTTCAATACTTCTGTTCATTTATGACCTTATCAGAGGGAAAGAGAATAAACTTAAAAAACAAGCAAACAAGCAAAAAAAACAAACCCACCTTTTCAGGTAAGCAGAAAAATTTTATCTTCTTTGCAGGTTTTCTGTGCCAAAGAGTTATTAATGTGTTTCTCAGAGACAAAACTTACCCATTGCAACCCAGCCCCATAAAACACCGAGCTGATTTGTAGATGTCTTGAGAAATTGTTTTCTTTCTTCTTTTAAAACAATGGATCTCTATTCTAAAGTTATAGGCAATAGATGTATAAACCCTCCTGAAAACATCAGTATAACATATTGCTGGTTCAGCACTACCTACTGCATGCCCCAGTACACTGCTGCATACACATCCACAGTTCAAGCTGAAAGATCACAACAACATTAATAAACCTGGAAATTTTAAGCTTTAGCATTAAACAGACAGACCTCCATATACACAATTTTAAAACAGTTCAACTTGAGCACATATGCTTTTATTCAGGTTTTTCTCTAGAAGAAAAGGCCTTTTCACATCCAACAACCTATTTTACTTTAAGAAATTACTCCTGTGAAAAGCTTCCCTTAGACCTATGCTCCCATAAAGCTGGAGATGGGCTTTACTGTACATTTTTATCATAAAACTTTATGTTTTAGTTTCTTAGCACACAATAACATAAAAAATGAGTGTGCAGAAAAAGAAATAAGAGCCTCAGAGAAAATCTGGCAATATGAAAACAGAATTTCTGCCACACAAGAAGTCTTTGCAGCCTCCAGAATCACATTCAGAGTGACAGCATCAGCTGTGCTAGGTTAATGATACTGATCTTGCACCTTTAAATTGCAGAATCAATAGCAAGATTCAAGATGAAAGTACAGAAAATTATTTTCCCTAATATTTTTAGGAAACTAGTGTTGTCTGCTTTGCAAGCAGAGAATTACCACTACTGAGGGCCAATTAAAAAAAAAAAATTCTGTTTTAAAATGTGTCTCAAGTATTAAATTTTTTTTCAAAATAAGATAATTTATTAATACATTTTATTTCCAAGTGAAACAGGAAAGAAAAAATTAAGAATGATTCAATTAAATATAAAAGGAAGAGACAGGTCTTGACTAAACAAATTTGAAATTTAAGTGAGAAAGAGGCAAGAGAACCTCACATTCCCTTTTTACAAGCAGGCTTCTGAGCCCAGTCACAAATCCTAATACAGAGTCAGGAAAAAAAATTAAATCTCTTGAGCCCCAGTCTTGTGCCTTGACCACAAAAGTACTTTTTTCTTCCTGGAGAGATTGTAACAGGCTGCAAATAATTATCATTAGGAAGTAGTGGACATAAAAATTAGTCTGGATTGGAGAGTAGAAATGTAAGTGTTTTAGAAACAAATATTGCTTCATCAGGAACACTTGCTGAATAATTTACCAGGTCTTCTCCATCCCTACCCTTCAGATCAATGATTTATCAGCTTTAATATTCCACCATTTTTCACCTTAAACAAGTCTTTCACCTTAAACAACAAGAAGACAACATTAACTCTTGCAGTTCTTTTTACCCTTTTAGCTGATCCATGAATTAGTATCTCACATGAAGTTCCTCTAAATCTACATCTATACTGTTTTGAGACCAGTAAATTGGTTTCTAGATATGCTTCTTACTCCAAAGAAATGCCAGATCAGACAAATACAAAATCAGGTCTCTCAAATCTGCAGCACAAAGGGATCACAGTCAAAACTTTCTGGGAGACCTAAAACATGAACCAACAGCAACTCAAGTTCGCACATACAAACACACACAACCGAAAATAAGACCAAACCGTGTTCTCTATTTGTTTGAATTTACAGAGTCAATTCTATAACAGCAATGGAAGTGTAAAACAATGCCCTGGAGAGCCATGGGAAACTCAAGCTCTCATCCACAAGAATTACGAGCTCCTGCCAGCAGCGCCGCTGATCTCACACCCACCCAGAGTGCCGGGGTGTTACCATGGGCTGTGCTGTAGAACACCACAGGCTGCTCCAGGTGTTTGTGTCACCCTGGAGTCAGCAGGGTGTCATTATTGCCATGGCTGAACACTGCCAGGGAATGTGGACACTGCCTAGCACTTTGGGAGAGAGAGGAGCACGACAGCTGATGGCACAGGGAGGGGGAATCCTGGTTGCATGCAATGATCAGGCTGCATCAGGCTTCACTTTCAATAGCTCCACCTTGGGACTAGGGCTTTAAACAAACAGTTACACAAAAGAGAATTGGGCCTCACACTGCCTCAGCTAATTGGAACAGAGGAGCTGAACCACAGATTGGGTTTAGGAGTTTTATGGGTGCTGGTTTTTTTGTGTGTTTTCTGTGGGTTTGAGTTATATCTGCCTTCATTTTCTCACGGTCCCAACGAAAAGTGCTTTAAAAAATAACGATAATTAGAGCAAATGGTATAACATTGGAATCAGCTTCCTTCCTCCAAGCTTGTTTACCATTATTTTGTTACAGCATCTCCAACAATTCCCATTTGTGATCCATATCCAGTGTTTACAAGGGAACTACTCCAAGGACCATTAGAGGCTTGAATTGGGGTCAAGATTTCCAGCTGTGCTGTCACTCAGCCACAGTCTGCCTGCTTAGTCCAGCAAAGATAGAGAGCACCAAGTGCCTTACTGCCTTTCTGTCACAGGCAATACTACAGAAAATTACAAGATCTCTTATTTATAGCCTCAGAAACATGGGACAGCACTCAAAGTCTGATGATTTTTTCAGAAGAGTTTCCTATTTCCATGAACAGCCTTATTTCTCTGAGGTTGGGCTTTGCACCATAGTTCTCCTGCTTGGCAGCTACAGTTCTCTGCAGCAACAATTGACTCTTCTTCCTCACCTGCTGGAAAGCTTTGTAGTCACACAAATATCTTTTGACTCTCTTTAGAAAATAGAATCTTGTCTTTTCTCTCTCTGTGGTAGGAAAGAAAACCTCCTGAAATTTATTATATATTTGAAATAGGCTGCATGAGCATTCACTGCTGACATCAAGCTGATCAGTCTGATCTACTTTTGCCAGGAGAGATAAACCATAGCTTGTGGAGTTTAGTGTGTTTGTAGGGCTGGGGTTTTTTGTCCTTCTACTGTTCAGATATCTGGTATACTTTGGTCTGAGCACAACATCTTTTACATAAGATTTCTTGGTTTTCCAAGCAAATTATTTTTATGGTTTCATTAAAGTAGAAGCTTGAATTTTGATAGTCTGCAGGGTAGATGAGCTTCCATTTAGACTTTCATTAGCTCCAGGACAAATGTTAGAAACTCATTGATTAGGACGAAAATGTGAATAAGAGCTTTAGGCTGTTCTCAGTTCCTTGAGTTCAGCCAGTACAAGGATTTAATTATATTTCATTTTTATACAAACACACAAATATACACACATAATTTCACTTCTTTCTAAGGAGAAAACCTTTGAAATTAGTGTGAATGCTTTTAAGAGACTGTTCAAAGAACAGAATTCACTTCCCAAAATCTTAACTGCCATAAATCCATTAAATATATATAGAGAATAATTAGATGGTAATAAGGAAAGTAATGAAAATAACATCATCCCATAATAATCTGAAGATCTGCTATAATTAATTTGTTCCCTGCCCCTGCTAATAGTCATAGGAGCATGAACCCTCTCTTCCAAAAATACATTCAAAAACCCCCTTCGTTTCAGTTCTTAAATCAGCAAGAAATTGGGGGAAAATTCTGCCCCCTAACATTCCAGTTTACACATCCTCGAATTTCAACACTGTGTTATGTGCCTTTCTATTTAGGGGAGGATTTGCAAAGGGAGAAAGAAATTCAGCTGATTACATTAATATATCAACAAGGGTTGCAGGATTTCAGCTTTGCTGAAAAATCAGCCCTCA
This sequence comes from Lophotriccus pileatus, assembly GCA_035583135.1. Classification (NCBI taxonomy): domain Eukaryota; kingdom Metazoa; phylum Chordata; class Aves; order Passeriformes; family Tyrannidae; genus Lophotriccus; species Lophotriccus pileatus. The sequence continues at coordinate 10,491,659 of JAWWES010000169.1, forward strand.
TGGCTCCCCAGCTGCTTCCTGATCATATAACAAACTCAATCTTCTGTTTATGGAATTACAGCCTGTTACCATGGAAATAATTACGCTGCAATATACCCCTGCAGGATCAAATAAAGGAAGAGTGATTGAAGAGAGCAAATACCAAGGGAGGAAGCAGTTACTCAAATAAGACTCTGGTAATTAACAAATGTAGCAAGGGTAACTGTACACAACACTGAAAGGTAAGTGGCTTTGCATTATCACATGGTACGTGTATAAGCAACACACACTCATAGGCTTGTACATTGTAAACCAAAAAGAAGAAATGAAAAGAAAAACAGAAATTAAGTATCATTTATGTGGTCTCTCTCTAATATGTTCCAGATAATTTCATGGCTACCTGGCCAAGACACACTGTCACCCATCAAAATTTTGTCATTTACCCGCTTTTAACCGGGAGACAACATTCAAAACTCTTTCTTAAAGAAATTGTTTTAACTCCTTGTACAGTCTAGAGGCAGCCTCTTGTCTGCCCTTTTTAATGACTGACCTTTTCACTGTAAACAGTATAAAAATGTACGTAAACATCAGAGCAAAACTGAAGGTTTTCAAATCATTCACATCAGTATGATTAATTTGATATTTTTTCTCTTCATTACAAAAATAAGGCAAGAACATAATTTCTGATTCCTAATCCAAACTGACTCTTATAAAGAGTAAAAGCTATATACAGGGCTTTGTTTCTCACACAGACCTTTCATAAAGCCTCCAGACTTTTCTTTTGCTGGAGAATAAGATAAAACCAAGTCTGCATGGTTGCTTCAGGGTGCGCTGGAAACTCAAAGTGGAAGGATAAAGGTTCTGTGTCACGGAAAAACCAGAGAACTATGGATCACTTTCTGCGCCAGGCTCTCCTACTTAATGCAGCGTGGCAGGTTTGCACTGACTCCTTTTATCAGGCACACAGGAACACAAAAGCAGTGAGAACTATACCAACTACAGTGAGGCTTTTTAGCACCACAGCAAACAAGTGGACTCAAAGGTTATCGAACTGACATCAGTGTCTGGCTAAACCCACTGCTGATTTGAGTACATTGAGTTTTTCCATATCTTGCAAATCCTGCTTCCAAAACCTGGTGCCATTGTCCTTGAATGTTTTAGTCATTTATGTTAATAACTGGCATAATCAGCGGGAAAATATTGAATTTGCTTGGGTGAATCCCATTCTCTCCTTGGCCACAGTCCTGCTCTTTCCATATCAAGTATTTATGAGTTCGCAGACTGTCACAAACCCATATCATTACCAGAGCACTGGTATGTACAAGAAAGCCCCTCTAACACCACTGTGTCCACACAGGTGGAGGGACACAATGCAGAGAAACACAGGAATGCTCTCCAAGCCAGTGGCTCCATTAACCAAGCAGCCTCTCTCAAAAAGTGGCAGATGCCAGATGTTGCAGATACCAGGAGCACTGAGGATTGTGTGCATGCAAGAGAAGGCCCAGGTAAGACAGCAGTATTCTGCTGTCACTTTTCTGCAAAACAGAGAAATAAGTTGCAGGGCAAGATATGAGACTAAAAAGCACAGACTTACTGCTAATCGCAGGAGGGCAGAGAATTCCCTCTGGATTTGTTCCATCTGGTACATATCTAGGTCATATGGCAGTGGAGGTGTCTTGCTGGCCTCAGGTCCAGAGAAGTGAAGAGAATTTAGAAGCTGCTGTCTAAATGTACCTCATTCTCAGCCACACTGAGCACGAGCTCTGGCCCCAAGGTGTGCAGCACTAACAAAGCTGGAGCGCATCTCAAGCTGCTATACCTGTCGTGAATGTTACATTAAAACTTATCAATGACTTCAAGTTAGTTGGGCTCGGTCCCCTAATAAAAATTATTCTAAGATTCTTGGTTATGTTCTCCTGTTACTGTTTCATCTGTATCAGAATTGGAAACAAAAGACAAGGCTCTACACAATTGAAGACCACGTACGGACAGAAATTTCAGAACTATTCAAGTCTGATGTCTCTGGTTAGACCCATACCCAATGATACAGAGAAAGGGACAATGAACAATAACAGGAGCATATGCCCATAGGAGACAAAATCTCAGCTAAGCATTACCAGAGTATGTAGAGGCTTTAGCATAAATGAGGAATACATTTCTGAGTTCCAAACCAGAAAAAAGTGTCAGTTCATGTACATCTACTGAAACAAAAACCCACTCACTGGCTTTCACATCTGACACTGACATATCCTCCAACCATCTACTTGGGATATTTGAAATACTTTCTTCCAAATAGCACCATCTATTCTCTAACGATTTTCTAACACAAATGCCATTTATACAAATAAATTACTTTCTAGCCATGCTGTGATAAACCCACCTTATTTTCTTCCAGCTACTCTTGTTAAGGACAGGTAAGTAAGAATGTTTACAAATAGCTCCCAAGTGAACACCACAGGCTGCAGTTCACAATGAATAAATGTCAGAATAAGGAGCAGCAGACCAGCATTATCTCCGTTCCCACGTGGCTGCCCTTCAGCTACCTAACACTCAACAGTTTTTGAGATCTCATTTCGGGAATGCTGACAGTTCTGGGTACTACATCATCATCAAAATCCAAATTGGCAGGGTCCTTTGCTTACTCCCAACTCAGCCGTAGTGGTTAAAAGGCTCCTGCCTAATCACATAAATATGTTCCCTTGCAAATTGCAAAGCTGCCTGTCAGTCAACTCTCAGTAAATCCCAAAGGGATCTTGAAATTTTGAGGAGATTTCTCTCAGTGATTTTAGCACAGTAAGAACAAGCAAACTGTTTCATTACAATGAAGACATGGTCCTGAATGATCTGCCCAGGAGCAATTTGTAAGTGAACTGAAGATGGACCTCCAAGAATTCAGCTCACTTGTGGCACTATTCCAGTATCAGCCAGCAGTCATTATTTAATTAGAGCCACAAAATATTTCTTTTACCTCGAATAATCTCACTAAATGCTGCAATTTTGAAAGGACCCACATGATGCCCAAATTCTGCTAATAATTTTAGGCAAGATACAAATAACAAAAACATGGGAACAATTTATTCAATATCCTGTAAAGGAATAAATACTTCATTCCAAAGTGTTATTTATATGTTGCTCCCTTTTAGACATCAATCTATGTTTTTTAAATGGGAAAGAAATTAACACTGTTTAATAATCTGAACACATTTCATTCACCCCCAAAAGTGAAATAATTTCTTTAACATTGACTCATTCTGATACTAATTTCAGTTTTAACCTTTTCTCAAGACACATGGAATCAAATAATCCAAATGGAAAGGCAGGCACAATTTAACATTCACTGCAGGTGGCTAATATTATTTTCTTTAGAAATCAAGAATAAGACTAGCTACACAAACTGGTACACTGTTTGGCTTGATAAACACTCTCAAAAACTTATATTTTATTATGGTTTGGACTTGGTTTTGTTTTATAATCCAAAAACTTCATAGAACTGAATAGGACATTTATGGACAACCTGTGCTCAGTGGCAATTCCATAAAAATCAGTGCAGATTTTGGGCTTTTGCTAACTGGTTTCCAAACAATTAAAGAGTTATCACACTAATGAGTATTCCCTTAAACCTGTTGATGATTTTAGCTCTAGCACAAGCGCATTCTGACCTGCATATGCTACTCTTTTTGTCCCCACTCTGCCCCTACAGTTTCCACAAGACAATACACCTAAACCTTGCACAAGAACACTTCATCCTCAAGTCACTGCAGGAAATCAAGACTGGATTCACAATCACTGCTATGTTTTGGAAAAAGCACCACTTTCTCTATGCTCCTGGGTGCACACATACCCTTGAAGCTAAGCTAAGCTAACCTAAGCTCCAGAATTGATGGAGAATTGTAGCAATTTGTGTATAGAACTCCAGATCAAGCAGAAAGCACTTTTAACTACAGAAGTGCTCATTGTCATTAATTCTTTTGTTTAATATCACCATATCCCATCCCAAAGAGGTGGGGCAACCTTTTCATATGCAGAAGAAACAGAAGGATTTGAAAGGCAGTCCTATAAAGACAATTCCAATTAAATTAGCAACATACACATTTTCCTGTCAACTATACATTCTCAGAAACTCAGCACAACATTAGAGATATCGAAGTCTCACATCTGTATTCTACTCTGTGTCAGCCTACCAAGATTTCTATAAAGCCAGAGTAACTCTTGGCTTCAACAAAACAGCATGAATATAAAACCTGTGTCATGCAGTAGAGTCAAAACCAACACTTGCAGATGAAACTAGTCAAATCCCTCAGTTTCAAAGGAATAAAGAACATGTAATTTTGGCAGCTTTACATTTTTTGGTAGCCACTAATTTAAAACAGGAATAAAACCACTCTATGTTCTACAACATGTAGCAGGGGAAGAATGTTTGGAAATTCATTTATACATCAATGGCAACTGAAAATTAAGCAGCTTAAAGGTCAAAAAAATGCTGATTTCAAATGTCTTCAAGAAAAAACAAAAAACAAAACAAAAAAAATGTATTTTAAGATAAGAAAGGATTACTGTAATCTACTCTGACCTTTTAAGTCATAGAGGCAAGAATAATGCACACTAATTCCTATCTTATACCCATAATTTGTGGTTGGGTTTTTCCAGATTTTCTTTTTTAAACAAGAACCCAGCTCCACTGTCAGAAAATTTGCCACCACATTATGTACAGTAGAAATCAGTTACGAGTATCTGTACAGTTAATGGCCAGCATGCCTGAAAGAAGTTATATTTTCTAACTCAGGTCCACATCAGTTCATGAAAGTAAAAACTATTTTCAGCAGAACCAAGTGTCTGAATTGCAAATCCGATTCCAGTAGTTCTTCAGTACAGTTCTGAAGGAAGCAGAAAGTTTCTAAGAGTAGGTAAAAGTCAGACCTAACCAATACCTTAAATTGGCAATTTAAGATGGCAAAAAATAGAAAGCAGCTATTGTGGAATTTAACTCAATGCGTATTTGTGAATTCCTTTGTCAGAGCAAATATAATCTATAGGTTACTCTGCTGCTCTTCTTACTCTTCATAAATCAGAAAATTAATTACCCAGAAAATGGTCTCCTGTAGTAGGAAGCTGAACAGGTCTAATGTATAATTTATATATGGAAATTTAGGTGTCAACACTGTGACAAATCCTCATGTAAATATTTTTGCAGTTAGATTTTTATGTATCTGTCTTCCATAAAGAATGAGCATAACAGATTATCTCAATGATAAGATGTTATTTTGGTATGTGGGGCAGAACTGCATTTTTAATTTTTTCTCAGCTAAAATCAATCAAATTGAACAAGTTTTTTGTGCCGTATGAGAGAAGCTATTTTGATGACATCCCCCTTAGGAGAGTACCATTCACAGTGAGAGCACTAATATGAAGAAAATAGAAATTAAACAGAATGAGGTTTTCCAATATCCACCTTGCCATCTGTGAGGGGACATTTTAAACTCATGTTACGGCCGATTAGGGTGTTCTGAACATTCCCTCCTTATTTTGACACTGCCATTGTAACTTAGTCCAGTCATTTCAGAAAGGCCTGTGCTTCAAGGGAGCCTTGGAAAATAGTTTTGCTTTGTAACACATTTCTAATAATAGTCTTTGAATTGATAACCATCTAATGGGCACTTTGTAAGGTTCAGAAGCTCTAAATATTTCCAGTCTGACAACTGAATCTAATAATCTCTCTGTATTGGGGTGCTTTCTACCATGGGTGCATTGAAATAAACAACACTTGAAACACTGACTGCAGATCCACAGCCATTAAAGCACTTGCTCAAAATCAGCTACCAAAATTTATTGAATTTTTTGGATATTCAAGCTTTGATAGATTTAAAGATAGGATAAGATCTCTGGCATTTCACAGGGAAAAGAGTGTTTGACATATCTCTGACATTTCCTTGTTGAGTGAGGAATGACTGCAGTTACATTTCAAAGCTGAAAATGTTTTCTATCTTACACCAGCCTAACAACATCATCCTGTGACTGAGGAGAGAGTTGGAAGCCACTTACTCACAGAAAAGAACAAGGAGCTAAGAAGTTCTGTTTATTTCAAACCACTTGGACCCAAGAGTAGTCAGTTGAAAATGACATTTGGAGAGGCCTTTTTTGATGTTTCTTCCATTATTTTGCTTATTTGCTTTTTAAGTCAACACACACATTCAGCACTCATAACAGCCTGTGGAAGGAGCTCCATATTTTAACTACATATTGCATGAAAATACATTTCTAGTTTCTTCTTCTTTGATTTTGGTTGTTTACTTCTTTTTGCAGCCTTGCCACACTATTATTGTGTTCCCTAGGTGTAATCTCTTGGAGATTGTTCATTAGTACAGTTGGAAATTTAGTCTTATATGGCATGGCTGTTTTCACATTACATCTTATTCACAAAGAGGCCTTCCTGACAAGTTCAAATTCATACATTTATCTGCTACTCCAGCTAATTGGAAATATTTAATGCCAAGCCAAGAAACCTCAACAGCACAGGCTTTTGCCCGACTGACAGTGAGGAGGGGGATGGCAGGGGAAGAAAAAACCCACAGGACTGGAGGGGAATCTTGGTCATGGTACATCTGTTACCACTGAGAATAGCAGCAATGACTCCTGACTGACACATGCACTTCAAAACGATTCCTCTCACTCCAACATTAAATTACTCCCTGAAGTAAGAAGAAAGAACCAGCCTTGAGACACAAGGAGTAGGAACACTGTGCTTTAGCTGTCTCAGACCGTCTTTTTGCCTATGGGGACAGCTGGCACTCATCCCTGTAATATCTTCCAGATCCCTGCTGCACCATAGCCGGTTGCATGCCCACCATCCCCAGTCCCTGAGTATCGAAGGAGGTCACAAATCTTACTCTGGTTGCGCCTCGCTGTCTTTCTCAGCACAGCCTCCTCCACTCGTGCTTTTTCTTCCCTCTCCTTCCAGCGCCTCAGCTGCTCTTCTCTCATTTTGTAGAACAGGATCTGCTTTTGCTCTTCATTCAGCTCTGCCAGGAGCTCAGGGTCAATATACATATCACGCAAAATTTGCTGCAGCATCGTGGCTCAAAAGAAAAAAAAAAATAAAGAGAAATCTGCTTCCTTTTTTTAGAAATCTTTACTACAGTGACAAAACTCCACTGATGGCACTCCAGAAAGCAACCTGCAACAAAGGAGCTCTCCCACACCTGCCTGCCCAGGAGAGGTTTGATTCTTGCTCTGGCCCTCTTTGTGCAGACATGTTCTGCTCCTTGTCTTTACAGGGACAGAGTTCTCTGCTTATCTCATCCTCCAAAGGAAAGGAAAATTATCAATGTAAGGAGGAGGAACAGACAAGGATAACAAGAAAACATAAAATGCAAAGTCCAGGAGGAAAAAAAAAAAAAAAGTCACTTCAGTGGTCTTGACTGCAAGCCATTAAAAATAAGGGATTCTTGACTGAACTCATCAGCTTTGCTCCTTGAGCAGAAGGAAATTCAATAGAGAGAAAGTCTCAGACTTTCAGGTCAAGCAGTTCCCTTCAGCAGCAACACCCTCCCAAGGGAGTAAGTGTTGCCCAGGGGTTTATAGTGATGTCACGGCTGCAGGTGTCACCTACACTAACAATATCTATGTCACTTTGGGAACTGATCTCTCCTGATAAGAGAGGACAAACGAGTTTGCGTATTATTTCCCAGTCTAGGCTGTTAACTAGTCTCAAGAGAGTAAGTCATATTAGAGGTCCTATTTACCTGGTGTTGACAAATACTGTCATGCAGCAAACTGATTAAAATGCCTCTAAAATTAAAAGCAGATGTAACAAAAGCCACACGAATCTTATCGCTTTATAAATAAATTAATATTAATTGAACACGACTAAGTTCTCAGCAATTCATGCAGACTCTGCAAGCCCTGATGTTAATTCATTTTCCACTTGGTGGCTGGAGAAAGTTACAATGGTGCTCTTCCAGGAGATTATGGCTTTTCACTATGTGACAGTTTTATTAAAATCAGTAAAACAATACTATTTCAGCACCAGGGCCAACAGCCACTTAATTATACAAAAAACAAAGCAAAAGCAAACCCTCTGGATTTGGGAGCCTGTTTTCACTGGGCAGGGGTTCAGCTTTCAGCAGTTTGTGGGAAGGGGACCACTTTCTGAGACAAACTAAGACCTGGCCACTCAGAGTCATAACAAAACAAGATCATTTGCAGGCTGAGCCACATCTTTCTGCTTGATGTTTGCACAAGAAGGAAGAGCAAAAGTAGGTCTGTATTTCCTCATGAGAAACCTGCTTTATAGATAAGGAACTGTCAAAGTCTTACATCCGTGACCTTATACTCAAAAACTTAACTGCTAATCCATCTATTCATATATCATTCTTTTGAGGCATGCAAAATACTAATGTCCTAATTTAGGCAGAAAACAAAACTGATATAAACCAAAATTCCAGAGAAGACACTGTATCACCTAGAAGCATGAAACCAAAGATTAGGCTTGAATGATGCCTTCAGCTAAAGCAGAATTTCAGAACCCATGTTTGGGCTTTAAAGAGTTCGAGTCCACATGCTGCTCTGCAATTCAGGATCTCTCTTTAGTACAAATTTTGTCTCCTAAAAAAAATACCTTCTCTATTATTATTATTTTTTAAGAAGCGGGGTTTGGCAAGAAAAAACCTAGGGTAAGGAAGATTTTGTTACTGCTTCTTTATTTCACTTGGTCAGGTACAGAAAAGGGAGACCCTGAGGGGGTTGGCTTTGTTTCTCTGCTTTTATTCAATTATATTAGAGCTGTGGCTCCACATTTTGGCACTAATTGAAAAAGACTCACCTTTGCAAAGGCTTCAGGGCAAGCAGTTTTGCTGGTTTACTCATTTGTCATCATTCTTATTTTATTTTGCTTGACTTCGCAGACCAGAAATCAAATCCTGATCAGAAACTATCACAGCGCAAAAACCAAACTCTTCATCATGGATTATGTGCATTTAAGCATGATAAGTAGGACCATTCCTGAACTGCATTCAGCTGCAGAAGTAGCTCAGGATGGAGATACAAGACAGATTACAAACAAGTTTTCAGGCAGCTACTGATAATGTTCAATGAGCAACCACCCAACAAAACCAGCAAGAGCAAGGACATGAAATGACTCTTCATGAACAACCCATTGCCTTAAGATTATTCACCAAATGGTAACCAAATGATAAAGTGGAATTAATCTGTGGGGGAATTATCTTTTTTCTTAGAGGTAGAAGTGTTACCTAATCATGGCAATGAATCTGATCGACTTCCCCTGATGCAGCTTTTCTCTGGGTTGCAGTAATCCCAAAAGAAAAAACTGGAAATACAAAGCAGCAAGGAAGATAAAGAAACACCCTATCTGACATTAACCAAGATCCAACAGAAACAGAAAGATACATATTAAATTTTGCCATTAATTTCTTGTCCAAGATAAATAGACTCGGCTACATACTTCTTGGTCTTTGGACTCCCGCATGGGTGGCAGTTTTTCATCATCTCTTTCTCTCTCTGCTATCACTGGTAGCTAAATTTGTTTTAAGACTTGCACTGTTTTATTGGGTGGAAAATCCAGGAGAATCAATGGAAGGAATCAAGTTTTTGGGCCAGTGAGGTATTTGGCCCAATCCAGGCCCAGCCCGTTGTCTTCATCAGCAGCTGAAGCTCCCTCATCAGGAGCTGGCAGCACCCTACCCATCTGTGCTGAGCACCTTGCAGGATATGAAAGAACTTGGCAGGAGGTCCAACTTCTGCATACCTTCACAAGGCCAGAAGCACTAAGAAGCAATAAATAATTCAGACAATTAAGTTTAATCACTAACCACTATTCCAGTACCTCAAATTTCTTCTGCATCTGACAAATCTTTTCAGAATTACATTTCTCCCCTCTGAAGAAATACTCTTGAAGCACTATTAAAAGACAATTAAAGGACCTCTCTGATACAGTGAGAGTGACCTCAAACATGCCTTTGCAAGGAATAAAAAAACCTGACTACCTAAAACGTAGTAATCTGCCCCCTTGTCATAACCGTCATGAAGAAGACGGACTGCAGGAAAATTCTCCCCCTCATTCTTCTTCCAGCCCAGTTTACTTTCAAGCCTCTCCACTTGCTTTCCTGCCCACTGTGATGAAGCTTCTTGAGAGGCCAGTTTCCTCAGCGGGCAGTCCAAATATAAGAACTGTCCTGACTAGTTGTGATCCCTTATCTGGAATGAATAATATTTGTGTAAAAGCATTGTATTTCTACACTGCTTGTCTTCCTTCCCGTGCAGACATCATTTTAGATGTTACTGCACTCTTTACATCCTTCCTTTAGTGTTTTTTTAACAGTAATGTTTTCACAGCCCACTCCCATAACACACAGGGGTGTCACAGGCATCTGTGCAGCTTTGCTTCCTGCTCACCATATCCCACTGAATCTGTTGTCTGTACATGAAGTGTAACCTATGCCAATTCCAAACTGGATTTTTAACCCAGTAGACACTGGTTCTCATCATAGTTCACCTTTTCATAAATATTTCAAATAGTCTGAACTGATGTGAATTAACTCTCCTAACTTCTCCCAGAAAATTAAACAAATCTATGAGATCTAAAATTCAAAAGGCAACCTTGAAGAAACACCAAACCTTCTATAAAAACTCTTGCTATTTCTAGGATTAGCTCATATTTTATAACAAATGATCTTTGCAGATCCAGCCAAACAGTCAGAAAGCTAAGGGACAGGAGATAACTCAGGCAAAACACAAAATAAAACTTTCTATTGCAAAACAAAAATTTCTCTCTTTTCTTCCTTTCCCAGGCCTGATTAATATTTGGATTAATTAATGACTCAGAAGAGCAAGGGAAATCTGAAGTAAGGATACCCACTTCTTGATTGTGGCCATCCATCACCTTTCCAGCCTTCCTGGGAAGTATTTTGAATGTTTTGAAAGGACAATGAAGTGCTTTTCCACCTTGGTTACCCCTTGTTCAACAGTTCAAGTTAAATTAAAATCATTATAGAAAGACACTACATCTCAAAAGCCCGTACACAAGATAAAACTACTATTAATGCAGTTCTTTGTTCACAGGCATTACATTATGATAACTGGCGCACAACTTGATGATCTAACTAGTAGCACTCTCTGCAAGGAGCTCAGAGCTGTTTAAAATTTAAGTTTGGAGCTTCCTTTAATCCTAAATGGCATCTTCTGGGACCAGACACGCTCTGTCCCATCTCTAGTATAGCATCTTTCTGGCTAAGCACTCCTCAGCACTGCCACTAGAGTTCATCTGCTGGGGAAGGGGCAGGGAGGATGAGGAAAAGGCACAGAAAAACATTTTAGTTTCATTTTCTAAGAAAAGGGGAAGCACTTAATTGGCTAAGGCCTGCAAATCTCTTCATCCATTTTCCTCTGAGCATGTGCACCCTCCATCCCCTGAACAGAATAGCTGCCAATGCTGATTAATGCTGAGCCAGCAGAACAGCATTTTCATTTGGATTTTACAACACAGCCATATAACCCATTTTAGCCATGTCATTTACATAAAAATATCGTGCTAAAACCTACACATTACAGGGAAAGAGAGGGGTGTAATACACCTCTCTCCTTAAAGGAAGAATTAATAGAAAAATCAGTAAACAAAAAATGTGGCAATCATGTTTTCCAGACTGTGAACTACATGGCCTTAATCAAATTTTTGTGGTTTGTGTCTTTATATTTTTCATTTTTTAAGAGGAAGGAGTGTGCAGCATTTTAATTTTTCAAGTCCTGCTGTGTCAGCATCAAAAAGAGAACAGTAGAACCTGGAATCAAAAGGTGCAGGAGGGAGCTGACCATGTAAAATTAACATTAGTTTGAGACCTTCTAAACCCTACAAATCTGTCACTAGAAATGCAAATATGCTAGGGCACTCCCCACAACAAACTGGTCTTGTCTGTGATGCACAAGTTCCCATCAATTAAAAGCTAGAAAAAACAAAACCAGTTGAGAACCATCCCTTCCCCACCTCCTCTATCACAGATGGGTGTAACGAAACCTGCCCGTTTTCACTCCATTTCCATAGTCAAGTCTGTGGCTCCCTCTAAGGGCTGAAATGAATTTCTCAGCAGCACAGTCTGCAGCTGGATCAGAATGATCATTTCCCTGAAGCTGCTATTCCATCACAAAGCACCACATAAAGCAAGAATGAAGGTATGTTCTTCCAGACTTTCCTTTTCTACACAAGGCCAGTAT
>JAWWES010000169.1:10507505-10583346 GCA_035583135.1 Lophotriccus pileatus
CTCCTCTACATTCCCCATGATCCAAATAAGCAGAGGCAATACACTTCATTATTATAGAATATGGCCACAAAATGACCAAAGTAGTCAGAGTGACTGAGGAATTTCTTTCTACAGAAACTCTTACTCTACCTTGTGGTTCAAGGTAGTTCCTGCAAAGAGATACATAGCATGTGTTGGACAAATACTCTAGCCATTCCTGAGTAACAATGGATTCAAGCAGGTTATGGCTACTGCTCCATACTTTCTTCTTACAGTCTTTTCTTTAGGTTGTCTTAAGCCACCTACATGTCCTCAGCAGGATATCCTGAGATTTAAAAGAATATGTATTATTTCTAATTGCCAAACAAGATTAGTTTCACATGCTCATCTTAGATTTAAGTACCTCTTTATGTGGCCCAGCTCTCTAGGCTGGTCACAAAGCTGGCCCTGGCTCATGCTGCCCTGGAATGTGCTGCTACCTCCCTGCTAAACCTGTTAGGTAGAAGAGATCATTTATTCCTCATGACAGCAAGCAAGCAGATCAGCTTATGAAAGTAAAAGTGGGACATCGGGGCATTCAATAATTCCGAAATTCTTATATTCAACATAACAAACTGAATTGTGGCTCAAAGTCTGAAATACAGAGGAAGACCTGGTCTTTCTGATTTGACTGGTAAAACGTGATTAATTTACTAGAGCAGGGAGTTTCAACTCCCTCATCTAGTAGGTTACATCTTAGGGATACAAGTAACTCCTTTGATTAAATTATACTGATAATTATTAGTCTCTCAGTGAGATGAGTCACAAACTAACAAGACGTAGGTTAGTGAGAAGCTTTTAATTTTTCTCTACTGGCACCACAAGCAGTTCTTTGCAAACTAAATTAACCACCAGTTCTGAGTGCTGGAGTGCTCCAATGAGCCACTCCATTTTCTCCTATGAAATTTAGGAATATCATAGATCTGTTTAGTCAGCCTTAAGAACAAATGCTACATGGGTAACTGGGGGAAGTTATAATGGCCCGTGATGATCAGTATGATCCAATAGTCCCTTCTGGCTTATTTACTATGAATCCATAAACTCAGCCAAGAGTGAGACAGACTGCTCCTAAGTGGAGCTGTCATCAAGCAGCACAAAGAAGTTAGCACTTAAACAGGATATATGCCAGAAGGCATTGGAGTAATGCAGGACCTGTACTGTTAATTTTATTTTCAGTCTTTAATCATATAAAGTAATAATCATCATAGCCATAATTATTATAGAAATGAAAACAAGAATGCTTTCTATGCCTCTTTAAAATTATTTGGATTTTGTTGCATATTTGACACTGATAGAGTCTCCTTTGTTGACCCAGATGTTAAAGAAAATATAGACTGAAGCAAGCATTTGACTTTATGCTGTATAGTCAGATCTAGTAAAATCAATGGGATTAGCTAGACTGTCTAATATTAAAGAGCTTTGTAGGTCACTGAAGAAATGGGATCAGACACTGTATCCTCCCTGAACAAAGCCCAGGAACTACCAGGAACATAACATTATATGATTTGTAGCGGAATAGGGAAATAGAGGCTAAATTCTTATCCCAGATGTAGCCCTTTGGAAGCCACAGGGACCATACAACCAGCTCAGCCAGTTTCCCAAGGACTCCCCATTCCATAGGTGGTGTTGCTCTATACAGTCTATACATCAGCTCAGAAAACCAAGGAAACATATCAGCTGAAGGACAAGCTACAAAGCATCAGCAGGACACTATAGAACAGGTGGCTTATTTAGAGAAAATATGCATATCCAGGTCCCCTGGGCCTAGAAAAAGTAGGTAGAGCGCTATAACAATCTTTAGGCTTCTCTAGGCTACACAGGAGTTCACACCAGGCCCTTCCCACAGACCCCAAGACTAAGCTAAACAGAAAACTAGGTCCTTGATATTGTCATTTATTGCATTTTCTCCCTTTCTATTTCAGTCTCTTTTCCTATCATTCTACAGAAATACTCAGAGACCATATTTCTTTAGCTGTTGTTGTACCAGTACAAAAACGATGCATTAAAATTTCTTATTTTCTGGAAATAAAATCCATTGTAGAGCAAGATGGGCAACACTTGTGGTCTCTAGAAGTGATACTATAGACACTTAGTATGTAGAACAGGGACTAAATGCCTATTCGGAAGAAAAAAAAAAAAAACAGGCTGCAGGAAGATGCAGATGGTTGATAGAGGAAGTCATTTTAAGGTCAGAGCTGAGTTTGAAAAAAGGAGAAAGGAAGAGCTAACAGTGTCACAAACTAAAAATAAAATAACAGACTATGCTCTGTTTGATTAAGCAAGAACTCAAATTTTAACCACAAAAATATCATTGTACTCTAGATCTGCGATCAGAAACTATTCTACTGTAGGGATCCCTTTATGACGTAAGGACTGCAGGTGCTGGACAGGTGGAAATTCTGAAATTACAGACAAGATTCAGATTTCCATGATGTTTGCCTCCCAAACACTCATTAACTTCCAGACTTACTGTGGTCTATTCTTCATTATGAACAAATTCTCTCTTTCTAATTCAACAGCAGGTTGAATGCAAAGGTGATTCTGCATTACTGGTATATCATTGTATCCTGCAGGTGTTATATTTTAAAAAAGAGGTTTGTGATTTTTTCTAAATGTTGAATAAGCAAAACCATAAATAAGGATATGTTTCTGTATTTACACACTCCTCATAACACAGGTACTGTAAAAAATTATATATGCAACTCTCCTCAAAACGAAAAACCTTTAATCTCATAACTTTTTATGTCTAATTATATGTTGTCATCACCAAAGTGGAATGAGATGAAGAAAATCCACAACAATCTCAGACCAACACATGCAGTTCTGATCATTGCAGATACTTGTACATACACTTTGCCTTTTTTCTTCTTCTTAAGTTCACGTGTACAAGCAACAAATCATTTTTGTGGATTTGCAAGGCATTTTACAGGCTCTTCTATGCCCTACAAAGCCAGAAGTTCAGGTAGTTCCAATCACTTCAGGTTTCTTTTTAAAAGCAACTTATATGAATACCAATGCAATTTTTTTTATATTTCCAAGAAATTGTATAATAACATAAGCAAAAGTACCAGCCCTTTTCTCTGAAAAAAGAAGCTGCTGGATTGCTTTCTTGCTCTTCAGGTATCTGCTAAAGAGTAGGCAATTCTTCTCCCAAATGACGTGGAAGAATATTTAATTTCAGGAAGATATCACAAAGAACAAGAACAGTTTGGTTCCCTCCATCTTCTAGAGTTCCTAAAAAAGGTCAGCTGGAATGATCCCTCAATATCCCTAAGCAAAGACTGTGGTCACTCTTCATACGCCTGGGCTGTGGTACCTACCTGCTTCATTGTCTTGATATTAGAGTATTCACTGTCTCAGGAGACAGAGAACTGGAAATAGAGCTCCTCGAGTCAGAATTGATTCAGTGGGCTTTGAATCTGCCTCTTGAGCCTCAGCTCGTGCAGCTGAAGGAGAGCTGGTCCAAGAAACACCCAGCTATTAATGAAAACTTTAAGAAGCAAAGTCTCAAATACTCAGGGGACCTAAGAAAGAACTGACACCAAAAATTAATCTCAGCAGTGAAGAAGTTCCTCTGATCTCCATTATAAAGTGAAAAAGAACAGCAGGATTTATAGAACAATAGGTAATTAGAAAGTGGCATAGAGGTTATTGAATATTTCACTAATGTTACTTATTACAGTGTTGTTTGAATTCTGCAGTCAAATACACGAGTTCTCTGAGTCTGACAGAGATAAAGCACAAATAACTGAATCTAATGCCTGTTTCTATGCCTTTTCCCTGAGCAATAAATGTACTAATTGCAGAAAGTAGGATCTAGCTTTCCTTTTGTGCTCTACATGTTGTCACATGTGGATGGAAATAATTAGTGATTATCAGAATGGCTTTAACAAAAAAAAGGTCTGTGAAAGCCTAAGTATTTCAGAGACTTATCAATAAATATTTCATTAAGAAAGGCTGGTTGGGGCTAGGTCTGTCTATAAAAGAGAGACATTCTCATTGCTTTGGCCTTAATATTAAAATCTTTGATGTACCTGGATGAATACTCATTTAAAACCTATTCTCAGCACACAGTAGGCAGAACAGAGGTGTGTGCGTTTGTCCTTTCCCAAACCAGCTTTACCAGCCTGGTCTGTACCCAGAATCTTATAACTGAACTCCCAAGGTTTCAATTACAGAGATGAAACCCCAGTAAAGCTCTAGTTGTGGAAACATAAAAATGAAGATGAAATCTTCCCAATGTAGAAGAAAATGAACTGCCAAAACCTCAAAAAACTTTTCTGAAACCAAGCTGGTATTGTGTTGTCAGCTGCTACTGTGACACATGCTATAAGGCAAATTATCTTTTTACTGAACCAGACATGAAGAATGAAAAATCTATAGCTAATTTAAAATCTGCCTGGTACACACAATACCCAAAATATTTTCCAAATGCACAGTGGCAGAACAGTTCTCCTAAATAAGGGATTTGCTCAGTTGCCCTTCAGATCATCACTGATACTCCTCTAACCATTGCTTAGTCTCTGAAAAGGAATTAAAAAATTCATTCATTTTCTCTCAGAAAGTTACTTACCAAGGTCCTTAGGGAAAAAGGATTTGAAAGTAAGTTACATGAAAGGACATGACATTTCCCAGCCTCAACAAAGCTAGGGAACTTAGAGAAAAGTTAATATCCCTTCTCCACTCTTTTTTTTTTCCCTTTTTTATATGAATAAACTGTCACTGCGAACCTCTGACAACCTAGGATTTCAACTCAGCTGTACAGAGAAACTACATAGCCCGAGAAACAAGGAATGGAAATATGGCCTGTATACATTCACAATAAAGGATTCCTAGGTAAGAGAAGGTTGTACTGGTTCGTAATCATACTGGCCCTTTGCTCACAAGTTCCTGCCCCTCTGAGCAGAGCTCAGGAGCATGCACATTAAGCTTGCATAGGCTTTACTACCTTAATGCAACTCACCGATTGCTAATTCACTACAAGTCCATTTATTCACCGCCTAAATACTAAGGCCTCAATATTCCAAGGAGAGAGGCAAGTATTAACCCTGTTTTAACCCCCCTAATGGAAAACTGCAAAGAAATAAATCTCACCACACAGCAGTTCAGACACAGCTCCACAGGTGCAAGTCTGTGCAATGGCCTTTCAAGCAGCCCAAGGACTTCCACTGTCAGCACCTGTACAAACCCACCAGACTTCCAAATAAACACACAATAGCAGCAGATTATCACAGGAAAGGTGTGTTTGATCCACTATGACAGAAATACAACGTGGACAAATTAGAAGGGAAACTCGAGCATGTTAATGACCTTCTGGAGTGAAACCACAGAAACCATTTGCCCAACACCACTCCTTAAAATGTTACAGAGGTGAAGGATAATAAATCCAAACCCAGTATGCACAGAACAGAGATATTCTTCAGCACACAGTGATTTGGCCATAATCCTGAAACTAACGGTGCTTATGCCTTAGAGCTAGTCTTAATTTCTTCCATGACACTATTACAATACCAAACAGGGCTAGGAATAGTGTTCTGGCTACTCTGAGAAACATTAGCTTGTGGGCCTCATAAAGTAAGAAACCAGGAGCATTGCAGTATTACCACCAACCAGAATCTTCATGTGCAAGCTTCCTGACTGAAATCAAATTCTGCAAGGATCACAAGCTATTACATCTATTCCTGTCAGCCATTTCTTTGCCTTCCAGAAGCATCTCTTAGAAATGAGGACTGAAATGACTGGTATTTTTCATCTGTCTTTTCTTAAAGAGGGTATTTTCTTTCTGGTTCCTAAAAATCACAGGTTTCAATTCCTTCAGCTCTCTGTCTATCATAGAAGACTCCAAATAAACTTCTTTAAAATGCAAGTCAAGGGAAAGGCGGGATATGCTGGTGTTTTTTTCCTCGGTTGAAGATACTCACACCAACTGACAGGCATCTGATGCTTTCCATTTTCATTTGCTATTTTTATTCTCTACTAAAAAGCACAAAAATCTGTGGGTGCATGTATATTTTTATTGCACCAGCACCACAAAAAACAGAAAGCTAAGAGTGGCACATAAAAATTGCAGCAGTGGAGAATGAAGACAGACAAAACTATTAAAAAACAAATAGGCTCAAAGGATCTAGGTACTTCATGGATATATAGAAAAGGACAACCCTCATGTACCTGAGGTACTACTGACTGCCTCTATTATAACTCTTGTTGCTTTTAATTAATTAGGAATACCAAGCTAAGCAAGTCTGAAAGTGAAATAAGAGTGTTCTGATAAACCACTGCCTCAGTTTCATAGAGCTGTGACTTTTTAGTGGTTATACAAGCTTTTGGAGGCCCGATTCACATAATATTGGATGTACATTGATGAAAAAATTGGTTGAAAAGAAGCACCAGTGACAGCAGCAATTCATACACTCATCGAAATTTCGATAAGTCTTTTTTCACCATTAGGAAATGTTGTACTCAGTTTGAGAATATGACCCATATTCTCATCCCAATAAAACCCTGACCAAACTGCCAGAACTCCAAACATGGCCCCTAGATAGGCATAAATTCTGTCTCTAGCATGTGCCTAGGGACCAGAGTGCTCCAGGTACATAATGGTAATTTGTGCTGGATTTGGTGATATCAGTAGCCTACTCAGGCCTGGAGCTGCAAGAGAATTGTAAAATATCAAGAAATCCAAGACAAACAACATGCTCATATCATATCCCACATGTACAGAGACATGTACAGTAAACCCAGTGCACAACAGAGGTGTGTGCTTCTTTTGAGGAAATCTTGGACAGATCTCTGGTAGCTGTGATTACTTATTTTTACCTAGAAGAATAAGTATTTTCATAATAAATCAGAAGTGTACCTCTAAACTCGATAATGGTATTTGCTTAAACGAATTCCCCATCAAAGTACTTCAGAGTAATATGAATTGCAGAGAGCAATAAATCTTTGATGTCCTCTGCACAGCTTGAGCAGCACTGCAGCACGCTGGGAGAACTGCAGCCACATGTCTCACAGCACTGTGATTTTGTTGTGCACTTCTCCCCAGGCACTGGTGTGCCCCCATGAAAAGAACGGGACTCGCTGTGCACCTGAATGCAATGTTGTAGATCAACTCATTTCCAGTTCTCTCCCCCAAGCAGTTTACTGAAACATGACCACAGGCTCTCACTTCTCCTCTCCGACATGCTCACCCCCTGCACCAACTCCTCCACTTTCCCTTCTGTTGTTAGGTTTATTTTCATCACAGCTACAAGAGTTTCGTGCTGAGCAAGTAAAATGGTGATAGCTCCTTTTCTAAAAATCTTTTGATTTTCCCAAAATAACTGCATCTACTAGACCTATGAACCAGATAAAATACCCTTTCACTAGCATTACAAGGCAGAGAAGAGAAACTACCATATATGAAAGCAGTGTACATTCCCTAGTGTAGAGAGTCCTCTCTAATAAATCTTTTTTTGGTATTTTACCACTCAAATCAACAGAGGTACCCACTGTCCACCTTTTTTTTTCCCCTGAAAAGGGGACAGTTTATTTGAAGCCACAATCATATAAATCACATTTCCACCTTGTAAAAAATTAAAGCGGTAAATTAACACTCAGATGAGAGATACAACACATTGCAGAGTATTAGATTAACTTGGAGCAATCCATCAACTAAGAGGGGAAGAAAGACTCCTCCATTTATTCTAGATAATTTCTTTTGCTGAAAAGTTTTTTTCATTGGCATCTGCAGAGAAAATAGTTTCTCTATGTCTGTCAGTGCTGGGATGTGCCCAGAACAGGTGGCATAAGCATACCTCAGGTGCCCCAGGTGCCCCAGGTGGAGGCCTCCATGACTAAGCTTTACTGGCACACGGTCTCAGACCCAAGCACACTGTCTCTCACAGCAGTGCTGACTAGCTGATGCTTCACCAGAGCAGAGCTTGAGCCACCCTCACCCAAGAAACACTGCTGGCTCCTCTCACTGCCTCTGCCACTGACCCTCCACCAGGTTACTGATGAGATATCCTCTGATTTGTCAGTGTGGTTGTAAACTTTCCCAGAGCAAGAAGTGCTCACTGTGCATTTGTACAGCACAACAATAATCAGCTAAAAAAGTATCAAACTTCTGCAGTGCCTCTTAGAACAGATTTGCAGGATTATATTCAAATGGGAAGAATGTTTTAGCTTGACAGTGCTGTTCTATAAATTTAGACTCCCATACTCTCTTATTTTTCCATAATCTTTGAAACTGATTAGTCTGCATATAAAATCACAGTTCATTTGGCACAAAATTTCCATACCTGGCTGTTTGTCAGTGCTTTGTGCAGTGTTATGAGCCTCTGTTTCCCCATTAGTATTCACTGCAGCAAGATGATGAATGACACTGAAGATGTGTTTATCTGATGTGATTTCTTACTTGTCTTCACCCATTTACTATATACCTCATTTTGTTTCCTTTGTTGTCTTCAATCTTTTATCAAGGAAAGTTGTTAATTTTTTTTCATTATTACCATTTTCTACATATCCATGAGCCTGATTCAGTGTTCCTTTGAAAAAAATTCCCATTGACTTCAAAACACACTAGAACTGGCCCCTGTCGAGGCTGAACGCTTCTGGCATGCCTAATACTGCGGTACCCCCACCTCCTCATCCCCTCTGGTTTTTGTCTGTTTTGGGGCTTCACAGTTTACCATGACTGCCAATAAAATGCTAACATTTACCTGTCTTGCTTGCATTTCAGAAATATCCCAACCTTTGCCCACGCTGAAAGCATGTGGCAATCCTGCCCAAGGCTCAGTCTGCACTCTGACCTCAATAAACAGCAGTACCTTTGATACCCAGAAGCAGACCAGAACCAGCTCATCCTGCCAATCTCTGAACTGGCAGGAAGGTCTCACCATTTTGTGACACAGAGCTTATCCATGAATCATCTCAGCAGTCAAGCATACAGACTGTATTTCTGTAGAAATACAGCACCTGTAGAACACATTTTTTTTCTGAATGAGACAGTGAAAACACATAAGGCAACACACATAAGAAATTTACCCATTACAAGATGTAAGATAGCAAGGACTTTTATTTTCCAATTCATATGCAACTTTGAAAGACAAATCATAATAACTGAAGGGGAAAAAAAAGCCAGATAGAATTCAGCTCATCTTCCCTCTCCATAAACTCAGCCAAAGGGACCTGCTTTTTAATTATCTAGCAAGAGAGTCAGTAAAACATCCCCACCTCCTTAACAGGATCCTCAGGCTCCAAACTCATTATCAGATTGCTTTTTAAAAGTCAGCAATTTAAACTCCCTCCAGCGTTATAATCACCACAGTGATTATAATTCCACGGTGCAGTGAAGTTTTAGGACACTACAAACTTGCAGCCACTGCTACTGCCCCAAACACTGCAATAACCAGCCCCCAACAAGCAGCAGCACACCGGGAAGCTCAATCTGCTTACTGGAACAATCTTTAAATAGTATTAACTGGCAGACAGCATTTCCTTTAACTCATACTGCAGCAACACTAGGGGGTTGTAATGCATCCTGAATAGAACACAGCACATGCTTTCTAAGCTGTCCTATAACTGGCTGTTATTTATTAGAGGTTCAACTCTCCCAGAAAATGGTCTGAGAAAGGCAATAGAAAAAAAAAACCTGTATAATTTTTTTTAAACCATCAGTTTAAAAACAGGGGGTTTTTTAATAACAATTACAAAAAAAAAAAAAACAACAAACAAACAAACAAAAAAAAAACCAACAACAAAACAAAAAAAAAGAATATTTAGGAAAACATTCTACTTCATCTGAAACAGTAAGCCAGGGATGGCAGCTTCAGGCTCTATTATCTTTACAGAAAACAAAAAGAGTAGTCTTGTATGCTTCAGCCCTGCAAACTTGAAAGGTGAGTGTGAAGTAGAATAAGAGAAGCTTTCTCACATGCTTTAGAACCCACCAAGTAAGGTCCAGGCATGGATAAAATTTGGCCAGATTTTAGAGTAGCTTTTAGGAGTCAGACACTTTTAAACCTGTCTGTACCTAGATGCCAGCGAGGAATCTGGTCTCCCTCAGAATTCTGTCGCTTACTAGATTCAATAATCACTCTTCTGAATGACAGTAGAAGGAAATTCATTATAAACTATTTTGAAGATCTGAAAGGTTCTCTCCCAGCATGATAATTACGGTGTTTCCATTTCTGTTAATGACATCTAAGAACTGGAAACAAAAGCAGCGGTGGAGGATTAAGTAATTATGGAGTATTAGATGCATTTGAAGAGCAGGGTCACAGAAAAAGGCAGAAGGAGGAAAGACAGTGAGCATGCTGTGGGCTGCTCATCAGCTTGAAAGCTCTAAAATATCCCCCCTTATTCACAGCTTGGTAGCTGTAAAGGACACAGGCTCACAGAACTGATCAGGTATTCTTTATTGTCCCCATTCTGGAGAGCTACAGCTTTTATGGGTAAGTAAAGCTCTTGATAACTATAGATAGATGTGATCTCTGCTTTGTGATTAATTTTCTCTCATCCAGAAATTTCAAATTTATGTGACAGAAATAGAAAACTAATTTAGGGTCTTTAAATATACAAGTGTAGTACTATGATAAATGCAGTGCTATAGGTGACATAAAATTCTTGTGTGTCCTATTTCAAACAATACTACTTGACTCAGAAAAAAAAAAAAATTAAGAGAATGGCAAATTATGAGAATGGCAATGAAAAGTGAACTTAAAGCATCGTAAAATTACGAGTTCTTATGAAATTTAAGTGTTTGAAAGAGAACTAAAACTCATAATTCTCTATTGGCAGTACAATATTCATCAAAGCAAACATACTTACATGTGTCTCTGTACATATATTGAACTTGGTCAAGCACTAATGAAAGGACTGAAGCTGCATTTAAGTGGTCCAGCCTTTGAAAATGCTTCTTTATGACTCAACTCTCAGCCTAGGTAAAGCTGGAGTATAAGCACTAAGCTACGATGTTTCCATGCGAAGGGAATACCTTTCACACCAGATTTAAAATATGCCTTTGAGAATTTAATTTCCATTATTCTCCAGATCATTCAAAGGCATTGGTTAACTGGATCATAGGGTTCAGCCTTCCCCCTTGGTTCATAGGATGGCAATTTACATCACAATTGGACCTCGTGACATCAGCAGAACTAATCTTAGTAATACTTGACATGTTTAAAGGTGAAATAATCTGTCTCGAAGATCTGTCAACTGAGCTGCCGTTTAGGGTGATTACCTTCCTAGTCAATTAAATGATTATTGAAGTGAAGTTAGACATCTCAGTAGTTTTGGGACACTGATAAATTTCGGGACACTGATAAAAAAAGCAGGTGAAAATTTAATTTAAAAGCACAGTAAATACTCAAAGAGATGGGCACAAAATACAAGTGAACTAAACAAGTATTAGATAGGTATTTCTTCTGGCTAAACCACCTCTATTTGTAGAGTCATTTCTCTGGAACTGACTTTCAATTGCAATTCAGGTGGATAACTAAACTTGAGTGGATTGTATCTTCTATTCCTACTTCACTTATATGTACCTGTCCTACTTTCTGAATGTTCTGTTCAGAAGGCTTATTCTTTTGACATATTTGCTGGTCACTGCTCAAAGTTTTTATTCCCACTTTTGTTCATGCTCTTTACAGCATCTTTTTGCTCACACAGCACTGTTTCTGCTGCCCAAGTAGAAAACTTAGAACAGTGCAATAATAAATGACAAACAGAAACTCATACCCTTCCAAGTACAGGTTTATCAAACTTGTACTTTAAAAAGAAATATTCATTCATTCAAAACCGTGCAACAATTCCAGCAATTTTTAGATGGAAGCTGTGTTACCCTCCTTACAACTGAAAACACTAAAGCCAGCCTAGACAATATTACAAATTCCTTGTGTGTGCAGTTCTCAGCAATCCCCAGTATCTCGCCATTTGCTTCAAGAACATTATAACCTTAATACATCAACACCACAGGGAAATCCCAGAGCTGCTGCTTTAAATTCAGGCTTTTTTTTTTCCTTTTAGATTTTTAAAGCGTTGTGTCAGATGCACTTAAATAAATTGGAGTCAAAACAGCTTGTTGCTGTCCAGTACCTAACGAAAATTCAGCCGCTCTTGTTGCGTAGAACTAGAATCTAGACCGCACCAAAGTAAATAAAGCCATCCTGACCTGTGCAGGCTGAAGGAGGAGACACAGGGTCTCCAACAGCAGTTTTGAGCAAACTCCTCAAAGGCTCTAAGCATCATTTCCAAGATGCTCTATTAAACACAGCTCTTGCACTTAAGGAACACTGAGATGGTTGCTGAAGGCCCATACCCAGCAGCACTTCACTATCTGTGGTTTCTTCTTTACTTCTCTGTTGTTAAAGACTTGTTTGCATTGCAAGGTCACCAACAGAGTGAAAAAAACCCAACCCACCTCCTCTTGTTCTGTGACAATCCAAGTAATTTTTAATATTCTTTCACCTAGAACTAGAGCTTTTGTGCTTTGGGATGCCCTCCACCTTCATTGAAGAAAGGTAAATTAAGGCAGAAAAATACAGTGCTGCTTAGAAAGAGATGAGTTATCTTTCACTATTCTAATATAAAAATCCAAATTGTGGGGAGAGCTTTTTTCTAATGAAGATACAATTTAAAATAAAATCTATACAGAAAAATGTTTTATTCAGGACTCAGACCAGCAAAAGTACAGTATAAACTGGTATGGGGACTTTCCTATGGTCCTATGGCAGTTCTGAGTGTAAAACGGTCCTGTTCAGTCTAAAAATACCAGGAAGCAGCTCAGTTTTACTGAAAGACCTGCAGAGACTACTCATCACCAATCCCAGAAAGAAAAAGTAGATACCCATTTAAGAAAAATCAGCCCCTGTTACAAATTAGAGAATATTTTAACAGATTAATAAATACCAGAAATAAGTATTTGGAATCAGCGCTGTTCAACGCAGTTATTGAAATATCTATCACCCCAAAACTATTACATCAAAAGCATTTTATCATTCTTTAACTTCTTTATGCAAGAGAAGTAGAACAATAGGAAGAAATCTAGTCACAAAGTCCTTTGGCCAAAATACCCGAGCTCGTCACAGCAAAAGAATCTTATGACTTGTTCACAGAAAATTGCTCCCTCCCTTTATTAAACATTTCCTTTCTGCCTTTCTCTAAAGCCTCTCCCATACACTTTGATAATCATTTTGGTATTTTAAAAAATTACATAAATAATTTGTAATGATTGCAAGCATTTCTTCCAGGCAAATAAAAGTGAGGGAACCTGCAAAGATTTTTGAACCTGATACTAAGATTTTGAACTAGGTACTCACAAAAAACCTTGTACAACATCATGTAAACATAACCCTGTGCATGAAAACCTTATTACAATATTCAGCCTAGGAAAAGATACCCAAGATAAAAGCTACTCATGTTATCTTGCATATCCTGGAACTATTGTAGACATGAACTCTCTAAAATGCTTTATATCAATGTGTGCTAACTGCTTTATTGAATCTATTTCAGTAATACAACCAGGGTTTTTCCAAGATGTCAATCTTTGCTCCCTTTCAAACATACTGTGTGACATAATCACCCTCTTGCATTGGCAGCACAGAACAGTTCCTGGGAGGTCCCAGAAAGGAGTCCTTGTAGAACTCTGGCTGCATTCCAGTCCTCCCTGCCTGCCCCCCTCTTCAATGCCTGAGCAATGCAACCCATTTGTGCAGCAGAGCTCAAACTTACTCATGCAGCACAGGTAACACCAGGTCAACATAATTAAGTTAAAACAAACCAACAAAAAACTATCCAGCAAAAAAAGATAGATATTTAGAATTGTTAGCACACCTGCATACATTTAAGATCTGACCCTTCTTGCTCTGCTGGGAACGAGCATAAAGGTAACACTTTATAGACACTGATAAAGTGGTGTGCCAATAAACAGATTTTGCTGAGCAACTTAGGTTTAAAGCAGAGCATGCTACTTGTATGAAGCACTGACAGACTTTATAAGGTCAGAACTTTTAAAAGGTGAGTCAGACTTGAGAATGATCCTTTTTTTCAGTACAAGGTATCATATACTGCAGAAAAATAGCCAAACACACTCATTAACCAGGGAAAAAATATTTCTAGTGCATCCATTATGCAACCAACTTCAACACTGTCTTCCAAGGATCCTCTTCACCTCTCTCTCAGCTTATAAAATGGGTCAAATGCACACCAGGATCGACACTATAATACTCAGCACTAAAACAAGCTTCAGACAGTGCCACACAAAAATTTACATTTGATAGAATTGATGCAAATTCCCACTACTGTCCACTTTATTCTGGAAGAGGTTAATAAGAAAACCCACTACACAGGTCATGTCATATCCTTGTCTTTCTCAACACCACAGAGACAAGACCCTCCTCTCTCAATGGCTTTTTCCAGATCTTGGGGTGGAGTCATACAAGCAGTTAGCAAGGACAAGATAGATACAGGTAGAGGACAAGTTACAAACAGAAGACCTGTCCTTTCAAGATTTACAAAAGTATCTTTTTTTTTCTTTTTTTGGCAACGTACCAGAGAAGCCAAGGAAACAAGAATACCCTCTCAGGTCCAACAACATACCATTGTACTATAGCCTCCTAAAACTACATGATACACCTACCTCAAAATTTGTCACACACAAGCAGACTAATGCTCAGGCCTCTGAGTTTACTTGCACAGAAAACAATCACTAAACCCTAGAAGTTCAGGAATTTTTGTCTGGACGGTGGGACCTTTGTGTTGTGCCTGTTTAGGTGGAGTTCAGGCACAAGAGGCCAAAAATTGCATTTGATTTGTTATTTCCCATCTCTCCACGGAGCTCTCATGCCGCTGGGCTCCGTGGTGGAGCCTCCTTGCTCCGACAGCCGTTCCACACGGCTGGGGTCCCCGGTCAGGCAGCCCGAGACTCTGCATGCTGATGCCCTCTTTACTGCAGACACATGCTCTGGCTTTGGCTGTGCACTGACACACTTCAGTTAAACACCCATACACCAACCAAACCATCTACAGACAACCAGGGGACTTTGCAGTAAGTCCCTGTGGAGAACTGGATTACGTGCACTGCCACGACCAGGGATGAGACTTTTTTGCTTCACTGCAGAGGCAGCAGGCAGCTGGGAGTCAGGGATGGAAGACGTTCCCAGCCATCCAGCCCACCATTCTGTGATCTGCTTCCAACACCCATTGACATCTTTTCTTTTGATGACACACTCAGTGTGTCTGGACACCACAGCTTTCTTGTCACTGTCCATAGACTCCAACATCCACCCACGCTCCCAAAAGACTGTTTAGCAGGGATAGTTGAGGACTAGGCTGATACTTTGATATCAGCACAAAGGCTTCTATTTTCACAGCTGTTCTTTTGCTTGGCTAAAAAACCCCTTGTAGGAGTTGTCAGCCAAAGGAAATTAGTGTTTTCTCTGCTGTGGAGTCTAATTGGTTTCTCCTCCACTGACAGCTCTTCAAGCTAAATTTAGGGAGCATGGGAAATAAAGCTGAATACTATTTGGCTGAGACTATGGCCTACTTCCCATACACAAATAATAACCATAGGGAAGGGTTCCTTTAATTCACTTTGTGCTGCAATATTACAGAGAGTGAGCAGATAGCAAGCCCATCACATAAGCAACACACTTTAAATGTATATTAACTGAGTGATCAAAGATATCTTTAGAGACGAACAACACTCATAACAAATGCAGAAAACTAGATCTCCAGTGAGAAGGCAAGACAGAGGGATTTCATTCATTTCCATAAATGAAGTCAGTTTATTCCCAGCTGTCCCAGTTTGTCCAATCAGTTATCTGCTCATATGTAGCTTTGCCAGCACTAACAATTTACCCCTCCATTTCACAATATGTGATGAAAGCAACACCTCCTGGAACTAAACAACTACGACAGAAGTTAAACTGACTTAAACCAGTGAGTTTCCTGACCACTTTTTTATAAAAAAATCTACCCGAAAATATGACTCAAACACAAATTGTTGCTGATGAAGAAAGAAATTTTTAGGTACAATACTAACTGCTTTTGAGCAGAGTACATCAGTGGCTATTCCTGTAACTCTGACTTCTAGATCCAAAAGCTGATGTTTCCTTACCTTGCACTAGCAAGTGGAGCAGCTGGGAGCTCAGGCTTAGCATTACCCTATCAAGTTGGTGTATGTCAAACAGACCTACTCCCTAAGCACTAAGTCACAGATAAACAACCAGGCATATAAAAAAGGTGCATACTTGCACAGAGGTTTACAACATTTTGATTCCATTACACTGAAGTGAATTTTATTCCTATTCTCCTTCCCCTCAAAAAAAGGAGTAAGTTTAACAGAATGCCATTAAGCAGCTTTTCATGCTATAGGTCACCTCTTGGGCACATATGTGCTCCCTGACTGCACCTGGCTGGGTTTCTTCTGACTTATCTCACTGACCTGTTTTAGGTTAGGCTAGGATAATCATATTTTTCCTCTTACCTGTTTTCAGTCAGGGTTCTGCAGCCATTTTTCTTGTTGAATCCCAAGTGTACCACCAGCCACAGGCCAATAGGATCTGCTGTCTACCCATAGCTTCCTCATGCACATTTTTCCTGTATTCCCTCCTTGGTGGAACTCAATTGTCCAAGAACAAAACCAAAAATTATAAAAATATAGAATTGTTTCCCCCCGCCAAACAATCTTCATTTCAAAATCAATTGCCATTTTTTCTCACCATGACAATACATCAATTTGATTATCACAAGGAATATCAGTATGCACATCTCTACTATTTTTCTGCAAATTCCTTGTGTCCATCTCTGTTTCTTACTGTTAACCAAGAAAAAAGCCTTTGTTCGTGCACTTACAGCTTCATACATCAGTCACTGCACTCTGAAACTCTAAGCTTCCACCACGTAATTCCCACCCAAATAATGCAATATTTTTACATCTCCTTTAACTGCTTCCATTTTCAAGTTCTTCATTCACTTATGTTTTGCTCAAGTTAGAACTATGCACAGGTTCTCAAGGGGTATATATTAGGGTGAGGGTTCCTGCATAAGCACACACTCTTTGTTTTAAAGCTCTCTTTTTAAATACTTTCTGCTTGCCACCCCCTTGCAGCACCTAATGGTTGGTGTTCAGGCATTAAAAATCCAACACTCCTTACCCAGCAATGGTATCCAGATGATGACCCACTTATGTTCTATGTTTATTTTCTTTTTCTACTGTACTGCTAGGTTATTTCTTTATCTCATTTTTTTGAGGAAAAAAAATAGCGCCATGCATGACACCATGTCAAAAGGAGTATTTGCGGCTGTCCTGGCTGATTTATGACAATTAAGAGAATTTTAGACATGGATTATAGGAATTTTTTTTAATCCTTGTGATTAATAGAGAGCATTAATGTAAGTACTAGCCAGCTGGGCTTAAATTCCTGTCTGCATCATCCTTTCAACCTGTGGCTCAGGCTAAACACTAAAAATCTCCTTCAAAACCTGATGCATTCCCTTGTTCTTTAAGTAGTAAAATGTTCAAAGGCCCATCCCACAGGACCACAGGTGCTGAGCAATGCTCTAAAGAGTTGAGGATGGGCCAGTGAAATCCAGAAAGGCTGTAAATGCAGTGAGCAAAGGCTTGTTTTTGTGGACAACACAGTGGGCTTTCCTCTGTTGTCCAGTTCTTGGCAGCAAGTATTTTTAAAGCATGCCTAGACATTGTTATGCATTTGGCCATTGAGAATAATTACCAGTAGTCTAGACCAGGAAAAAAGAATATTGGGGGAAATATGGCCTTCTTCAGATTCTGAGTGTGGGTAGCAGGAAATATTTCAGCTCCCAGATAATGACAACCCACACTCATCATCTATTTCTCCTCCTTTCCTCTTTGAAGAGAGTCACTGAGGGATGCAGGGGTAAGAAAGATATAAAAGCTAACTAAGCCCACACATGGCCATAAACTACAGGACTACACAAGTTGAATGAATTTAGAGTAGTGTTGGGTGTCATTACAAACAACAGCTTGGATTTCAAACTCCATGCTGCCATACACACTAGATCAAACCTTAAAACTCTATTCAGCTTACTTAAACCAAGGAAAATCTAGTGAACATTCACCCAAAGAAGTGCAAGTTAAAATGCTGTCTCAAGCTTTCAAAAGCGTTCCAAAATATTTCTTTCCCCTTTTCTAATTTTAATAATGCAAATTTGTCCCCAAAGCAGAATTATTTTTTTATCTACAGATGTTTTCTGTCTAGTAACTTCCATGCAGAAAAAGTTTAAAAACCTCAGCCAAAGGAAGCCTTGAAATTTACTTTTATTGTGAATTCTTTATGGCTACAGAATAGACATGAGTAATCTAAAACTCTGTATAGAGAAACAAAAGGGAAGGAAAAAAAAAAAAGCCAGGTCAGGAGTTGCTCATAATTATATCCCTTTCATCCTCAGGATATTGGTTTTAAATTCTCTCCCCAGCTCCTTTTTAATCTTGTGATTTTTCTCCTACATCTCATCACCCTTGAGTGCAGTGACAAAGACACAAAACATATCTTTTAACATGGCCGTAAGTGGCTTTTCATGGAGACATAGATAATAGCTTATCTGATTTATAGGACAATTTTCTTGCCATGGGTTTGAAAGTCTGAAGAGATGGAGGATCTGTTCCTCCAATACTTTACTTCATGCACCAAGATAAGATAGTTCTATTGGAAAGAATATAAGTCAGCCCAGTCCCAAAACAGTTGCATGGCTTTCTAGAGATGAAATACAGTAATTCACCATGGGGAAATTTAAAAAAAAAAAGAAATCTTTCCTCAAATTGCATTGCACCTTTCTCCTCCCTTCCCTGGTAACGAAGTCAAAAGCAGCAGCCTTTGCTTCCCTTGGTTACAGCAGAATGCTATAATCATATAGCTGCACCATTCACAGTCAGCAGGAACAGGAGTGTTTGACCTTACAGGCTTTATTTGCTCTTTACACACATACACTTACCAGCCCTTCTAGATTTTGCCATCCTCAATTTACACCTCTATGAAGTAAATATAATATCATATTCCCCAGACAAGGAGACCTGGAACCTTGTTTTGACTACTAATTCTTCCACTCAGCATGCAGGTACATTTGTTACCGTAGGTTTATATGGGAGATGCCACGAATGAGGAATTATTTTTGTTATTTCAGGGAATAGCATTAAAAAAAAATACTGTGACAAAGTAGAGGCTTACAGCTTCATTATTTTGCAGGCAGCCACATTAATAAGAATGCAGGTTGACCTTTTTTTTTTTTATTTTTCTTGTATTTACATTGCTAGATAGGCCGAAAAGGTATTTCCAGTATTATAACTTGAATTTTTGGTTTCTTCAGGACACATCTTATACCTTTGAGCTACTTTTGACCTGCGGAACTCTAGCAGTTTATCAACATGGACTGGTCCTTCAGCTGTTACACATGATATGTTTAACAGAGTCTTGTGTTTCCTGCCCTGGAGATATAGTACATTTACAGAAAAGCAGAGCCAAGAAAAGGCCAGATGACTATTTCAATAAGAGAAAACAAGAATGAGTTATTTTCTCTCTCAATCCAAAATTACTTTGTAGCATTTATCTCTAGTCTGTGTTCTGGAAGCTAAATTACAAAACAACATTCAACATAAATACTTCAATCAATTTAAATGCATTTAAACAAGATGAAACTTCCAGCAAAGAAAACTCCTATGAAGTTAGGAAAGTATACGTGGGAAAGGATACACAATGTTTTCTTTTACTGTCCTTTAATCATCCATTACCAGAGACATTATACTGAGCTATATAGACCTTTATTGTTACCCCATCTTTATATTCTGGAAAAATACATTATCTTGCTTTCCCACTTTGAATAATGATGATGATGATGATGATGATAATAATAATAATAATAATAATAATACATAGAAGAATTTTCTAAAGTATACTAGAGGTAAGTGGCAAAAAACAAGTTTAGTATGTGAAATTACTAAAGGAAGGGGCAGTGAAAGACAAGGCATTTAACTGGATTAAGTTGCCTCAAGCCCTCAAAGAAATTGGATCATACAGACTTCACACTGCTCAGGATCGAGACAATAATAAATAATACTGAATGTAGCCTTTATACTGCAAGATAGGGTCTATACTTCCTCTAGAAAATAATAGAAAATAGTTCCTACACATGTGAAAGGCCATAAAAAGAGGAAAATAATCAGATAAGTCATTGCTGTTTTAGAGGGGGCAAAATCAGTCACTGAGAGACATGTGGGATTCTTCTTTCTCACTCTCTAAAGACCTTATAGGTCAAAACCTGCACTGGGAATTGACACAGTGATGGTCCAAGGGATCTGAAGAGCTCACACTTCAAGTCTCTTTCCCCACTGCAGAAGCCAGATGAAATCTCCATGGCTCAAGCACGTTCCCTGCATTATCGTTTCTACTCTCATTAGGGTTATCAAAAACCAACTCCCACAGCAAAAGTCTGGTTCTACTCAGTATCTTATGCACAAATTTATGCATGAATTAATAATCTATCCCTTCAGCTCAGGAAAAAAGCTTTTTGTACTTCAAGCTCAAGAGATTTCTAAACTCAGATCCTGCGGGTAATCAGTGAGAAAGTAAAATTAGATCCTGAGCCCATCATCCCCTGCTTCTATGGTGAATTACTAAAGCTGGTCAACAACACTGATAAAAATGCTGATTCAAGAGAATGAATAATATTCCTTGAGAACATGTTTATTCTGCTAAAAGCCCTCCTCAGGAGCCAGGCAGAAGGGACTCCCTGCTGTCTGACCAGCTGGCTGGCCTGGCTGGCTCCCTTCCAGCTTGCCTACCGGCCGGCCAGGCACCCCCAGCTGGCAGAGAAACACACTGGAAAAAAAAAAGAAAAAGCTGAAACAAATTGTTCTGTTTTGCCTGAAGTTCCACCATGTCAACATTCTGTTCCAGCACGGGATGAAACAAAATGTCAACAACGCAGAATTTTCCATGAAGCAGAAATAGCCTTTTCTGGTCAATTTTAGTCACAGTCTCTGTGTGTACAACTGCCTCTCCACAAAAATAGCTGTGTCTTACAGTGTCTGCTTCAATTCCTCTGCAGAAGCATGGATTTAAACACAGGGAGTGCTGGGGAATCAGGCCCATGTTGATGAAATTAATCAAGTTTTTATAAATAGCAACCATGATAAAATTCTGAGGATCTGAGAAAAGGTTTCAGTACTTCAACACTGCTATAAGTTAAATGCTAGACTATAGTTTCTGCAAGCCTTTTAGAGAAGTAGTTCTTCAGCCACCTACTCAGTCAATTTCTGATGCTCATGCTACTCTTCTCAAAACACTACAGACAATAACCAGAGGGAGAGTTCACAAAGACTTAGTCTGTCATCGTGCATATGGTGTTATTCTACTGATCTATTCCCCAGATAAATAACAAAGCATCTGGATTTCTGGTTACCACAACACCAACCCAATGAGCAACCAGTATAGACTGTTCCCTGCTGTTTGTAAAACAATCTCCTCCAGCTTAAGAGGTCCAGTTGTCTTCTCATGTTTTTTTAGATCCTAATTATATTAGAAATGTAATTGTAAATATCACTATTGCTCTAATTAGAGAATACTGGAGGCAAATGCCAGCGGCAGCCTTCTGCTCACTCCCTGAGATCTAGTTTAAGATCAAAGCTGATTCAACTGTCAGGTTGTTCAGGTCAGGGGAGGCTGGGGTTTTTTTGTTTGTTTGCGGGTTTTGTTTTGGTTTTGGTTGGTTGGATTTTGAGAAAAACCTGCATTCTACTGTACTTCATTCATATAAAATCATTCATTCAGCAAATTTTGACAAAAGAACTGGTCCTGATGAACCCAGCCATTTTTCTGAATATGGTATTTTGTTTAAAGCACAAAACCAAAACTGTCATTGTTCTTCAAAAACTGCTTTAATTTTTTAAGTAAAATAAATTTTCTTCTCAAGTAACAGCAATTAACTGTGTTCTACTTCCACTCCCTTTACTTCATCCTTTCTTCAAAACACTTCTGATTCCTCTGAAGTAAATTCCTGCATGCATTAAATTCATGCATTTTAATTTAAAAAAAAAAATCTTACATTAACTAATGGACACATTAAGGAAAGAGGAATTAGTGAATTCATCAAACAACAAAAATGAATGATTAATTATTAATCCTCAGCAAAGGATTTCTAGGGCAAGACTCATGACTCATTGTTTTCAATTAAACAGTTTGTAAAGTAGAAATGCTATTTTGCACAGTTTTGGTAACATCCTATATCGTATCCTACTACACTAACTGCTTCAGACATCAGTTTCCCAGCATTACTTCTTACATTCATTTCAACCACTTTAGGTCTTTTTGTTTTCAGGAAGCAGATGGAGGAATCTTTATATTGAAAGGGCGGAAGATTTAGAACAAATCAATAAAATAGGGGACAACCCACTGTCTGCAATGGATGTTATATTCCTGAGTCCATAAGGGATAAAAAATGAGTTGTGGAATCATTAACTGTGATATGCAGAACACCATTCAGATCGAAAGGAGAATTGATAGAGTGGAAAGCAGTAAGAGTGGGATGAGTTTACAGAAACAGTTGCAAAGAATGCAGGAAATTGAAGTACAGAAATCTGATCTCTGCATAGGTACATTATAGCATTATAGTAAAGCACAGAATTACTAAACATAGGCACAATAAAAAAAAGGAAAGTCTATGTAAATTTTGTGGAGGAAAATAAAGCTCAACCTGTTTCTCTTTAAAGATATTTTTAAAGACCTGGCAAGAAGATCAATAAAGGACATACTGCTAATAATGCATTTCAATTTCTACAAACCTTTCAATGGGGTTTATCTAAGTTGTCTTGGGATATGAGAGAAGGTTATCTGATGGAGTCTAAAAAGCAGAATAAAGTCTGCTCTCCCTAAAGAAAGCCAAAATTTTTAGAGGTTACATTTGCCAGAAACTCTGTCATTCAATATATTCATAAACAATCTAGAAGCAACAGAACAGTAAGGAGGGGTTTTTATTATTTGGAGTATTCAAAATTAAAATCCACTGTGGAGAATTGCAGAAAAATCACATCATCCTGTACAGCTTGGGATAAAGAGGCACATCAAGTTCAGTGTCTGCAAATAGAAGACAACCTACATGGGGAAAAGATAGCCTAATTATGAATGCTGGCGGGGTTTAAGTTAACTCCCTTTGCCCGGAAGATAACAAGTCATTTTGAATAGCTGCAGAAAAGACATTCTCAAATAGACAAAGAATTAACAGAGTAGAAAACAAAACATTACAATCTTTCAGTTCACCTGAACCTCGAGAACACTTTCAAATCTAGCTCCTCACCAAAGAAATGAAAACAGCAAAAGAATAAAAGTTTCACTAAGTGTTATGTGAACTGGCAGAGGAATTACAATGGAGAGATATAATAAAATCCATCTGATCATAATAGGCATGGGAAAGGCCATTAATTTTGAGGGTTTTGGTAGATATTTTAAAACATAGGGAAGTATCTTCCTCTTACAATAGTGAAACCATTGTACTTAATGTCACAGTATGATGTGGAGAAAAAAGTTATGAATTACCTTATATGGATAAACAAATTTATTGCATAAAAGTAGATCAAAACATATTAAATATATTGATGTAAATACTGTAAATACTATGGCCCAGGTTGCCAGAAACAAAGGGAGAAGTGTGTTAGCACATCTGTTTGTGTCTTGCATTCTTCCGATGCTGCCACTGGCCGCTGTCAGAGCAGACACTCAACTGGTTGAACTGCAAGTACTGTCTTTATGATAAACAGGTATTTAGAAATGACAGGCTTGATGTGGGTCCTTTCATTA
Organism: Lophotriccus pileatus; assembly: GCA_035583135.1. NCBI lineage: Eukaryota > Metazoa > Chordata > Aves > Passeriformes > Tyrannidae > Lophotriccus > Lophotriccus pileatus. The sequence goes on from JAWWES010000169.1 coordinate 10,531,331, forward strand.
TTCCTCTCTCCTCCCCACCTCAAACTCTGCCACAGTTGTTATACACTAATTTCTTTTTCCAGATGGAATTTATCTCTGCATGTTTATGCCTGTACAAGAGCTGTGTGCTGTCTGAGAAGTGGACCAAGCCTTTGATCTCATGCTCTTGGATTAAATTAGTTATTTAATGAGCATATTTAGAACTCAACCCTTCAGGAAACAATCTTCTGGTCAGCCATTGCGACTGAAAAGGACTACCATAAAGAACTCTAAATATTTTCCATACTGGCTCACCTCAGTTTTCTATCCCATTCTCTTTAGAAAACCTGAGTAAGCACCTGGAATATCTTGGGCTTTGTGGAGATGACACAGAAGCTGAAGATCAGATCCTTGAAAGTTTGAATGGGATTCTCCTGGCTCTTACTGAAGATAGCTAAGTATCACTCCAGATTAACATTTAACCATTTGATAATCCAAAAGCATTCACTGCAGGTTTTGTCTATTGTGATAACCTGTATTGCAAGAAGTGGTTGCTTTCGGACATATAGTTATCCGCAGGCTGGTTTGTTTTATTGTCTTTTCTCTCTGTACAAAATCATAACTCTACCTGTGACCAAATAAAGCTACTGGTCCCTAAAACACCTGAAGCTGCAGAGACATTCCAGATTTAATCTTCTATTTACTATAGACTCCTAGGATTAACTGAGGGTGACCCTGTCAGGCATTTTAACAAGTACTTCCTAGTCTCCTTATACAAAAGTCCTTAAAATCTCTGCACATTCTCCTAATTTATTTATTTGAATCTCCTGGCAGATGGTGATTTACTACATTAAGGTCAGCTAGCCATATTTTTAATGAAAAAAGGCTAAGGGAATTGACTATTCTAATTGCTACTCTAATAAGAGATGCTGTGCCTACCTGCAAAATTAATTGCTAGGCCATACCTCAGGAATAGTATCTTAATCCCTGACTTCCCGTGCCTTACGCAAGCATCCTTTTATAGTCAGAGAAGATGAAACTGTTTTCCTCTTTGCTTCACCACCTGTGCTTCAATTCGGCATGAAGCAGAGTAATCAGCTGGAACCACACTTGCTGCAATTCAAGCAGGTGAATGTTCCCATATATTTAGGCTGAGACAGCCTTTAAGTACCCTGTTAAATCAGAACCTTAGATCCCACAGGTACCCACTCAGAACTCCAGGAAACAAAGCAACATGTAAATAAAACAGCTGCAAACCTGTGGCAGGTATTGCTAACACTTATCATTACAGAGCAGGGATCCTTCTGCCTACTCAGAGAGAGTGGGATCTTTCTAACTTTGGCAAAACTCCTGAAGGGCAATCCACGATGTGCAGTGAAAGCAGCCCACGTGCTCTCAGAGATAGCCAAAAATGGTAAGTTGTGCTCAAGTGTAACTACAAGGCATACTACAGCACGTTAGCTGGATGTTTCCACTCTGGAATTTTTTTTCATGGCTACCAGCTACTGGCATTGCTATTGTTTTATTCCCACGTGGCAAAAACCTCTCCTTTACCTACAGAGGAAATGAAGACACCATGTATTGAAGCAGATTTGGTTCCAATATTGATACCTTTGCTGGAGAGCAGAGACCAAGAAATGTTGCTCCATACTGGGAGGGCTATTGGCCGCATCTGTTATGACAATCGTAAGTATCCACATAAGAGAATCTGATTTTCCCTAGCTCTAAGGCATTATTTTAAAAGGCATTTTAACCTATTACTCATAATAATTTTATGAGACCTGAGCACATAATGTACTTCAGCCTTCAGTTAGATATACAATTCACACAGCTCACAGACACAAGGCTGAACGTACCCCAAACGCCTCCTGCACTCTGGGTTTCCCTGCTGTATTTTTTACTTCAAGGTGGCACATCTTTGTCAGAACTGCTCTGCAATTAAAAGAGGAGCAGAGCCTCATACACATCTTAAATTTGCAGATTTGCCTTGGGCCCAAATTCTGAATGGCTTGGTCTTCTTCCAAAGTAATAAGAGCAAAGTAATAAAGCAAAGGATTTTAAGAAGTGTGTCAGGAAAAAAAAAAACGGTAGAATACTGAAATATTATCTGCGCAAGGAATGGTCTTCTCTGAGGACCACTGCATACAGGAGATCTTTGTGTTCCAGATTGCCTGGACACTAGCTTGCCTGCTGGTATCACAAATTAAACAATTTTCATTTACTTGCCCAAACAGCTTAAAGATTTTTCTTTTACCATTAACTCCCAGATTGATCAAAAATATTTATTGCATACTGAAAGTAACATGGAAATTTTCACCCACTATCTTCTATTACCCTCTTCCTTCAACCTACCTTCTCCTATCCTTCTTGCACGGATCTGCTCAGCTTTACTTAGAGAGCCATGGTTTGCCACCCTGCACCATTCTTATGAAATCCAAGCATGATAAGTACCTGGTATAGATTTCACTAGCTCCCTCCAAGTTACAAGTATTTGCCAAGGAATGCCACATAATAGTTTAAAAAAACCCTTCTCCCTATAAATTACATGCAAGGCTCATGCGACTACTGTGCACCAGCACTGCTACAGCACATGGCCATACTGCACATCTGCTTCCCTTCTGGCAGAGCACAGGCCCTGCACAGCTTTGCCATGATACATGATTTAATAAATTCTATTGCTAGCACAGCAATAAATACATCAAAGGAAAGAAAAATTAACTTCACCAGTTCTCTGACTGAATTACAACTGTACACGCCAGAGTGGCACCCAGACACTTTCTGGGGTCTGCCATACACGCCATCATACAAGTTACAGTCTGGCTCTCAGCAAGACACTGCTGCAAAACAGTGCCATCGTACTGTTAAGTAACCACCACTGCCCAACTTTGTATTTTATAGTTCTTGGCATTCTCAAAACCATTTTAGATATTAAGCTTTCATTCGTTACAAGGCAAACTACAAAAAGAAAGAAAGCAGTTATCAGTGTTTTCCTCAGCAAGTGTGCATGTGGATAGAGACAACTGTAGTCAGTATGCTGGAAGCAGGACCAAATTAAGTTTTACTTACTTTGTTGACTTCCCTTAAGCATAAAAATTTACACATGCTTTAAAAACTTACTCAGCCTATAAAAATTCCAAAAATACCTTGAATTCAAGCCCTCCAAGGCTCCTGAGATTAGGAAGAGCATGATTTCCCTAGATTAACTTTAAAGCAGTCTGTCTTTTAGTGGTATCTTTTAATATCTCAGGTATTGGTAAAGCATTTAATGAATTTTTTTTACCATTATTCTCACATACAAAAGGCAACTATATGGACCTTTGCTATATGAGTCACTATTTTTTGTCATGTATTTCCAGCCCTTTTCATCTCCCAGCCCTTCAGAACAAAAGAAGCCATAGTATAATAAGATAGAGATTGCCATTCCCCAAGATAAAAAGCCAACTGTCTGTTCCTCACTAAATTTTCAGATACATCCCATGAAAGGCCATTCATCAGAACTTGCTTGGGTAGCTGAACTAGTAGTAGAAACACATAGGCAATTGCCCTTACATATTTTTACAGTGGCATAATTCCTCAAGTCAAAGGAGCACCAGGAGGTTTAGCAAAAATCTGTCCCAGACTTGCATTTCTTCCATAAACACATTAGCCTGCACCCACAGCACAAAATTCCAACTGTGAGAAACAACCAGACTTTGCTGCTAAGCATCTCAATTGGACCCTTTTCACTGATTTAATTAGTCCCTAATCCAATCACCTATAACTTCTACCACTTCCCTTATCAGGTGACCTTCAGGAAGAGCTGGTGAAGGTTGGAGTAATCCCATCACTAGTCCGAATATTAACAGACTATGCAGAGAGTGAACCACTTGTCCATGTTGCTCTATTGGCCTTATACAATCTTGCAGACCTGGGTAAGTAAATGTTTTTGCATCTTGGAATAAAATATCTTCAAACTGTCACTGCCTTTCCATGTCCAAAGGTCTGTGGGCTTTATTTGATTAGGTTTTTTTCTCTATTTGGCCTTTTTTGGGGTGGTGAGTGGTGTTAGGGTTTTGGTTTTTATACAAAACTGATAGACCTAATCAAAGACTGGCCACAGTATCTGTATTGGAGAAGTAACTACTCTTTCATGGAGTACCAGCAATTACTGTTACTCTATTAAAACAATTAAGATTTAACAGATGGCTTTTGGCCCCAAAAGAAAAGCAAAGATGGTATGGGTTCACATGGTAAATTGACAGTTTCAGCTACTTCAGTTACAGTACATTAAAAGCTTGTGTATCAAAATTTTATTTCTATTTAACAATTAAATTCATATACCTTAGCAGAACAGCTTCCACTTTCATTTACACAATTTTCAAAGCCAAAGCATCTCCACTGATTTAAAGTATATCTGCCCTACTTTGCACGAGTTGTTAAGTAGTGATGGAAGGAGAACAACTAGAAAACTACTACCACTCTCTGTATATGGTCTGACTGCAATTTGATCTACTGCTTCCTGTATTTTGGGGGAGAGGCAGGGAAGGGCACTGTCACATCACCCCCTAGGGAGGTCTGTCCTTTTTATCTCTATCTTAATACCGTATTCCATTCAAATATGTTCTATGTCAAACAGTGGCAAGCTTTGCTAACATACATCTTGTAGATGTTTAGGATCCCAGCAAGACTAGAATCACCTAATCAATGCAAAAAATATACTACTACAGCTAATTGACATATGTCAATTTGTTACATTAAATAATCGTACTACAGATAGACTTGTAAGAGTCAGTGAAATTAAGCCAGGATTAATTTGACACCTGTAAGGTCTATAGGAATTACAGAAAAACAGTGTTAAAGAGGTTGGGGGGGAGAAAGGACAGAGTTTTGCTGTCTCAGTGCTGTCCAAGGGGACAGAAAAATCTATCAGAACAGAAAAAGCATTCAAAACCAGTATCCAATCACTTCAGATTATAGGGATATAGGCTTTTAAAATTTAATCAAATAAACATTCAACGACCTGACTTTATCACATACACAGATACAGCTAAGGAAGCTCTAAGCAAGACAAATGTTGCTGAACAACTGGTGAAACACCTGAGAAGAGCAGTGAACCATGAAAGGTTAGAAATTGTCTTTGAGGTCCTGCAAGCACTTGCAGAAAATGGTAAGGCTCCTTTTGGCCTGGGTGGAATGAGGGGAGATGGGGTATTGCACTAATTTAAGCTCTGGGTTCCAAGTCTGCCATGGGATCCTACTAATGGAACCAGCATCCCTTTCAGTAGAAATAAGCCCCACAAACATGAAATTCTGGCCTGGAAAACATTTTGAAGCTTAACAGGTGAGGCAACAAGGAAAGGAGGGAGGGAGTAGAACTCCACTCTATTTGGAGCAGATTCCCTAAGACGGCAGATTCAAACTTCTATTCTCCCTTCTGTGTAACAGGAAAGCAGCAAGATAGATTGGGGTATTTAATTAAAAAAAAATGAGAACAACCAGATACCATAGAAGATGTCTACTAAGCAGTAACAAGCACTGACATGAATCTACTACAAATATCTAGATACTCGACATAGATTGCAAAAAAAATGAAAGCACATGACTGGCAATACAAGAAATGGGAAAGACCAAGGCAGAAAGCTTTGCCCATTCTGCCTCAGTGTCACTCTGGCACCAGAGAGCTGTTACAAACAAAACCAAAACAGTGACTGCACTGGAAAGAAGGCTGAATAAAATTCAAGGATTTAGCTTCCTAGTTTGAAATGCTTCCACAAAGACCCAAGAAGCTTTTCATGTGCTTTTACTGTGCTCTCTACAGATGCTCTGAAAGTGCAGTTGGTGGAGGCAGGAGTGCCAGAGGTGCTGTCCGAGATCCTGCTGAGGCTCCAAGCTAGTTCACAAGCTGAAGATACATGCATTGTGAAGGCTGCATCAGATCTCATTGTGTCTCTGCTTCTTGGAGGTAAAAAAGGGAATACTTACAGTCCAGATACATAAAGAGAAAATCAAAAGGTGCCTTTAGCTTCCCTTCAAGCTAATACATATATTGCCTCAGGACATCCAACACCACTGTGCCTGCCCCTGCACAGAACACAAATGCAAGCACAAGAAACTGAAGCCATTGTAACCACAGGTACAGCTATCAGGCCACAACCTTCTGTAACTTTACTTTCAAAGCTGGCTTAAGAGCCAGTTTTAAACTTAAAGCTAATTATTGGATTAAGTCACATGGTATTGAACTACTCATGCTTCCTCATTCACTACTCCAAATCTGTGTACGCACTTTGAACATCTGGATTAGCAAATGAAATGTAGTAACTTCTTGTGCTCCAAGTTCTGCATCTACACACATTGCTGACCCAGATTTTCCACTAAGACTTTAAGTTGATTTCAGGAACAACACAAAAAGGCTCAACACCTAACAGAACTTAGTTTAGGTAGCCTTGCTATGTTGTATTTTGGGCAATATGGATTAAAGAATAAAACACTGTGAACTGGACACTTACACTGCATCCCATCACCCTCAATCCCAAAGCAATCAACAATGCAAAGGTCTTAAATTATTAACTCTAACAACATGGATACTTGTACCACATTCAAACACGTGCACCTACAGAGGGACAGGAGCAAAGGCTATTGCTAATTTTACAAAAAATTGTAAGGTTGGTTATTCTCTATCCCTTCAAGACAGAAAGCCACTGTTTGTGAGTGCAGAGAAAAGCAACACTGTTAGATTTCATTGTTCCCTGGTTCTGAAATTGGAGACTTGTGTATGTTTAAGCTACAGATGCTAATGATGATAAACTAATTTGGGGGACATAATTATGAAAAATGGGGTGGTTAGGTAGGCAAACTTCTCCCTTCCCCCCCCCCCCCCCAAATCACACTCTACTAGAAGGAAGACTCTGGAAATATTTCATGGCAAATACATTTTTTAGGAATAAAGAGAAAAAATAACAGGCAGTTACTGATAACTCGGATTTAAAGTCACTTTTAGAAAGGGAGGGTTACTCAGACAAAAAACAAGTCTCAAGAAGAGCCATTTTATCTTTCACTTTCCTATTATAGAAAGCAATGAGCCTTTATACTACGCAGAGAAAAACAGAGATCCTTGTAAGCAGAATCCTGAAAGGCAGGCATGATGTGCTGAATCAGTCAGCAAAGGGTACCCCACCATGCCTTCTGTGCTTTCTCACTCAAAGCCATTGTACTGACTTCAGACTCAATCAAAAAAAAGGGACCCCAACATTGCTCAACTTTCTTCATTAATATGTGTTTAATTACTATAAAAGATTCCCACACATCTGTCTGAATGTTGATTTTTTTTTCTTGTTTTGTTGGGTTTTTTAAAGCAAGCTATCATACATACATGTCTCCACCTCCCCCTCACATCCTTTCTAGACTCCCTTTCTTCCCTGCCTTATACCTTGTTCTGAATCAGCCATTGTGCATCATGGCTCTACAAAGGCCACAGAAATGCCCTCAGTGCCTTTAAACTGGCTAACTTCAATTTATTCAACTGAATGGCTTGCTTTGTCACTCGCTCTTCTCCCTCCATCTTCCCCACACCACCATTAGATGTTTCATGTGGAAAAAGTGAATAATCCCTCTCATGCCCCAGTATGTGCCAATGATGTATGCACTGCCTTTAATCTAAGGGATAAAAAAAAGAATCCTATGAAAATCTGATCTCAGCATCAAATGACTGCTGGGCAGTGAAAAGATGACAGACAGCTTTTGCAGCTGTGAAAGTGGCTGTTCCTATCAGAATTAACTATGAGCCATTAAACTGGAGGTTCTGCTGCTATCCAAGCAGGAACTGCATAGGAGAGAACAGCAATTTGGAGCTCTATCAAAGCAAAGCAGCCACTAATAGGCTCTGCCTATTTACTACATGAGAAAATAAAAAATGCTCTGCCCTTCCTGTTTGAAAGGTGGGGGCAGGGGAAAAATTAATGCAATTAAAGTTAGTAAAAAAGAGTCATAAAGATCAAAATATTTGGCCTGTAGAATTTTATCAGACCAAAAGAGATGACCTATTCCTACAGAGCTGGTTCCTAAAGACAACTGGGCAAGTTTCCTCATATACCCTGGTCTCCAAAGATTAGAAGCAGGTAAGAACATCTGAAGAATCACGAGCAAAACCACCAGCTTTAAAGAATGAATGCATAAAATGGGATGAAAAGATTTTTGCATGAGTAGAATTCCAGCTATTTCACAGACTGTCAGTTCTCTCATGGAAATATCCACTTACACTTTATAAGCATTTGAGAAATTCTTATTTAATGAATGTAGTAATGGGTGGGGAGAGGGAGGGAAATAGGCTACTAACTGAAATGTTAAGAAATGAAAGGAATAGTAGGCATTGGTTCAAAAGACACCACAGGGGAGTATCTATACTATGAGGTGATCAGGCATGCAGTTAGAACCATGAGAAGCATCAAAGCTATTTTTGACCAAAATATATATGTATATATCCCGGGATAACCATTCACTCCAGGTGAAGATGTGGTCTTTCTACACAGTGTTCACTCTGTTTTGCCACATTTTAACAAACAGCAGTCACAAGGTAACAGCACAGCAATACAGAAATGTTGATGGGTGTCAGGCATATACTTCTCCTGAAGTGTATAATAAATTGCATAAATTAAAATACAGAAAGTTATTTACCAAATGGCATCTACAAAACACTTCCTTCAGGAAGGATGCAGACTGTAGTATAGAGGGTTTCTTTTTGCTGTTTAGGACAACACTAACAAGGTGACCTAAGCAGTTTCTGATAAGAAAAGGGCTGTCACCTGTACAGAGCAATTTCTCAGACAGGAGACATATAGACATGCACTGACAAAACACTGCAAAGCATTTCTGGGCAAAGCGGTGGGTTTTGGATATACAAATCTGCTCTTTCACCAGGATTAAACAAATCAGACCTCTCTAAGTGAACTTGGATTTTCCTGGCTTCATATGAGTGCAACGTAAATAGACTTCTCATTTCAGAAAGTGGGTTTCTCAAAACAGGTCTAGGTCTGACTCTTTCAGTGAGTAGTTAATGACAAGTTATTTCACAGAAAACAAGGAGGAACAGCAGTACAGAACTAGTAATCAGAGTTACCATTGGTGGTTAAGATCCCTGTTCTCACAATAGTCTTTTAAATCAGCAGAATACCAAAAAATTGGAGTGTTAAAGCTATCCTGGAGAGAAATGGAAAATGCCACTGGTATTCCACCACATATATAGTGGAAAACACAGCAGTACTGAGAAAATACAAAAAGACTGGAGAATCTATGGCTTTGAACTTGATAGTGATTGTCCCTAAAGCTCTCTCAAGCTAAGCATTACTGGAAGGTGCCTCAGCATCAGTTCACAGGTAGCTGATGCCCACTCATCTCTAGAGTTGAAGGTCGCAAAAAACAATGCAAGAGCTTTCGTCTCAATCTTATCAAGACATGAAAAACGGTCAAGGCAAAGGCTCCTTGAATTCTCAGTTTGCATTATTCACTTCTATCATTGTGTTTCTTACCTCTCTCACCTTTGCCTCTTTCTACAGATGGCAACTGTTTACGGATGGTACAGCTGGGAGTCATCCATCAGCTTCTGGATCTTCTGGAGAAACATGTACAGAGTGAGGACACCTCTGTTCAACATGCTGCACTCAGTGCACTTCAGAACCTTGCTATACCAGGTACACAGTTTGAAGACAATTGACTCATTGTGGTTCCTTGTAGAGATGGATGAGTTCATGGAGATCTGTGCAGCTCTGTCCAAGTCACCAATTCCAGTCCCTTGCATTTTGAGGGGCAACTGATTTTCCCCCCCTGCAGAAACATATGTTTGCATAATTCACCAAGACTTCCTTATCTGCATAAAGGGTCTAAATATAATAAAGTGTGATCTCATTGCCAGCTGCTGAAATAGTTTCATATTAACAGCAAACAGCTGTTCAAGACAAAAATTCAGAATAAGGTTTCTGAGGTTTCTACAGAGTATGGGGTGGAGCTCTCACATTCTATCTGGTAGAGATTTCATGAATCTGCTCTTCTAGAAAGCCAATATTCATTGCAGGTTTGGCCTTTCAACCCAAAAGCTACAGTACTTCAGGGAGACATGTAAGAGATGGGCACAGACTTTTTAGCAGACCATGGTGCAATAGGACAAACAAAAAGAGGGACAATTTTGACTTAGATAAGGAAGATATTTTTTATGATGAGTGTGGTGAAACACTGGAACAGGTTGCCCAGAGAAGCAGTGGATGCCCCATCCTTGGAAACATTCAAAGTCAGGCTGGATGGGGCTCTGAGCAATCTTAGTTCAAGATGTCCCTGCTGACCTCTGAAGGTCCTTTCCCACCCAAACTATTCTAGGATTCTGCTTGATGATCTTTTGTTAATACATATCAGAAAATCCTGCTGCTTCTCATCTTGAATTTAACGCTTCCATGTGAACTACCACTCAGGCCAAAAACATTCTGCTAGAGACTTAACAGTACCCTGCAATGTGGTCCTGATAGACGGCACTCCAGAGCATAACAGCAATGTCATTTTATGAAAATAAAGTAACTTGAAGTTGTCTGCCTCTTTTATTATGTAAGCTAGCCAGCATGCTTGGTTTAACAGTTTTGCACATAATCATTACCTCAAACAAGTAAGAGCTCCAGAATATCCTGGATGCTGCTTCGCCTCCGCTACTTCCTTTTAAAGCCTGAAACACTGATTTTTTTTTCTTACTTTCCTCAGAGCTCCATTTACTTCTTTCAACTTTTAATATGCTCTCAAATAATTTATTTAGTTTGGCTTATAGTATTATCATACTAGCCAGCCACATCATTCTACTCAGTACTTTAATAAACTTACCTATAATAAATGTACTTTAATAAACTTACCTATAAGCCCCTCACTGATACTATGTTTATTTTATTTCTCTTTGAAGAGATGTTCTACCAGCATTCACATCAGCAGGCAAAGGCCTGTGCAGACTGCTTTTTGATGTTAATAAAGTATGCAGTGCTGCAAAGATGCAGGTCAGCTACCTTACAGCAGTTACAGTCCAACACAGAGCTATGAGGAGAAAAAACACAGAATCAGAACAAATCATGGAGAGCCATACAGCTGAAATGATGAGAGTAAATTAGTAGGAAAAATGTAACTATCATTATTAAAATTAAAAAAGGGGATTTTTTTCTCTAAATCTAGCTGTCTCCCATACTTACCTCTCACTGACTTCATTCCTGCAACATGTACAATAGGATTTGTTACAAGCAGCAAAGATATCAACTACTCTCATTTAAAAGAGAGAAATTTTGATGTAGTTTCCCCTGACAACAAGCAGAGATGATCATGTGCATCATTCTAGCTCATGACAGAGCCTGTTCCTCAACAAATATCAAAGGCCAACTTTTTGCAATGCCAAGCCCAGGATTCCTTAGGAGTTCATTAAGGAAGCAATAAACCCAGCTGATCCTGCAAAGATTAGAGGATCTAAAACTTCAGAAAAATGTAGTTGTAACCTACAAGCTCACTGCTGTATCACTGCCTGCTACACACAGAACCAGTAAGTCTTATAGTTCTTTGAAGTTGCACTTTCAGAAGCTCACCTCTGAATTATAAAATATCAATATATCAATACAGACTATTTTAATTATCTGTTCAAGTCTATTACCAACCATTTTAGATCTTTCCAAGTGTGTGGGCACTTAAAACACTATTCCTACACTGTACTTTTCATCAATTCACTCATATTACAGATAAAAACAGAGATATTTTTGTAAGACATTCCCTAACAGTAATACATCACTTCTGGAAACATGCAAACTCTATCACTTTCAACAATACAGTGTGTAGCTGGGAAAAAAAAAAAAAAAAAAGACTGAATAGAAATCCATAAACATGAATTAAATATGGGCCAACATTGCAAACAGACACAATGAAGTCTTTCATTCAAATATTGATCCTAAATAGAAGAGAACAGCTGCTTATTTAAAAAAAAAAAAAAAGTTATTATGATCTAGTGAAAGGAATCAGTCTGTGCCACTGAAAAACATGAAGAGCAAGTTACTTAATAGGTTCTGCTTCTCAATTTGCCCAATAAAATGACAAAGGGATGTAATAGTTATCTCCTTAATTTCGCTGTCCTGTCCTCCTCACCACCCCACAAAAAACATATGCAGAAGATGGGAAGAAAACTTCTCTGGAGGAAGCAGCTTTTGGTAGCACAGTTAAGCATATTAGGACTCCTTCCAGACAAGCTTCTGATTATTACCAGGGATTACTGCACCAACCACTGGTGCAAAGACACAAATATCAGGAAAGGGCAGAAATAAAGGCATGAACAACAGGGGATCAGTGAGCTCAAATACAAATAGAAAATCTATTTCCTAGAAATATGGCTGTGTAAATCACTTCTGCCACCCAGTTCAGGTAAGATGAGCAAGCACAGAACAGGCTTCCTCGTGTGAGTGGGCGAATGGATGGATCATCTATTGCAACAAGAAAAAGAAAGAAACGACAGTGCTGTGTTTATCCTCTTTTATGTATTTGGTTCTGGGCAGGGCTAAGATCAAAAGTAACCAAAATAACCTAACAGCAGTTCCTAGGAAGGTTTTATCTCAGAAGAGAAGCCTGAAGTCCTGACTTAATTTCTGAGCTCTCTAACAAGTTGGACCTTTTGCTAGAAGCATAATGCAGTATAAAATTCAGAAACACTTATGTCATATCTATATTTTCGATGCCTGTGTAGTTACTAAGCTTTACATCAACATCTCTTTTCTATTTTCTAGTTGTTAGCAAGGTTCAAATGTTGGAGGAAGGTGTTGCAGAACGGATTGAGGCACTTCTGAGATCAGAGAGTCCTCCTGTGCAGCTTAAACTTCTTGGAACATTACGGATGTTAGCAGATGGTCAAGGTAGGGAATTGCTAATGTTCACTGAGATCAACTAAACACTCCCCTCCTCCCCTAACCCTGCAACACAATGGATGTGCTGCTAACCTAATTCCAATCAGTCTGGAGAGGTTCCAACAGTGATAATTGCCAGTGGCTGCAGGCTTTCCACACTGACCCAGTCAGCCTCGGAGGCAGAGAAGAAACAAACCAAATGGAAGAATCTGCAGCACTCTGTGAGAATGGGCAAAGGCCTTAAAGGAAGATGTTTTCCACCACAGATATAGAGCAAGGCATGAGTATGATGGAAAACAGTAAGGCTAAGGCTTTACATTGTCAAATCACGGGAGAGAAAAATCAATAACAGAAATGGAGAATATAAAAGGAAAAAAGGGGGCTGGAATGGAGAGAGGCAGAAGAAATGAGTTTCTAGACATGAAGTCTTTATATACACATGCTGCTAGCTTTATCTTGCTGGTGTGGTTCAAATGTTAAATTTACTGTGCATGTTGAAATACCAGACTACCTACTTGCACTTCATTTACTTTTACAAAGAGGTGAGTACGCAAAGGTACAGCTTTGAGGAACACACACAATGCCAGAATTACATTAAGATCCACTACAACATCTTAATTTATCCTTAGGCTTCTCACCAGAGTAGAACACAAAAACAAGTGTTGTAGAGTTTGGTATGGCCTTTCATATCACCAGAGCAGCTGCTCTAGGGCACCAATCAGTACAGATCCCTTGATACACAGGAATAACAAGGGGTAAGTCCAACCCAGAACCAGAAAAGTTATGACCATTTTGTGATGAGAACTGTCAACTCATACAGAAAAATTACAGACACAAATTCAATAATTATATGCAAGAGGGAAAAAACCCTCACTTCTCCTACATTCCATGGTGCACTCAACTGCACCACTGCAGACACTTTGACTACATCCTTTATCAAATTAATATGCATGATATAAAAAATAGATCTATCCCTCATATTAATTTGCAATGATTCCGGTCCACTGAAAAGCTGCTTTCACTCATTTCACCGCGGTAGGAAATAGACAAAATATTGCAAGATATATAGAAACTTAACATCACCTTCCTCTCAGGCTTTGAAGGAGTCATTAAAAGGTAATTTCTCTGAAATCCTATCAGAATTGTGACAGGAGAGAGCATTTAGCTTTCAAAATTGAGACATCATAATAACACAGATCTAAATTATCAAACACTAAATTAGGCGTTTTTTAAATTCCATTTACCAGACATAGTGAGAAGTTGGAATTTGGCATGAGGTACAATTTCTGAAACAGAGTTATCAAAGTGCAAAGTTGAAAAAAAGATGTAGGAGATTATTTAGTGTTTACCCATTCCTGTCTATGAGCACACAATTCTCCCACCTTTAATTACTTTCTGTTCTGTTTACCCATGAGCTAACATTGCCCTAAATTAACTCAGCCCAAAACTCTTATGAACCCACATCTACTAAGAAGTCCACACTAAATTAGTTAATTGCCTTATCTAGTATGAATTCATTACTGTCCCTGTCAGCAAGCATGCTGAGACCTGCAGACTAAAAGAGGTAGGTTTCTTCCTAACTATAGAAAACTGCAGGCAGATCTGTCAGCTTCATTGCTCTAGAGAGATGTTAACATTAACTGCCGGTTCTTTCACCATTTTGCTTCAGAGGAGCAGAATAATTTCTGCACTTCAATAGCCAAAGGACTTTCAGCTCAGCTGAAAGTTCAATCACACACAATTTATTCAAATTTGGGTTCTTTTGCAAGTTAAAAGGTCTTACTGTTAAGAGTAACTAATTGGATTTTACCTCAAAGAGCTCTGTTGATGGTAGACATCAGGAAGTCCCTGCCAAACTGGGTCAAGAACCTGTCTTTGAATAGATCTCTCAGACTGATTCTATTCACCACCCTGTTACCTCTTTCAGCTTTTTGTACTAAACTAGATTACCATGGTCTCAGACTAACAAGTAACACCTGACCTAGAAACAAAAGCCTTGTGTTACAGCAGATAACATGCAGGTGGCTTTGCGATGACAAGTAACTCTTACCTCAAAAAAACCCGTCAGCTAGGCTATAAACTCCCAAATCCCTTGTGGGATTTTCATCTGTGGATTGTTCCATAGTATACTAGGAAAAAAATAAAAAATCAAAAAAGGAAGTGTCTGTACTTCCCCCATTTGCCTCTGCCAAAACAATGAGTAGAGGCTGACTTACACCTCCGGCAAAACATCTGGAGTAATTACATGGTTTATTGACACAGACCTTCTGGTATACATTCTATTTGATTCTTTCCAGAATATCTCAAAACAAATGCAACAGACAGAGAAAGGGACGGGAGCATGGTGATGCCCCTATCAGCCAAACCCATTCCTTCTGTTATGGATGCTAATGTTCTTCCTCAAATCTTTGCATTAGCAAAGGTCCAAGAGACAAACTTCTCACTATCTTAATACAGACTTTTCCCCACATTTCTCCCCCTCTGAATCAGCATCCAAAGGACCAGGGATCTCATTCACTACCTTCTTTCAGGCCTGAAACTATTTTAAGACTAGAAAATCAGAAAAATATTGCAAAAAAGTCACAGATCATTTATAGCCCTTCTTAGGGAATGTACACTTCCAACAAAGAGCTTTACCACATCTCTCCTTTTCCACAGTATACAATGTATGTCTCATGCTCAACTGCTCTGGTTCTGTACCCTCAAGGGGTGAACAGTGGGCATGGCCCAGGACTCAAAATAACCAAAAATAAAAGAACAAGAAAAATCTTTAATTACAGATAACTACATGAGGCTCCTAAACTTGAATTAAATCATATAATCACAACTTATTTTGCCATTAGAAAACTGAGTGTCTGTCCTATGACTGCTTTTGCCTTCTCAGGTGCTACATCTGGCACCCGACCAGAAGTGCTGTGCATTTATATCCTCAGTTCAACTGCAACACATAGAAACAGCAGTTTGGCAGTTTACAAAACACTCTTTTGTGCTCAAAGACAAATGGGAGAGCATTCAATTCCTTCAAAAGGCAGACTAAGTTGTGCACGTTACTACTTTATCTTTCTCCTAGTAACCTTCACTTAGAAGATAATTCTGGTAGAATCAAGATGTGGGACTTCAAAAAGTCATCAGTATTGAACAGAAACCACTAGAGTTATTTACCATGATTTTGTCAGGGCTGAACCCTTACTTAATATATTTGATTAAAATTGAGTATTTCAGTCTTCAGCACCCTTATATCTACATTTTCCCTTTGCTTAGGAAATCATCTCCCACGATTTAGTCACTTTTGATCCAGAGCACTTTAAAGAAGCATTAATTAAGTGCAGTAAGACTCACGTGGACCCTTATGTCAGACTGACAGTACTGAGAGAGGATGAGTAAAGTTCTTTTTGCTGCTGAACTTCAAAGAGCTTTGAGAGTAGTCTCCCTTAGTGGCAACAAGCCTTAAACCCCAGCACATAATTAGAGTTCCACTTCTTAGGAAAAGTTACCTAGTGAGATTTTTTTCAAATGTCAACCACACAGATTAATACTTTTAGCAAGTCTTGAGATAGGGTTCTTGAAACACAGGGGAATGCAAATTAAAAGGCTCTTCCATGCTCCAGGGGAAGTTTTGATGATGCCTTATATACAGTTCAACACACTCTTAAGACTCAGGTCATCCAATTACCAACATGCTACAATTCTGTACTAAGGCTTGGCTTCCCACGTCACCAGTGGTAATTATCACCAAAACAGCAGGAACAGGCTCTGAAGAGCCCACGATTACACTTGTGCAGGGCTGACAGTGCAAGAAACCAAATGGGAAAGGGATAGACCTCACAAAGAAATTTCAGTAGAGCAACAGAATATTTTCTTTTAAACATACAAAGCTGCTCATTTTAAACCCTGCTTCAGCATCTTTCTTAAAAGGATTAGATCTATTGGAACAGTGTATTTTGTCCTTCACCTCTAAGATTCCTTTGGCATTCCTCCGGTAAAGATTTCCAAGATCCTTTAAAAGCCCAGGCCTGTGGCCCCAGTTACTTCTACATTCACATTTCTATGATACAGACTGAGAAGTCTGATTTCGAATGCCTACTGAGGATGGTTTTTCTCCCCAGCTGATGCAGCTGAAATCTTGGGCCAAGACCCCATGCTGCTCAACAGACTCGTGCAGTGGTGCGACACGAACGACCACACCGGCATCCGTGGAGAAGCAAATCGGCTGCTGGCATCGATCTTGCATCACAACAGATCCCAAGTAGGAGAACTATTGGCCTGATACCTTTCTACTTTATCCTTCTCAAATATTTTTAAAGCTTGCACATATAGCTTTACAATTAAGAACATGGAAGGTCACAATAAGAACCTCTCTGGTCTGCCTCAACACCAGTAGGGGGGAAGCAAGTGGGAAACCTGTGCCCTCCAAAGCCACAGACACCTCACAGAAACAATCACTTGTTACTGTCACTTGTCAGCTTTTGCCCTCCTTGAATAAGGCTTGACAAATGATAAGTACATAAAGCTTTTCTATTGCCATAAATATGATTCAAATTTCAAATTAAAATGGCAAAGATAACCCAGACCTGTTCTACATGTCAGTGCTCCAGAAGCTCTGAAGTGCCCACTTATCCACCCAGTAGTGGACTAATCTGGCATGATTTGTATCTGCTGCCATTTTAGAATAGGCTTCTGTTTCTTGTAGGTCATGCTGTTATGTGCAGGCATCCCAACCATGCTTTACTTGGATGTAATGATTACAAAAGTAGATACTATTTGCACAGGCTTTGATAAAGAAAAATTAGTCTTTGCCAATTTGAAGCCTTGAAATGAAAGAGTGGAATAAGGACAAAGTAAAACTCAAGAGAAAACGTATATTTATCTTACAGATATGCATTCATACTTAATTCTAAGTATTGATATTCCAGGTAAATTAGACCAGCCCCAAGCAGACACGTACAATCAATGTTGAAAGCAATGTTTCTAATCTCCAAATATTATCATTTTGCACTACAGCAGGCAAACAATTTCCATCTATTCAGAAGCTGAGGAGTGCAATCTCATTTCTTTTTTCATTCTACTTCATTCCTAAATCAGATTTCCATGTGGTTTACCATTGCTTTAACAGGAAGTGGTCAAAGCCATCCAGGAGGCACAAGGAGTGAAGCATCTGGTTTCCATGACAACGAGTGAACATGCTGCCACGCAGAATGAGGCTCTGAATGCCTTGGCAGTAGCATCTGCAATCGATTTAGGTATTGTTCTCCTAAAAGTAGTTATCTGTGCACCATCCTCAATTATTAAGAAACACTATCATGCTGTTAATTCTACATAACACACGTGAAAAAGCATCTTTCTTGTCTAGATTTAGCTCTTCAGCATGAAATAAAGGTTGTCAGCTACCCAGACCACACACGCTTTGAGACTCACCTGAAGATTTTTTTGTTTAGGAGAGAGTCAAACTACCAGGTTGTGTGGACAGGCAGTCTGTTGAGTAGCATGGTATGGTGCTAGAAACCTACATCAAAAAAAACCCCAACCCAAAACAAAACAGAGGGCAAGTAAAGGTGATGATGATAAAAAAAAAAAGCAGAAGTCTAAATGAAGGACAAGTTATATATTTGAATGGTCACTGAAAACTCTAAATGGAGGAAATAATCTTCAGGAGACAGATGAGGAAAGAATAAAGCAGTAGCATAAACAAAGAGGTATTGTAGAAGCTGCAAATGAGCAATGAGAAAACCATGAAGTTTCAGCTACATTTTCTGAGCTAATTTTGAGTTACATGAAAATTTTTCCAGATTTGTCCTGTAAAACTTGAAAATAGGTCTCAATTTATTACAATAAAGACAGACACCACAGAAATCTATAAACATCAAAAGGTACTTTGACAAGAAAAAGTCAACTTGAAATTTGGAATTTCTTCTACCAACTAGTAAGACTGTAAACAGCCCATTTACCTGCTTGTCTGCCATTAAGTCTCAAACTCCATTGGGCAACTAATGTGAATCAACACTTCCAGTAGTGATCGTTGAAAATTTTAATCTATTATGAGGTTATAGTTCTGTCTTCAAGAAAGAGGCCAGTGAAAAAATACTATGCAGAAAACAACACAGAAATTCTCCAGGAGAGAAGACAATTGCCCAAGACATTCCTGAATAGCCAATTTGAAATGAAGCCAGACAGGAATTTTTATAAAGCAAGCATGTTCACTTTCCAGTTCCTTTTCAGATAACATTGTTTACTTATTTTTCAGAAATCCTTGAAGAATCTTTTAAGGAATCACAGCTAGTTCAAAGTTTACACAAACTTCTACAAGATGATAATACAAGCCCCGAGGTGAAATACAATTCCATGGGTCTTTTGTGCAGGCTTCTTAATTCAGGTAACCTCATTTTATATTGTGTGTGATGAAAGGATAGATATTTGTGATAAAGACAAGTGTTTTCTCTTACCAAAATATGCTGCTTGTGATGTTCCAGTGAATGAGTAAAGGATATTAAACAGGTTCATTCTTTATTGATCAGCAAACATCATTGTCAATTAGCTTTCTTTCTTTATGAAAAGTTGATTAAACTATCAGTTGAATATAATAGGAAAAAAAAAAAGGCTTTATTCCAGTGAGTCAGTGGCATAATCAAGTCCTGAAATAGCAAAATTAGAGCCTTGGCATAAAGGCATCTTTGTCCAACTTCACCATGCAAAAATGCCTGGCAGGCCCAGGCCCTGTGTGTACCACAGCATTTTTGTGTTCAAAGAAATAGTCTGTCTGATGTCCATAGGCATTCATTTGCTCTGCCTTTGCTGTGAGCGAACCAGAAGCTGAGATAAAACAGCAATTCTATCAATGCTGCCTTTGCACAATAACTTTTAGTGAAGCATGTGAAGGATATGATTTCAGTTTCACTCCAGGGTCAGGGAAGACTTCAAATGGCTTCAGGCAGGATCAGAGTGTCCTGGGTGTATGGCACTAAATGAAAACAACCACCTTGAAACCAGAAGTCCAAACATCTCATGGCAGTTTCTTGTATCCTAATAAAAAGATCATGTGAATTGAAAATAATGACTATGCTTAGGCAAGGACTGATCATAAGGTGAGATGCCTTTCAAACCCTGGAGCCACCCTATATTGACAGACAAGCTGGATTTTGCAGTGTACTCTATTTTTTCCCTGTAGTCACTGAGATATTGGAATAGGGATAAAGCACTTGCATTCTTCAGTGCTACAATGGAGTATTGACATAACACATGCGATCCATAAGAGGTTTTTTCCAGAGGTGTATATACCTAGAATTATATAGACCAATTGTAACACAGTTCATTCTTACTAACATGAAATGCTAATGAAAAGAATACAGGCCAAAAAATGCTGGAAATTGTCCTCTATTATAGTTTCAAAGTGCTTTTCTCCTGTCAATCAGTTCTTGGAAGTCAAACAGGAGAAAAAACATCTTAACCTATTCAATACTTCCAATGGCTGAAAGGGTATCTACTAAAGAAAAAAAAAATGAATTAAAGCAGTTCATTTTAAACAGCAAGTACTCCAAACTTATTTTGTTGCAATTGTTCGGAGCCACTATGCCATTGCACGTCACTAAGAGTCAGAATTTCTTCTCCCTTTCAGGTGGTCTGAGACAAGAAATAGAGGAGGACAAGATTAAAGAAACTCTGGAACAACTCTGCAGTCACAGCAATGCAAATGTGGTCAAGGCAGCTGCCACAACATTAGAGGTTTTGAGAGGAGAGACACCTCAGTAGTGTCCCTTCTTCCACGTGGCAACCCAGCACTGCTGCTGGGGCAAACAGAACACCAGCTTTGCAACCCTATCCTGCATTTGCAGTGTGGCCACACAACCAACACTACTCAAGCCCAGGTACAGCTCCTGCTTTCAAAGCTGTACATAAACCTCATTTGCCCATCTATTTGGCCTACTGATACTTGCATCACTGCTGCTCTTCACCGAGCTACTAAGACACAGCAGTAGGAATAAGGCCTGTTAAAGCAAGTGATCTTAGAAAACATCACAGAAGAAGCATTAGGCAATTACCACTCCTGTTATCCATTTTTAAGCTGCTTGGTTTTGTCCAGTTAGGATACACACAAGAAAAATTGCATCAATGGGACTTGAAAATAATTACATAAAAATCTCAAGCTTATATCACATAACCTGAAATGGGTTGGATTAGATCTGTAGCCTAAATAATGCAGAGGGCCAACAGGCACCAGCTGAACCTCTGCATACCACCAATCACACTGTGAGCCCAGCTGTTAAGTGACCATGTTAAAATCAACACAAAATTATCCGTAAACTAACTCTCCCCTCAATTTCCAATTTTACAGTTCATCTCTAAAATTTTACCCTGCTCCTGTCACAAGCTATATTCCTAAATAATTCAGGCTGCAGTCTTATCCTAAGTTCAGAGCTGTATTGTAACATGCTGTAACCTGGAACGAGACTCAGCAGAAGCAAAGTGGACAAGAAACTGCAATCAATGAACATACAGTGCTTACAGAAGACACAAAATTGAAGCTAGTTTGAAATCACAAGTGGGAATGGGTGGAGATTTGGAGGCAGCTGGCATTCCGTTATCACCAGTAAGAGAACATGGGGTTAACTTCAGATAACGAAAAACCATAGTAAAGCAAATATGTCTAAGCATTTCTGCAGAAACCTTTCATATTTAAAAAAGGTGATTAAATGAAAAGGTAACAGATTCTGTTACACATGTTGTTCTTACAGGAACCTTTTGAAGCAATTGAATGTTGCAGAGTTACAATGCCCAAACCCCTGCAGTGGTAGAGACTTAAATGCTGGGGAACAACAAGTTTTTGGGTTTTTTTTGTTTGGGTTTTTTTAGCCAGCAGAAAAGTTATTGTGAAAAAAACAAACAAGTACTGATCTTCAGAAAACTGTTACAAAACAGGGTATATTTCCAAGTCAACAAGGCCCAACAATTTTCAAGCAATTTGAGTACAACTGGTTTATGTGTGCAAACAAACATTTCAACTTTGTTCCTGCAAAAGTCTTCCCATTTGCAAAACTTAGTAACACTACTTGGCACACTACACTCATCACTAAATATCACTCTCAGGAATACTCTTAAGAAAGGGAATTTCATAAAACCACCCCAGACAAGTCACTTGGTGAGTAAGCCAAGCAGGTTTTGACCACATAGGAGAAAAGAAAAACAGTAGATTTAACTTTCTGGATGTCCAGAGATTTAATAGTTTCTCTAAACCCTTCTGCAGCATTTCACTAATTCATGGCTTTCCATTAGCAATGCAGAGAAAAGCATCAGTGTTATCTACTATTCAGCAGCCCAGTCTGCAAACAAAAATGAAGTCAAGAATTAGTCTCAGCAAATTATACAAATGAACACCAGTGAACCTTTACCATTTCTGAGTTATCCACAAGCTGGTAGCCAATCTAACCCTTAGAGAATGAAATACTAGTAAATAAAACCATAAAATTTTAGAAATCAAACTCCAGGAGTAGAAAACATCAAGTTTTATTTAATAAAATTTAAGGCTTAAGAAAAAAATATACTGAAAGTCACTCAGAAAAGCCACCTCAGAAGAGGAGACAGAACCTCCTTTTCCAATGGCTGAACAATGCTTAAGCTGCATGATAACCCATAGGCAGTAAAGGAGACGGGAGGGTGGAATGAGGAGACAAAAAACGAAGCAATTCTACACACAATTCAATTGCCACATCAACCTCAGTGGACTTGAAGTACAAGTCTATGCACATGGCACTGTATGAGGTCACCAAAACTGAAGACCTCTTGGGAAGAAACATTCAGATTTTCAGGAGGCGACCGAAGGTCCTTTGGTCACTGCACTTTTCCCGGTTCTTACAATGACCTTCCTCTTCGTGTACAGGGAAACTGTGTCCAAATGTAGTTACATTAATAGAAACAAAAGGGCAGTTGCACCGTCAAACATACTGACAAATACATTGCTTAACAGAAATAAGTCGTGCTCCCTTCAGAGAAATAAAAGTGATCACATTCATGTTTCCTTCTCTCAGTGTAGTTATTCCAGTCTGAGCTCCTATCTGACATCTTCATTAGAAACCTTGTTTCCATTGTAGTGTTTGTGAAGTTGTTCCAAATGCAACCACTGAAATCTCAACATTTTATCAAACCTCTGTGAGGTCACGGAATCACTTCTCCTTGGAGGCTTTAGAGGCAGGCGCACACCCAGCCGCTTTTGCTGACAAGACTTTTAAACCGTAACCTAAATCTTTAGGCCATGAAGTCACTGCAGGTCCACAGAAGAGGTGCTAAATAAAATGAAGTAGAAAGTATTCCCATTTTAAATCTGATGTTACCCTAGCCATGTGTACCATCGATGGGGGTACACTTCAAAGTGTCTGGGGGCAAACCGGCCCAGAGCCCCAGGATTTTAAAAATGATACTGAATCAACACAGAGAAGTTTATCCACAGTGTTAAAAAGAAAAATCTCTTCATGAATTTAAACATCCTTAAATGGGCTGGTACTTCTCTCTTCAATTCAGCTCCAAATAACTGAAGCACTGATACAAAGCTGGTGTTAATATGGCCAAAGCCGTTAAGAACAAACTGCAGAAAGACAACGCTTCAATTAAGTTCTGTTTTGCACACGAACAGTACTTCAAAAAAAAAAAAAAAAAAAAGAAAAAAAAAAAAAAAGAGCACTCATTTCTCTTCAGGCAAATTGGCAAGATTTGCAGACCCTGGAATCCTAATCCAAAATGCTGGCTCTTGTCAGCAGCTAATTTCAGCACATGAACTCCACAGACATCCTTGACACCGGCATGATTTTCACCAAACTGCTGAAGTTCCTTCCCAGCATTAGGAGCTTTCTGTGTCAAAAAGCGGCAAAGGGAATCATACTCCCTAGTCACAGTTTTCAATGCAATGTTTTATGAATAAAAGTGTTACAAACAGGAAGCATCCTTCTCCAGTTTTACATACATCAGATTATTTACACAGAACATTAACCGGGTAAGCTGGCTGATGAGGTGGTGTAGAGTTTCAAGCACCAGAATTTAAAGCAAAGGCTGCTGGACACTGCTTTGCCACTTGCAAAGTAGCAGTACAATTGCACATTTTTTGGCTACTCCCAATGCATTAGATTGAACAAATAAGTAAAACAGACCTCAAACTCAAGGCTTTACAGAAGAAATGCCTCTTGCTCTCCCCTCAGTGATCTACTGTTATTGTTTTCTTGTATATGAAAGTTTAAAAAGTCACTATACAATTCTAGCCATTTTACTTTAGGTTTTCAGATGAGTTAACAGCAGACTGTTCTCTGCTACTCTAAGGAAATCAGCCATCCTTAGACAAGCTTCCTTTTCCTGTTGTGTCTCAATCACTGGCCAGAAAAAGAACTATGAAAGCTGAAGTACACATGACAAGTACAGCACTGTCTGAAGTGCTTCACAGATTACAAGTTATAAGGATAAGCTGTCTGGATAACCAACACAGACACAAAGATTCTTACTGTTGATCAACTGTTGCCAGTGAAATATTTGTTAATACATGCATTATAGAATAAAAGGACATGAGATATTTAAAAATTTGGCTTCCTGAGAAAGCCATATACTTTAGAAATACAAGCATTGAATCCTTCAGGCAGACTACATATACTAAAATATCATTATAAAAATATATATTTTTCTAAAATTTACACTATGTTAGGCACTGTAAATAAACCTGCTCTCCCTGAAAATCTGGTGTTACTGGAAGCAGTAAACAATGTTATATGGCCCACAGTAAAACTGACAGCTACCTTCAAGAACTTTTCACCCACATACTTTTACCTTAAAGCTAAGGATACTACAACGTCTTCTAGAAAAGACTGGAACTCTTACTGAACTACAGATCCATCTACTAAACTCCCAAGAAGGGAGGACTGGAAGAAAAGAGTTTATTTTTCTCTTGATTAAAATAAAAACCCTGACCTCAGAAGGAATAGTTCAGCTTAACGCAGAAAATTCCTGTGAAGAAATCATTCTGGTTCACCATGTTTTGATTCACATTTGAACCATGGAACCAAGAAGAACTGATGTTTCAATAGCTTTACAGAAAATTTAAAAATCCAGCAACTCTAATCATTCCCTAACTTTGTACTTCCTCATTTCCAAACATATTTCAGTAAGGACTGATGCTGAATTTATAAGTCTTTCATTGGTTCTGATAGTAGCAGTTCGGACTTGTGAAGATCCATACAGCAGTTGTGGGAGAAAGATCAACAGCATGCTTGCTCCCTACTGAAACAAGCTGCACTTTGAAATTTACACAGACAGCACTTTTTGAAGGTATTACTGATCAATGAAAGGATAAGCATTTTTAAAGAGGTTTTTCTTCTATAAATAAAGAATAGTTACATTTTTCTCAGACAGGAAACAGCATCAGGGCTTCACATCCTCTTGCCTGAAATGGGGATTTCTAGCATATAATGCTACAGATAGATTTTTCCCATCTGAGAACTGGCTTGGATTTTCAAAACAGCATGGGTTCTGCACAACTGAAAATCAATTAAAGAACTAGACAGTTTGTGATTTTTTCCCCAATTCCCAATATCTTGACGATTATGGTTGCTGGATATCTTGTCAAAAATGACTGCATAAGTCTACTGTAGAGATTAATGTGATTTCAAGATTCTCAAGAAATCAGCACACGCCTTCTGAAAACATTACATTTAAAGACAGATGACAGTTAGGAGTGAAGCCAGAACAATCTTCATAGCAATCCTTCAGGGAAAGAGTTTACAGCAATTTTATGTCTCCCTGCTACAGCCCTTAAAATCTGTTCCTCTAGTGTCTTGGGAAATTCCATTTCTTCCTCAGAGATCAACACCGGCGCACTGAGTTGTCTTGTTAGAAAAAAGGTAGACAGGTGTGCGTTTGGAGATTTCTTTTGTACCAGCTTCTAACAAAAAGCATGAGCAGGGCAAAATCCACATAAGGCTTTTAATAACAAGAGTATTTCATGGTCCGTGCATTTCTTCCACCTTGGCGTCCAATCAATAATCGTAAAATATACTGTTTTGCAACATGTGTCTGCTTTTATATTCAGAAGGCATTACTTGCTTTTACAGCTTCAATATCAGAAATCAGTGACCTGGCTAGGAAAATCCCAAAGATCTAGAAAGATAAAAAATATACCATTTGTCAGATAAAACACTTTTAACATACCAATCTGCAAAATATTTGTATGCAGTTTCAGATATCATTTCATATCCAGGATCATCCATCAACAATTGTCCATGCATAGAAAATACATTCTGTAGCAGATTTATTAATTGCCATGGAACTGAAGCAGTTCCATAGCAAAGAAATTAAGGTAAGTGTTTTTTGTGTAATACCCTTCTCATACCTAAAAAACCCACACTCAAAACATTTATTTCACCTTTTTCCACAACTGCTTTTATGTTCAGCAGGTCTGTATCTGCAAAACTGCCATTTTTTTTTTTTTTTTCAAAGAATCCTAAGAATAACAACTAACCTGGAGGAGTGAGATAGCTATGAAGACACCTGCAACAATGTAGATATTTCGGGGTAACCAAGCTTCAAGAGCATGAATACATCCTTTGACAAAAATCTGATCCTCCCATTGATTTTTGCTCTGAATGTAGAAAGGAAAAATAAGAATATTACTTTTCTGCTCAAGTTACTACAAAAATCAATCACATGATATACCCATACCAAAGTTTTGTCACTTATGCAGTAGTGTTTTTAAGTACACTTTAAAAATACATATATAAATCAGGCAATGTCAGCCATTGGTGTTAATATCTTCTTGTAAATCTTGTTATTAGAATACTGCAGCATTATCAGATAATATATTGGCAGAGTTAGACTATTACAACTGTTAATTGAAATGCACATTTGAAATGCAAGTTCCACCCTTTTGTGAAGCACACCTTTCCCTTGACCTGTTTTATCACTTGTTTTCTCTACCCTCACACAGTACAAGCTTACTTAAAACAAAATGTCAGTATCACATAGCACAGTCAGTCAGTTCCCAGAATTTTGAGCTGACATATCTACCAGCAGTCCCACCATTTTTATAGTTTTGTCTATGCAGGCACAGAACATGACAGACAGCAAGATCCCAGCACCTTACCTTCTTTCTGATATCATAGCCACACTGTGTGTTCACAACTTTTTGCTGCAAAGCAAAAAAGATTTAAAATAAATCAATTGAATTCTACTCACTTCTGTTCACAGCAAGCTTTTCTGTCTTTTATGTTCAAACATTAGGAGTGCCTGAGAAGTTTTAAGAAACATTTGTAGTAAAAACAAGCAAAGCAGTAGCAGAACACAAGAAAAGTGATGACAAAGCAAAGGTGTTCACTAGCAAGATATCCTACACCAGGAATCTCACAGATGCTTCTATCACTTGGCTTTCAACTAGCAAGGACTTTCTAACATGGGGCATACCAACTGCACTGCCAGCATGCAGATAAGGCACCTGCACTTCCAAGATCAGTTTCACATTAGCTATTTCATATAGCACCTAACACTGAGCTAACAATACAGCTACCAGGCTGATTTATTTACTCCTGCAGTGGAGAAATTTGCCTTACAGCTCCATCATGTCAAGCACTGCACAAGTTGCTATCCCAGTGAGCTAAACCCAGTAACAGCTGTAAGCTACTTCAGCCCCCTCAGTTGATAGTTCAGAGTCTCACCCAAAAGTCTCCAAGATACACAGTCTTGAAGACTCCAGTTGTAGATCCCAAGTAGTAAGACCACAAGCACCTTCCAGATCACAACCCCATGCAACCCAATGACAATATTTATTACCAAGAATGCAAAGACATTCCTTTAAAGACTTTTTACTCTCTGTATAAGTTACGAAAAAAATATCATGCAATTTTAGAATAATTGACAAAATGCCTACTGAGTTATACTGAAGTATTAGTAGGAGAATCCCACATTAAGAAGACTTAAACATACTTATTTCTCCTTAAATACAGCACCAGCAACAAAAAAATTTGCACTTCAGTACTGCTCCAAACTAAACAAGGAAATAATTACGGGGGAATCTGAACATTGAATATTTCCCTGACAAAGTCTTTACTTGGTTGATTTCCAACACAATCAAAACCCTACCAGTGGTTAAATATAAGCTACCTGGCCCACACAAATATTGATGGATGGATTTTGAGCTGTTACTATTCCCACTAATACTACAAAGCACTATGTTAGTTCCTACCTCCACATTTTGGCATCCAGCAGAAGGGTTGTGAAGTTGCATAAAGTTTAGTAAACAGATCTAACCAATAAGCAACTAAATCATGCCAAAAACAAGAACTGACTCAAACTCTTGAAATATAGTGTATGAGCACTTTACTAGTTACTGATAAGCAACCAGCAAATGGAGTTACTCCTACTTGATTGGCAGAGGGGTGTTGTAACATAAATTCTCACTGGGACCAACATACTGCTTAGACAGCACTCTCAGGTCCACACAAGCTAGGTAGCAGAGGCCAGGGATTCCAGGAAACGACACCAGCCATCATTAGTTACAGATTCAAACCATACTAAAGGAGCTTGAATCCCTGGAAGCTATTCATTTTCAACTGTATAACAGGCTGCCACATTTGGACTCTAAGAGATCTCCTAAATGCTCAAAAATTACTCCTGTGCAAACTTTATTCATATTTCTATTCCATCCTTTTTAAAGCCCTAGTCATCACACCTTATTCAGGAAGCACTTCCTTTCCTAACTCTATAACAGAGCAATAGAACAGGACACAACTCACAGCAGGATCTGGTATACAACAGGAAAAAGGAACTCCACACTTCTCACGACTCTTGCTATCACTATTGCAGTTAAAGTATATGTTAAAGTCCCAGTCTTCTGGTCCTTGGGCACCACAGCAATGGTTCTGCAAGAGAGAAACACATATCATTTCAGAGAGTATGTTCAGTGGGTAAATGGTGTCTAAAATACCTCCAAATGTTAAGTGTTTGTTTATAAATCTTCACTATCCCTAAGTCTGTGCAGAATCAATGACAACACCAGAATAAAAAAAATGAATAATCAACAATGTTGTGCTCTGAAATCAAAGCAATGCATCTGGCACATCTGCTCCTGGACAGAGGTGTCAGTGTGACAAGCAAAATCATAAAAATTATCATTTCAGATGTAATTACCAGATACAGTGTACACTGATGCAATGGTGCAACAAAACACTCTATAGAAATGCTCTGTAACACATTTTTTCCAAGTCACACAAAGCAGAAAAGCTATTGAAAAGTTTCTTTAAATTTGTGACGTGCTTAATTTTTCATGAATCAGCAAGTATTCTTCTCCTTATTCAATTTAAAAAGTAGATCCAAACATTTGTGAATATATTTCCTTTCTTTTATATCAGAAGGTTTTCAGATACAAATGAATGAACTGGTAAAGTCTCACTTTAGTCTCACAAAGGTCACTCAATTCTACAAGTGTTTCACATAAGTTTCTTACCTAAATATTGTGATGTAGCTACCATAACTGCAGATGAGGGAAACCCTAACAACTCAAGGAATGCTTACCTCCTGGGACTAATGAAAGCTGATTTCTTATTGGCTTATGCCTTGCAGTTTAGTGGCCTGGATATTTAAGGGTACAAATCTTTCTCTGCAAATTTGAGTATTTAAAATGTTATACCATCATACAGATTTTCCTGGCACTGCATGAAGTCCAGCCCCTTCGGTTCTCTCTAACATCTGTCCTCTGACCACTGCCCATTGTCACAAAACTTGTATTAACCTAGCTATCTGCAAAACCATCACAACTTGAGGTCAGTAAATCGATTCAGAAGTTATCAAGTTGTGACAGACACAGATGTGAATGGAGAGCAGAATTGTATACACAATTTGCACAGGAATTATGTTCTAAACAGACCTACCAGCTTCACTGCACAATTTTTTTAGGAGCAAGTTTTTTTTGTTGCTCACTTCAAGTGGTGCCACACTGACCAGAACAGGGGAGCAAACAAAGAAGGTTCAGTGCAGACAGATGCTTGAGAGAGCTTCCACAATCTGCCTGTCTCAGAATATCTTGCCTCCCTGATGCTTTCGATACAGAAAGAAAAAGCCAGAACATCTGTAACAGTACTATTAGCTACAAAATATGACAATTCTATCACCAAAAAAAAAAATTCTCCCAGAATGCATGAAAGAAGTGACAGGATACGAACTTACGATTCTCTGCAGCGAATCAATGATGTTCTGGAGGTCAATATCGTCTCGGTAGGATTTAATGTTATTCTCAAAGAATTCTTTTACCCTGTCCCTCACCCAGTCCTGGAACAGGAAAGCCATAACTGCTACTGCCAGCTCCAACAGGAATATAAACACAATTGCTCCACAGAACTGTTAAAAAAAAAAAATCTGCATTGGAAAATAGTAATTAACTTTGAATGCATCCCTACTCTAACACCACCAGAAACAGACACAGAATTTGAGAACATGATTTCTCAAATAAGTATACAAGGTAAAGAAACGCTCAAGACGGTAGAGCAATCATTTTGCTTTGGTCACCTGAACTTACCGATACAATGAACATCATACCACAGTGTATGTACAGAAGTGAAAACAGTGAGAAACTGTAAAACACAGGGCTAAAGTAGTCTTATAAATTTAGAAACAGTCCATGAGGTAATATAATTTTGGTTTTAGACTTTTTAGTCCAGCTTAACTGTTTTCCGATCTAAAGAAGCCTCAGTATAAAAAAATCAAAACAAAACAAAAAACAACTTTTAAGAGATTTCACATCAGCCACTGAACCCCAAAATTCTGCCCACCCAATATCTACAAGAAACTTTTAAGCTTTTAAGCTATTTTTGTTCCACTATATTATATTCTCTCAGTAATTCCTAACTCAGTAAATATGTTCCATAACATTACAACATTAGATTCTGGTATAGACTCTAAAACACCATTGCATGCAGAACAAATGAAAAGAGGGCAGAAACATGTTCCATAAAGAGGAAAATAAACAGGTTGGAACCTACACTGCTTTTAATACCATTAATCAGAGGTTTACTACATACATTGTAACAAACCAAATTCTACCAATTAATTATCTGGGTTTGCTACAAGTTCCTCATTTGCAGCTTTCAGACACATAATAATTAACTCATATAATTGTGTTACTTACAAATTTCAGAAGGCAGATGTTTTCTCTCAGTGCTCCTACACAACCAGCAAATCCCAAAGTAAACATCACTATTCCCACCAGTAAGACAAGCACCACTGGGTCCAGACCATGAAGACCAGTCACCTTTGTCAGATCAGACAGTACACCCTGAGAGAAAACAGAACAGAAAGAGGTGACCACTAGAAGCATAGTATTCCTTTAACATTCCTTCTGGATGATTTCCACATCATTCCAAATGAATTGGTTGCAAACCCTTGAACCTGCCAACAACGACTCACAAAAAAAAAAAAAGTCTTACAGTAAAACGTTTATGGGCTACACCAATTTTTTTTCATCCCAGCAGCAGTAGTATTAACACAAAGTTCTAGGTAACAGTTCTTTTAACAAGTCAATCCAGTGCAGTTTCTCAGATTACATTCTCCTAGGTCTATTTGCCAAACACAATTCCACAAGATGGTGCCAAAAGCTCAAAATTATCACTGATGTTCATTCAGTTTCAAGGCAAAAGAATTTATGTTTCATATTAACTTGAAATGCATCAATCAAAAAGGCACTCAAAAAAAAATTAAGAAAACAGGTTTTCCAGCCTTAATGTTTAAGTGGCAGAAAGGGAAAGAGATTCTAAGGACAAGGCAGCTTATGGGTGACATTTTAAAGGTGGGGGGGATAAAAATCTTGGTTTAGTTTTCGAGGCAAGCAGGTTTTTCCTCTCATTTTAGTTACACCCATTCTAGTGCCAAATAACCTTAGAAGTGCCACTATAAACTTTCAAAAATACACAAGTACAATCTAAACACTTCCCTCTTTCACCTCAGATAAAATTCTTACACCAAAAGGAGTTATCTATTCCCTGCAATTGCAATTTATCTGATTTAGCATCAATACTTTCTTCTTTGTTAACT
Organism: Lophotriccus pileatus; assembly: GCA_035583135.1. Taxonomy (NCBI): domain Eukaryota; kingdom Metazoa; phylum Chordata; class Aves; order Passeriformes; family Tyrannidae; genus Lophotriccus; species Lophotriccus pileatus. The sequence continues at coordinate 10,563,193 of JAWWES010000169.1, forward strand.
ATCCAGAGACACCACTTACCTTGATGGTAATCTTAGCTACACAGAACATCTTTAAATGGAAGGCATTTCCTTATTAAACAAAGAAATAACCACCAAAAAAAAAAAAAAAATCAACATAGTACAACATCCCATAACTACAAGTTTGCTATCTTTTTTCTTTATAAAGTAGATTCTCAAGCTATAGTGTAAGAGAAAGATATCAGAGATTTGCAATAAGTAGTCCAATTCTGTCAAGGGAATGTAAACTCTCATCTTGCTCCCCAGGTACTTGTGCTAGAGTTAAGTGCAAAGGATACACAACCTAAGAGAACCCCTGGGAAAAAAAAAAATCCATGTCACTTCTTGTTCAGCTGCTTACTTAACAAGAGTAACATATCCAAAATATAGCATTAGGAGAAAATGTGGCAATGGAAAAACTTCATCAGCTGGTAAAAAGACTGGTTAACAGTACTACAGTGATACTCAGGACTTCATCTTCTTTCATAACATGTTCCATAACAGATCCTGCGGGAGCTGTTAAATTTGGCAACAGCAAGAGAATTTTTTTTATACAAAGCTGGTTGAAGGAATGAAAAGAAAAAAAAAAAAAATTGAACTCTAGAACTCAGAATTGCCTTGCAACAGCTGGTGACTAATAGCTGAAATAGTCTATTGGAAAACAAGTGGTAGTTTATTGATACATTACCAGTGACATTTCCATTCTTAAAACCTGTAAGACCTCTCAGCTAATTAACAAACTTGGTCTACCAGGTTAATTATGAGAGTCCCACCTAACAGTGTTGGCTCAGACCCCACAAGCAAGACACATGTCAAGATTAGGCAGGCTGAAGCAGGGTCTCTAAAACCAACACACTATGAAACCAAACATTGTGTAACCAGGAGGTTGAAGCTTCCTCAACTATTGCCAGCCACCTCCTTCCCACACCCAAACTCAAACTTTTTGTTTTCAGACAATTTCACTTGCTCATGCAGCATCTTGTGAAAGAAAACTTCCTCTGATCAAAGCATGTTATGAAGAGAAGTTGGCAGGAACTGGGCTCTATTATTCAACCTCAGATGTTGTCGGTTCACAGCAGTTTCTTCAAGTTCACATTTGATGTTTACAACACGCTCTTTTGAAAAGAAGGTTGTGGGGGTTTATTTGCCTAACAAAAGATGTTAAGTCCAAAATGCTGAATGAAGGAAGTAAACAAGACAATTAACTCAGAGAAATATCTCATCCTACCTTACCCATCTCTAAAGATGCTTCTGGCTTCTGCGTGTGCCATCTGCAGGATGGTTAAAACTCTTTCAAGGACAAGCTGCCCTTTACAATATGTAGATTTCCTACAGGTATACAGGAGTGAAGTCTGATACCTGACGTCAGTGTCAGAAAGTCATATAAACACAACTCAGCCTTTAACTATTTCTTTCAGTCACTTGGAACAGTGAATTAGGAGTTCAGTTGTACATGTTTAACTTGTTATTCACTTTCTTTTAATGTTTGTAAGCATTATGTCACTATCTCAACTGAAACATATTGGGAAAAGAGGGCAATCACGGATTGTCTTTTAAAAAAGAAATTCTCTAATACAGCCCATTAACAAATGCCTTCACCTTTAGACAGTTTACAGACCTTTGTGCACAAATGCAAAGAGCAGCAGACTAGAGAATAAACAGATTTAAAAATAGAATAAGGTTGGAAAAGACCTGCCTGACACAGAGGAGCCCAAAACTGGCTACATTGGTGCTAATACAGCCCAGTTTGCTGCTGGCCTTGACACAAGAGCACAGCTGATATTCTCCTTACTGATCAAACAGAAGCTCAAGGTTTTTTGCTCACGAAGTTGCTTTCTAAGCAGTTAACTCCCAGCCCACACTGGTGCATGGGGTTGCCTCATCTCAGACACAGGACTGTGCATTTACCCCTTTTTTTAAATAAACCATCATTAGGTTCCTGCTTTTCTCCATGCTCTTACATATAGTATTTTCAACACTTCTCAAAAACCAGCAGTCTCATTTCAACATATTACCACCTAAAAGAGAAACACAGGATTTATATTCAGAGAAAAAGACTGCTGAGGAATTAATCTAGAGCGTAGTCCTAGCAGAAAAAGAAAAGAGACAAGAAAAACCAGAGAAATTAAACGGACCTAATGTACTTCATGTTGCAGTAAGAGACAGGATGTTCAGAACTCCTTTGGTTTATCTTTGGGTTTACCACTGCAGCACAGCTTCTGCAATGTTTTACTCTTGCTTCCCATCTATTGTTCACCAAGATGTTTATCTGTAAAATACAGGCACTATGGCTGAAGAATGGCACTAGTATGAAAGACTCACAACATAGCACAGAACAACTGACGTGAAAAGTAACGAACAGATTTTATGAGCGATTTATAAGTTCAAAACCACAGGAAAGGCTTTGAAGCACTCATTTGCAAGATAGGACAGAGAGCAGAAAGAGTTCAGGCAAACCTTAAAAAAAGACAGAAAGAGTCTGTCTTTGCCTTTCAGTAACTTCAGTGTACCATAAAGTCAGTTTGACAAATGGGGGTAAGTTGTGAGAAATTAATTTCCAACCACACAGATCCTACACGCTTGTCTACAAACCGAAAGGTCTGAACATGAAAGAATACAAATTCAAGACAAGTTTAACACCCTCCCTAAAGGGTTGGAAAGAAAATTCTTTTTTGTGTGTGTGAAGATAGGCTGCTTACTATATATCAACGATAACACTAATCTAGTTGTGAGAATGAGTGCATGCATATAGGGAGTGGGGAGAAGGAAAATAAACACCTCAGAGTTAAGTTCATCACAAAACACTTTCCCTTCAAAAAACACAGGAATCTCAGAATCTCTCTGTATGTGGACAGCTGCTGTGTGCAAACACTTCAGTTAAGGAAATGCAAATACTGTGATGGTAATTGAAGTCTTACTACTCAGCAGCACAACTGAACAGTGAGGGCATCAGCCCTCCACTGCTAATTAAGATGCAGGTCAGTCAGTCTCCAAGTAATTGTCACTTTTTCCTAATGCTTACAGTTGCATTAAAGCTGTGTTTTTAAATTCATTCAAGAGGTTGAACCATTCCATACTTCTACCATTCTCTTCTCTTGTAACAGGAGAACTCTGCAGGCACATGTCTGCATTGACTTCCTTTGACTGAGGGAGTCTTTTAGCTAGGAGAAACCTCTGCCACAAATAAGAGTATTATTCAGCAAGATCATGTTCCCCAGTTTTGTCCCTCTAACTGGAAATACCATCACTTCAGCACTCCCTGGGGAGTAAAGTGGACAACAGATGGCCATAAGACCAGGACCATCTTTCTGAAGTATTTCAAAGATGTACATTTGGATTTTCTTCGGGTTTTTTTAATATAAAGTGATTTCTCACACTACTTCTTGTATGTAATAAAAAGAGGTGGGTACAGAAGTATATTTCAGAAAACATGGTCTTAAAAGAACCAGTTTATAAAGACTATTCATAAAGTTTAAATTCTCCCTAGCATTCTGCTCACACAAGTTTATTAAAAGGCTCTAAATATCAAGGGCCACAGCTTAACACCAGATCAGGAAAAAAAAAAAAAACAAACCAAAATTCCAACTAAACTCAGTTTAGATCATTTGGACATGGTCCTGAGCTCAGCTGCTTCCTGAGGAAGCAGTTTTACTATAGCTGGAGAGGGCAGCCACTAACATAAGACCAGTTATTTCTATGCTTACCTTTTCACTCCATGCCCACAGACCAGCTGCAAGGAAGGCCACCCCAGCTAGCTGAAAAAAAAATTAAAAAATTAGATGTACTAATCAACCACATTCTCAGAACACCTAGCCAGTAGCACTGTTGTTTAAGCAAAACAAATTTTGCCTGAAATCTCAAACAATAGTAATGGGACATTCCTCCCCATGAGTCAATCTCTTGCAAAAATGCATTAAAGGATTATGCATTTTATAAGCTACTTTTTAAAAAGCATTTCACTTTGATTCTTCAAGATTACTCAAGAAGCACATGGTACTAAACTGACAATTCCACACAGTAGAGTGCAGGTGGGAGTTACACTTGTCCTAATGACTTGCTCTAAAACATTTGCCTACACACTAATGAAGATGTCAGATGCATTTTGAAGTTATTCCCTATTTAGTCATTTCACAGTACCAATTCCAGCAGTAGCCATGTTTGACTCCTTGTAACTTCTCAGTGACAGCACTCGCTATATTAGCCTCTTCTCTGATTAGATACAGTTTGTCTTCTGAATCTTTGTCTTATTTAAGCACTTTTGAAACAAGACAGATTAACATTTACTATCAATAAGCAACATGCAAATCCTATACCAATTCAAGTGTTTGTGCAATAAACACTTCTGAATCATATTCATCCAAATTAATCAAGAGTTCCTCGTTCTAATCTTTTATTCCCTTTCTTCAATTCTCAGGCGGTTTGCCTTTAATACCCAATTTCAATTATCCAAATAAAATAACCTCTCTACAATCCCAGGGCAGCTCCTCCTCATTTCTTAAAATGGCATTCTACCTAGCTATGTCAGCAGGGACCTTATCCCTCCCTGAAACTACCTGAAAGGAGGTTGTAGTGAGGTGGGTATCAGTCTCCTCTCAGGTAACAAGTGACAGAACAAGAGGAAATGGCCTTGCACCAGCTGAGGTTTAGATTGGATATTAGGAAACACTTCTTCCCTGAAAGGATTATCAAGCATGGGAGCAAGCTGCCCAGGGAAGTGCTTCAGTTACCATTCCTAGATACATTTAAAAGACATGTAGAAGCGACACTCAGGGACAGGGTTTACTTGGCAGGCTCATTAATGGTTGAACTTGATCTTAAAGGTCTTTTTCAACCTAAATGATTCTGTGATTCTGTGGAAAAGACTGAGCCTTACACACACTACAAGTAAATCCCAACAACTGAAAAACCTTTTTGAAAAAGGAGCTCTTTCCTCTAGGAAATGCAGCTCCTCCCTTGAACTAAACGGGCATCACGAACAGTTCCCCACAGCACAGGAAAGAAGCAAAAATGGAACCCTCTTACAGTCACACAAGAAAACATGTAGATTTTAAGTACTGCTGGGTTCATGGCCTGCCTGTCCTAAGCTGCACTCAGAGCAAGTGAGGTTGTTCTGGGGTTACTCTGGTGGGGGAAGTAGGGACACATGAAGTGTCCTTCATGTCATTCTGTAAGAATTACTCAAGGTACATAAGACACTTCTGTCTAGGCAGGAATTATTATATGCCATATTTTAGGGCTTAAACACACAGGTTAACCAACCCAAGCCACTACTAATACACACAGCCACAACTGGAGAAAGCAATGTTAAAGAAGTCAAGTTTCCAAATTTGCTTAATAAGCAAGAGCACAGTGACTACTCACCTGAGACTCTGAATAAGCTAAGAACATTTAAACTGATGATTTGGATCACAGCACAACACTGATAATACTATTAAAAGCCACACTGACATAAACAGAACATTGACTCAGATTAACCCTAAATCTTAACTCAGCAAAAGAGGGGAAAAGAGTCAATAATCGAACTTGTATGTCATTAAGTTGCACAGTGCACGTAATTGATGCATCCTTCATCCTTTTCATTCCACCTTCAGGAATGCTGAGAGACAAATGAAGACATCTGGTATAGTCTGCAGTAATCAAGGTAAATTGTACAGTAGATAACTGGATCTTTGGGAAATTTTTCTACAGAAAGGAGAGGGAAAAAGAATTGGGAAGACATTTTTCACTCTATACAAGTTAACGGTACTGTAACACTAGTATTGTGCTACTGAGTATATAAACAGGGTGTTGTCTTCAGACTTTCATCATAATTACCACCTTAATTAAACTGTAGTAGATTAAGTAGATTTTTCATTAGTATGCTTTATTCTTACCTCTGAACGTGAACATTGCTCCTATGTTTTTAGTGTTCAGTTTCGCAAAACTATACCATTTTTTCAAAGCTATTTCCATGAGCACCTATGCAAACTGTCTGCAGGTAAAATAGAGTTTATCAGAAGAAAAGTAAACTTTGTCTCATAGAATCAATGTGGATAAAACTTAATTCAGCTAAGACAACCAATTCATACTTTTCACTAGAAGCAGCCAAACCACATACATTAAGTTCCTTTAGCAAAAACCAGTGAAGTATGATGTACTTGAAGAAACAAAGCCATCAGCCACTACACTGACAGGTGCAATCACCAAGACAAACAATTTGCAAGGAAGTAAAATAGTTATTTAAACAAATGAAATTTCTTTACTTTAAAGACTACGTGCAAAATACTTTAAAGTATCTCATTGAAAACTACTGTAAAACACACCATGATGATAAAATTACCTCAGAAGTTAGCATGATTGAACATGCCAGGAGTTCTACAGAGAATTAGCACCAGGAAAATACCCTCTCTAATGCCCTTGCACAGCATTCGAGTGACTTATGAGGCAGACCCAGGAACTGATCCTGGCTAACCTGAAGGAAAAGTTCTAACCTTCTTCAGCTCACTGAGTGAAATGGTTACATGAATGGAAGAACAGGCAGCTCAGAAGTAGCAAGGCCAAAAAAAAAAATCATTCCCAAGGTGAGAGTAAGCAAGTCAGCTACCTCAAGACAGCAGCGTTTTGAAATTTGCCTTTCACCAGAATCTGAATGACATGTAGGCAAGAATAAACTGGACTACCCAACTCACTGCTGCTCCAGAGAGTCATTTAAGCCATGAAAGGTTAGATGGAAACACACAAAGCAGCTCAATTGTGCCCCTTTAAAAAGAAAATAAACCAGTAGTTACTAACATTTGGTCATTTCCTGCTTTAGAAATGAAAAATTAACATATTGCATTGAGTTGCAAGCTCTGCTCAGATGTACAGTAGTGATATCAGTACACAGACACCGTGCTCAAGACCATGTGTAAGCCTTATCCATTCCCACTCACACTTTGAATTCCTTTGACTGCCTTGAAATCTGATCAGGAATAACAGGAATGCATTCCTATTGCACTCAGTTTTTGTATTCACAAAACATTACTCTCACAGAAAACACTTTCCCACTCCCTGAACAATTCTATTTTACATTGCAGCTCCACCCATGCAATCAGCACCCTACAGCCCTTCCTTCCTATCCTTGTGTCTTCTCAGACTCTTCCTCTCAGGGTCAGGAAACCACCTGGTGGTGGTGGTTTCTTTCCTCTTCCTGGCACAGCCCTGCTGTTTCAGATGTTCCTGAAAAACAACATAGACTGCAAAAGCCAGAAAACCTTATGCTAGCCTGGGTCTTCTCTTATTTTTCAAAAAAATTAACTCTGAATCCTTTCTCAGAACTGAAGAAAACTTTTGCCCTTCATCATCATTTTCAGGGGAAAATGCCACATCTCCTTTAGCATGAATGAAAAGGACTATTTTTGTCTCCAACAACCCTTAAGAATCACACACAAAGCTTCAGACCACTAGAAGATAAATCAAGATGACAGCAGCTAAAAGCTATTTGATCCTCTCCTCTCAATTCAACTGAGAGACTGAGCTCACATGCAACTCTAAAAGACCTTGGCAGAGCACACATGCAATCCTTCACTTCACTTAAATGGCCATGCCCCAGATGAAGTGCAATTCTTAGACTGTCCCAAAAAAATCCTTCGCCCAGAGACAAAGCAGTAAGCAGCAGAGACAGATGTTGAGGCACTGCCTTTTATTCCCTGGGCCCTTCCCAGTTCAGGCTGGAAGGCATATCGCAGTGCTGCACCCCAAGAGAGGGCACCCTGCACTCCCCCTGGGCTCAGATGTCCACCTCCTTCCTCCTTCCTTGCACCAGGGCTTCCACAGGACTCACTCCATTGCAAAATAGCTCAGAACAGAAAGGTGCCAGAACCAAGCTCTGTACCTGGTATTACTGCAGGCTTTAAGTTTCACTATGAGAAATGAAGCTTTTTTTGGGGAAAACAGACAAACAAAAAAACCCATAACTATAAAAAACAAACAAACAAACAAACAAAAAAACAACAAAACCCACAAAAAACACACACACAAAACAGAAAAAAACCCCAAACAAAAACAAAACAGCCAAACAAAACAAACAAAACCCAACAACAAAAACAAACAAACAAAACCCCAAACAAATAAACGGGGTGGGGCAGAGGAGGGGGAACAGAGAAGAAGAAAAAAAAAAGCCTTTCAAACACAAAAGGAGGTCCAGCCTTGTTATCTTGCTCTCTTGCAGGGCTATCTTAATGGCTGCAGTATGGTCTTATCACTACTCATTAAAACAAGTGTACTTGGACGAATGAAGTCTTAAGAGCATGCTTAAAAAGCAAGATGAAAATAAAGTAATCACAGATCAAAATCATGCCTAGGAATACAGAGCCCTCCTATGATCTTCATTCCCTTTCTTACAAGGGAAAGCCAAGAACAAAGAATAGGGAGGTGCTGTTACAAGCCAGTCGCACACAGCTAACTAGAATCCACTGGACTTGAACTTTTGATTTCCAAATCGTTCATTTGACAGAAAAAAAAAAAAAAGCTTTGAAAGAAGACTTTTAGATTTATACATTTCTAAAGGCTGATTAAACTGTGAGCTTTCCATTATTAGTCATATTTGCCCCGAGTCCAATATTTTGTTTCACTCCCAACCTATGTGAACTGTATTTGAAGTACTGAAGTAACCACTCACTCAGTTCTGGAAGTTACTACATCTCCACATGTTTTAATTTTAAAGTTTATACAGTCACTGATAGTATCTTCAAAGCTACAATGGCAAAGTCAATATGCACCTTTAATAAGTATGACAGAAGAACAAATGCAACCTTTTACTTACATTTACATTACCTGGCTTGTGCATAAACTGAGTTGAGACAAGGTGAGCTGTAACAGCTTATATGGGTAAGAGCCTGTCTGCACATCTATCCATGATCCCTCATACCCCTAGAAAACAGCCACCCTCACTAAACACAAATGCTCACAAAACAAGCTTCCACAAGCACCTGCCCTGCAACCCAAGAAAAGTGAGTTAAGACTAACATTCCCTTCTTCAGTGCTGAGTTAGGGTTCCATTTCCCCTTCTGATTTTGTAGTCCTTCAATTCTATTAAGGCACAGAGATTTACTTTGTTCTAAAAATGGTGGATTTGTACAATTAAAGACATTGTTAGACTAGTCATCCCAGCCAGCTTTCGTATGTCAGCTAAATGATTCATGCATTGCCTATAGGAGTGTCTGCCCTCCCACTCTACATTTACATAGCTTGTTCCACAACTGAAGGTGCCAAAATCTTATCAAAAGAGCTGTAGTTACACATCATTAACTAGGTCAGCTTGATAATGTCTCAGACCACTTGTTGAGGAAGCTACCAAGACTACATGTATCAGTTCAGAAAACCAATTCATTCGGCCAACAGATCCACTTAAACACACAAGTTATATTGCAAATTCTCCTCAATTTTTCTGCATCTCTTTAAAAATTTTTCTTTAACAAATAGAAAAATCCTTAGATCTTTGTCAGTAATTTCAAGAGACTACAGTAAAAAGGAAACATAAGAGTGCAATGACAGAAAATAAAAAAGTACATAAAGACAAAATTCTTTCCTGTGAACAGAGGCAAATTCTTGACAATCTTCCCAGTAAACACAAAAAGTTCCATTTTTAAAAGGTTGTTTACCCATCAGAAACAGTCAGACCCTACTTCATGAGACATGCACTAGAAAAAAAGCAGAGGTCTAGAACAATCACAAGGTATTAATTTCCCACATATCCCTCCCCTGCTGCTTGAACCAGACCAGCATGATAAGTATTACTTCTCACTACACCACACTGCACTACAGGTACATGGAGTTGTACATTATAGAAGAAAACTAACTACAGAGCTGGTGGCCTTTAAAGCACATAATTTTTAACCTGCTGATGGGCATCCTCAACTGAAACATGGAAAATATCATCCTGATGAACGTTTGCACTGTGCACTATGACCATTAACGGAACAAGTTTTTAGGCAAACCGAGTGTCTTTTCTTCCCTGTTCTCCCCACAGGGATAACTCCCCTGGGGCTTCATGCTACAGTATCATATTAAAACACTGCACTACTAAGCAAGAGGCAGTGACAAGTGGCAAAAAGTTTTGTGGTTTTCAACAATGAGACAGTGACTTGTTCAGTGCTAGCATTATCTGCACTTTTCCATTACTATCCATGCCTTTTCACGAATTCAGATATAAACTCTTAACATTTGACTTTTGAGTTCCAAAAAGAACTGTCAATACCTGAATTGCATCCTCCCCTTCCCCTCACAGACATGTTAACCATTTCCAGTGCAATGCTATGCACTAACCTTTGAATAACCTTCTTTTCCAAGGTAGTCTGGTCCTCCAGTGACCTTGACCACCATACACACGTGGAACCACACACTTGCTTTTGTACCTTTTCACAATTCTAAATAAACATTATAGGCAGGTTAGTCCATAGTTGAGTATTTCAAGACTGTATGACACAGTTTTGCTGCCCACAGAGTGAGCAGTGTGGTGTCCACATGTAAAATCTTGACTAGACTGTAATGCCAGCTGTTTACACATCTCTGGGGCAGCTCCTCTGTTATCTTCTGCGTAGCACATTTACAACTACACCACCCAAAAAGGATCAAAGATGATCTGAAAGGATGTTGTAAGGGACTTCTTTTAACAGGGAAGCAACTTAACATGGATACCGACTCCTCGCATTTTCAGTAACAATTTCTCACACGGGACAGGCTTCTTCAATCCCAAAACACCTGGCATATATTATACATCAGTTTACTGCTTTCAGGTAAATATTTAAGCTTGTTCTCTTAAACAGAAGAATGAAGTTAATAAAACGGAGCTATGCCTGAACTATTTCAGGCTCTACATTTCATACTCACCCAAAAGACAATGTTGTAACTGAAGAGCAAGTATTTGTACCAGCAGCTGACTTCTGCATTAGAATATCGGTAATAGTGCATCTTCTATAGCACAGTGTCTGCACAGAAGAGAAACAATGAGAATGATTACAGTGAAAGATCAAGAACTTCTTCTAAATCTCTCTTAACAAGGGACGACAGTAACCTGTATCATATGCCATTCAGAGGTATTTTAAAAATCAGCTCAAACTTCCACTGACCCTCAATTCCCTTTAATTACTTAATTTACTTAATATTACTTATTTAATTGCTTAATAATCCTATCTTCAAGCACCCTTATGTAGTAACAGGGAGGGAGCACTCAGAAAGGAAACCAGCTATACAGTTACCCTAGGAAGATATGCATCAGCAAGCTGACATTCATTCACTTTCTCACTCCTTCAAAACCATTTTACTTAGAGATTACTGCTCAGTGCAAAAATGTCTGAACACACTGTGGATTGCACATCCATCAACCCAGCTAGCAGGATGCTGGAAGTGGGTAACTAGATGCCTCAGTGTCTACAGACTGCTAAATACAACAGGCATTGAACCCAGTCCCTTCCATACTTCAATGTTTCTTTACCAAATCATATCCTGTAAGAGGTTTTATTTTCAAGAACAAAAGTCACACCACTCAGGAGCTGATCTCCTCTGCAGAGTTTGTTTTGCTTCCTGATGTACGCTGGAGATAAGGTTCAACTGCAACTGTTGCTCAAATATTTCTAAGAACTAAGAGTATCGTAACTAAACCACCTCTGCAAAATGCCATGCATAAGAAAACAGAGGACAAGCCTTGAAACTGAGAGCCAGAGCAAGGAAGACAAAGTACTCACATAGCCCTCACATTCTGGACAGCTGAGCGCTGCCCATGACAGACAAGCAGCAGCGCCACATTTCAACCCTCCATTCATTTGAGGTAAGTGTTAGTGAAAGACTTGCAAAGGGAAGGAAGCAAGGATGAAGAATTTATTCTAACAACTAATAACTAATAAAAAGTATTAAAGTATTGTGCAGGGCTGGACCTTCACAGACAACAGGAAATTTAATAAAAAAAAAAAATAAAAAAAATCAAGCCTACCCAGTAAAGCCTGAAATCAAGCACCATGGAATGCAGAACTGAAGGACTCTACCTTCTAATAGCTGTGGATGTGGTGAAATAGTTGGCCCTTTTTATTAAAAAAAAAAAAGCAATCCGCACTTTAGTACAAGAGACGCTCCCATCAAAAGAAAGAAGAAAATACCTGTCAGCTTTGAGAATCCCATTCAATTCAATAAACAGCCTGCTCTACCTTTTAAGTGAAATATCTATTGTTTTCTATGACAATTATGAAGTACCATCAGCACCTTACTGAAGGAGCTTATTTTTTTGAAATCTCACAGATATTTCGAGCTGTGCCTTCAACTTTTTTCCCCTGAAGCTAAAACCACACACATACAGGTCAAGGACACAAAAGAGGTCTCCAGTCCACAAGACTATGAATATAGATCCCAAACAGACTCTGATTTTCCTTCCAGAGGTCTGTCCATGCTAGGCTTGGCTTACATCTGGAACCCCATTGAGAGACCCTGCCTGGTCCAGATACACCCCTCATCCCCCTACTAGTCCAGTCAGAAAGTTTCTTCACTGCTCAACCAAATGAAAATAGTTTTCAGAAATACCAAGACAGTGCAGAAAAATCTAAGGAGGGTACATTTTGGTAGAATACTTCATAGCCTTAAGTAGCTATGGGGGAAAAAACACTGGAAAATAATGTGAGCTGGCATACCCAAGTAAGATTGCAAGATTTGTGAGAGTAATTTCTGGGGTTTTTTGAAGCTAAAGTGGCACGTGCATAAGAGGAATTTTCAGATCCTAGTGAAAGTTGGTAGTTATTATACAAGTCATACTGATCCACTTGGCATGAAGTAGATTAATTTATATAAAACAAAGACAGACAACACCTAAGCAGCCTCCATGCATGTCCTATCAGCAGGTTGCTTAATATATATCACCCACAGGCAACTCTAGATTAATGCATCTGGACAGACATAGTAGCAACAGAAAGAACAAAGACATTAAAAGAAGAAATTCTTCCTCCTGATGATTGATGAGAAGGAGTAATACTGAATTAAGTCAGAATTCAAACATCTTTTCCTCACTAGCCCCAGTAAAGGTTTCAGAGAGAAAAGAGTCTGGAGAAAAGTAAATTATTTATTATACATTGTTACAGAAACAGTGCCTGTAAAATTTTACAGGCTAGAAAGGGTGAACGTTCATCATTAATACTTGAACTTGATATTTCCATAGTTCAGATGTTGATTTTTCATACAATTTTAACCAAACACTGAAAACAAATATTTTTTTCTTTCCAAAGCCTGACCTTATAATTAGGTTCTAATGCTCACAGTTCATTTACAGCAAAAAGTACTTAACTTTTGTTAAAACAAAAGAAATTATACTTTATGGTAGTACAGGCAGTGACTGGAAAGGATCTTCCTGATGTGACCCATCTAGGGTCACATCTAGGAATGTTTATTGTATTACATAAAAATGAGTTATGTGACATACGTTCCTAAAAAGTCATTTTGTTTCCTTATCCCCTGGTTCAGCTTTAATTACTGATCTTTTCAGTCCATTCAACTTTATAGACATTTAGGAACCTTACTAATATGGATCATAGCAAAGAACACTTATTTAAGCACCACTCCCCTGACACATTTAACTAAGGCTGCAGGTAACAGAATATAAGAGAAGGAAAAAATACCTGGTTTTCAACTTTTCAGCTCCAAATGGCAATTTGTATTTCAACAATCAATACTCATACACTTGTCCAACTCAGTAAGTATGACTGCCTGGGGAAGAACAGAAAAATAGGGTACAAAAGCAGAACCCCACTTATCTGAGCAGAGTCCAAGACTCCATTTGCATGAGTATGATCCCGTTTTACAGCAATACACCAGCTGCCAGTGCAAAGATTCTCCAGATGCAGGCACACTAAGGCTTCCATTATTGTTCTGTCTCCCTCCCTGTGAAAATCAGAACCCTGGTAAAAGACAGGAGCAGCAACTGTAAAATGAATGCAGTCATAGTAAGAACTACTGCTTTTGCTGCTTCTACCTCTACAAAAGAGGAGGTAGCAGGTGGCATTCAGCTAGCACATCATTAAATTCCATAAAAATGGGGTTCTACTAGACAAAGAGGCTTAAAACATAATCTGAAGTAAAACAGCAAGCACATCATTTCAGGACCTAAAATGCAAGCACTGTTTGAAGATTTACTTTTTGTTAGGTTACCCTTCCTGGCATTGGGACATACACCCAACTGTTCAAGACCCAGCTTCAGTGGAACTATTCACAGGAATAAGGGCATCAAAAGCACGCTATTGATAAGCACTACTCCTAGCTACCTCATTGTTTTGACCAGCAGCTTGCAAGACATTTCTCCCCACTTCTTCAAAAACTGGTAAGATGTCCCAGTCAATACCAATCACAGTATTTTAACAGAATGCTTTTTTAACATAAACACTTCTTGTTAAGGTTTGAGGTCAAAGGAGGGGGTTGTATTACCAGTGCTAGCAAGAGGCTGTCCTATAACTGCACGTGGCTCCCCAGACACGTATTACCTTCTGAAACACCTGCCTATCTTGAGAGCTGATTTGACTTATTCTCTTTGCTTACCCTCATCAGAATTCTTTTAGTTCTTGATAGACCACTGAACAGCATATGGCTGGTATAGGAGAGATATAATGCATCTGAAATGCAGGTAAGCCTGACTTTTTCCCCTAACACTACAAACAGACCAAGCAATCCACTCAAGGCCACACAGCCACCTTCCCTGTGTTTATACCAAAAGTTTCCCAACATAGGAGGCATCTTTTACTGGTCTTTAAATCTGCTACATCAGTCATTCATTTAGCTCACATCACTGGCTACATAACTATGGTTAGGCAATACTACAAAACACTTGGAAGATTGAAGTAGTATGTGGGCAGCACAGACTAATAACATTCTCTACTGTATTTCAGACAAAGCAAGTCACATTGTGTCAGCTGACAGTTATCACCCACTCACAGCAACAGGAATTTCTAAAAATTAAATGCAGAGCACTGCTGCTTTGCTAGAATATATAACTTTGTGTTTACAGCTTTAGCAAGGGGAGGAGGAGGGGAATGCAGTCATTCATCAAGAGGCTACTACCATTTCCAAAGCATTTCTACACCCACGATTCTACTCTTATCACTGCTGTAGCATTTTGAAGGTATTCCTAATATATATGTATACTTTAACTCCCCTAAAACAGAAGATGTGATCTATTAACTAATCTAATGTGAAAATGCAGAGAAATCCTCGTAGATAAGATGTTAAACCTAGAACAACTGAAGCAAATTTCTCTTCTAGATCTAGGACCACAAATTCTTTTAATCCTCAGGAGGCATTAAACTGTACAAGGCAGACCTAAGTCTTGCTGAATTTCTAAGTTCAGCCAGTACTACCACCATATGTAGAGTCCTGATCCTCCTCCCTGCCTCTCCTAAAATCCGCAATCATTAATCAACTTACTCAGTGGAGCAAACAATCACACAGCAAACCACACAGCAAATCTTTACATCAATTCTGTGATCTTGTACCATGCACCAAGAAGTAAACAGTTTTAAGCCTTCCAACATGCCTTCCCAGAGCGTGTACAAACGCAGTCAGGAGGTGGAAGAACAAGGCTGAGAAGGCAAAAGCAGTGGTAGTTGAGTGTCTTCATGGAAATGCAGCATCCCTACAATGCCAGCCTAACACCAGCACCACAGGCTGCACTACACTTGAAGCTAAAATGCTAAAATGGATGAAGCTGGGGGAACAAGGCCAGAACTGAGGCAAGAGAAAACAAAGAAAAAAAATTTCACTTGGCAACCTGTTGACTCCTCCACCATTCTTCACCAGTATGAAGCATCAAGTCTAAGTGAAACTTGTAAAGCAAATGAACAAAGTCAAAAGAACAAACTGAGGTGCAAGAACTTTTAAAATACAGGAAGAGATGCACTTTGGCCTATGACTTGTTTTGATGTGACTCCTTAATCCCATTAATCCATCAACACCAAATCTGCATCAAAAAGCATCAATGCATTCAAGCCATGGTGCCATTAAAAATAACTGCCATTCTTTGAAGGCGCTCAATCATTAGCAGTTTTTGTGAAGTTGAAAGACGACCTTATCCCTGACCAGGAATAACTCAGAGATATTCTTAGAGCCTTCTGAAAAATGGAACAACAAATAGACTGCTCTTTCCACATTCTAGAGAGAATCTGACCAGCTAAGGAGTCATGTTCAATACAGTGTCTGGGCGCTGGGCATCAAATCTTCACTGTAGGGACTGAACCAGTACAGCAAAAAGGCAAGACAAACTGACAGGATTCGGAGCTCTTACAGGCTAATCTGTTCCTGGAAACAGAGACAGTCCTGCTGATGACTCAGTAAGTCCCGGCAAACGTGTCATTTTGCAGTTTTGTCTCCAAGGAACTCAGACTGGAGTCTTACAAAGAAAAGACAAGCTTCTCTTCAGGAATACAAGTATAGTATATTTACTTCTGCTGCAGCCCAGATAAGCAGAGAAATATTTGCTCATTCTTAGAGGAAAGCTGAGGATTAATCAACAAAAGGGTGGTTTTTAACTTGAAAGATCAAGATGCAAGACAGATATCCTTAATAGGTTTTACCTGAAAAATGAAAACAGTTAATAGATCTCAGAATTCAATGGAAAACATGACCAAAGCCAGACAACATTCTTAAGACATCATCATTTGGGGCCCTTCCTTAGTAGAGAGGTTAAGACTCAAAGTCTTCAGTATTTGACGAATATTCAAGCACAAGTTGCTCCAGTGCAAACTCTACATCCCTCAGAGCAGAACAAATCGCCTACAGATGGGAAGGGTTTCAAGATTCAATTATGAGGATTTATTCACTACAGCTTAAATTACAATTTAGGAAAACTTTTAAAAAAACATACACCAGCCTTCCCAAACCCAAAAGAAGGAAGCAGCAACTTAAGAGAGGTCAATTCCAGCTCCCTATATAACTCACACTGAAGTTATGCTGTGCTTTTGACCAATCCACTGGTTTTATGCAGATGAGTTGCATAGGAAATACATGTAAGCACTCTGAACTCCGAGTAACATTCAGAATCTAGACACTTCAAATTCTGAGAAATAAGCTACGTGCACATCAAGAACCACTTCTAAACTGCCCACTCAACTAACATCACCAGCACTTTGGCATAAAAGCTCTACACTGCAAAACCGTAATTCAAGGAGTTATTCGAACTATGATTCACGGAATATTTTCAGCTCCACTTGATTTCTTAAACTAACAAAACTACACTACATGAAGACTTGAAAAAGGCAAGAGAATTCAGGACTGCTCCCACAGCAATTAAAAAGACGTGACAGAGGGCAACAGCAGTTGTAACAATTTCACTTTTCACTGTTCTTCCTACAGAAGCTCCCAAAAGACATTGTTGGTTGGCCTTGCTTTCATGTGCACAAGTATTTATTCCTATATTCACATGTAGCAGTATTATTATTCGGCCAAAAATGCTACTACTAATGTTAAAAAAAAAATCCACAAAACCAAACCAGTTCCATACATTACACATTTTCATTTCTACAAACTGGTCGGAATGAAAGCTAATGTCACTGCAAGTATTGACCATGTAAATTTAAAATGCAAATATTTTTAGTAATTGACTAAGTCAATAACTTATTTAGGCACAGCTCAATTATCCCCTAAATTTTAGTAGGTTTGTGCTAATTCTGCTCCACTAACTTAAGGTTCTTCAAAGTAGTAAGTAGACAGATGAGATACTATCTGCTCCAAAATAGAGTAGTGCTTGCAAAGGCACCAAGTACAAGGCATGGCTATCTCACCTAGCTCAAGGAAAATCTGCTCAAAATAGCTGACTGCAAATAGAGTGCATATGTCTTGTTTTGACTTAAAGCAAGAGAGAGATTTAGGAAACAGGAAACAGAGAAAAGGAAGTGTCACATGTAAGCGTCATCTAAAAGCCAGTAATTTTCCAAACATGAGCAGGACACAGTAGAAGAGAGAAGAATCCTTTTGTAAGCTACTTGCCTCTTCACTAATATTTAAGAATTGCAGACAACAGCAGGAGTACAGGATGTAGGGCCTTCACTGACCTTATCCTCAAGAGCCCTACTGGATAAACCTCTGGAGTTAAAGCTCAGTCAGACTACACCACAGTAAGTGAAAACAACACTAGACACTGTCACTACAGTTCACCAAATGCCTCATTAACGTCTTGGAAAAGTTCAGAAAAACATTTCATGAGTATGAAAATTTTCTTTAATAAAGCCATTGACCAGTTTAATCTGAGTAGGACCTTGCCTGTGCTGTAACTTACTTAACACACACAACAAGCTAGAAGCTATGTTCTCCCTTTTACTTTGCAGAAAGTTCAGGTACTGTGAAACACAAGTGTGTCAGTCATTCTGACCAGGAGTGAATTCACTCAAGGAAGCAAGACCTGTTAGAACAAGTAGCCAGAATAATCTTAGCTGATCCAAACTCCTCAGTTGCTTTCTGCTACCTCTTATGAGAGCACATACATACCCACTGCCTAAAACATCAACAGTAGCAAGGCAAAACTCAGCCTTAAATTAAAGGAAGCACATTATCTGACTTTTTTGCCTTCTAACAGAAGATTTTGGAACCCTTACAAAGTAAATATCTTATCTGAGGAGCCAGAATTTCCAGCTTGGGGAACAATTTTATTTCTATTTAGTGACTGAGGAATAATTTTATTTATATTTAGTAATCTAACAATAACAGAACCTATTCCATACACTGCTCCCTCCTATACCTCCCCATAGACCAAAAGGTTTCAGGGACAAAATGCTCCCTCCATTTGCCATAGCACTTTATATCACAAAAAACAAGTCATAACTTTGGGGACAAAAGACAAGAAGCCACTAACTGCTGACAAACACACTTTCTTCAGAGAACACCCTAAGCTTCTATATATACTGTAGCTCTTCTCCATTTCCAGGAATGCCACTTGTTCAATCTCCAGTTACATTCTCTTCAAAAGGGATATACCTTCATTTTCTTTTTTCATAAGAGCAAAAAATAAGAGACTGATTATAGCAATATATAATAAAGAAGTGTTGACCATATAATTTGCTTTGGATTTTGTTGTTTGTTTTCTTAAAAACATTCCTTGCTTTGGATATAATGTGCAGTCTGTCCACATTCACACTATATTTCTTAGCCTTCACACTGTATGTTTATATATATATATATATATTATATAAATACATATATATTAAATATAATACAATAAGTATTTATTTTAACAGTTTAAACCAAATCAAGGTATCTCTTAGTTAAAAAAAAGAATTCTGGTGTGACATCCTGTAATTATCATATTAAGAAATGACTGCATATATCTGTATAATACTAGTTACATCCACCACTTGTTCTGGTCAAACAATGCTGACTCCACATCATGGAAACATGATGTGGAGTTCAATCCATAAAGCCTCAGTTTCCCCCCCACCCCTCCCACCCCAAGTAACAGGGCCTACACTTTCAAACACCAGAGGAACACTCATTCCAAATGAGGCACCCTCCCAGTACCAGGGGACGCTACTTACTGGGGGAATGGGGTGTTAAAGCACGTAGGGTTTGGGGACCATGCTCTAAGCTTGCCTTTGCTGCCCTCCACCAGCTGCATTCACTACACAAGCGGGACAACCTTACTTGACTTGCCGAGAAGGAGGGTCACCAGCTTAAAGGCCACAAGAGAAAATGTCTCTTCGCAGCCACGTAGACAGTTCAACAGCCATGTAATTAGTCTCTCCACTGACTTTCTGGTAAAGAAACACACTTGTGGAACTTTCAAAAGCCAAACTAGCGGATAAGCCTCCAACGCAGCACCGTAAAACGCTGAAGACGTGACAGAACGGCATTTGCCAATGTCTCGGAATCATAACCACTGCCAGCTCCTCAGCAGACTATATGTCTCAGCCCAAATACACAGCAACAAGCTAATGCTTCAGGAGATACTGTAAATAGGTTTGCAGAGCACTCTGCACATGCTACCACAACACAAGGAAAAGATTAAAAAGACAAAGACCACAGCGGCTTCAGGCCAAGCCCATGCTTGAACAGCTCCAGCCCTTCCCCCAAGAGCCAGTGCTCTGGCAGGTCGTGAGAAACCCTTGACTGTCTCTGCATCCGCCCCTGGGGAAGGAGGAAAAACAGGCTTTCCACCTCTTAAGATTATGCCAAGAACAACACGGTGCC
>JAWWES010000169.1:10590983-10602489 GCA_035583135.1 Lophotriccus pileatus
TATTCCATTATGAGGAGCAGCTGGTGGAAAATGGCATGACCAGAGCTATTCACAACTGTATCTGCTCAGCATTATCATCAAACACCATTTTTCTGTGTAAAAAAAATTCTATTTACGGATGGAGGTTTCTGGAAATTATAGTTGGAATTGTCATGTGGTTTTGATAATTATGAAGTTAAGAGAGAGGGGTGCGTGGGGAAACAAAGCCCACAGAAGCCACTGAGAGACTTCAAACAGCCTCAAATACGAAGAAATCAATAGCGGGATCTATAAAAGAAAGCAGAAGTATTTTAGGGAAAGCCTTTATAACACGTTAGAGATCGATTAGAAGAATAAAAATTAGGCTGGAACTAGTCAGGTACCAAATAAAATTAGAGGGGGTTAGGCTGAATCGGTGACCACAGCCCTTGCCCACCCCCGCAGCTCCCCCTGCTGTTAAAAGCGGACATTGCACCCGTGAGTGGCAAAGGAGCCACTCACTACCGAAAATTAGTACCACAGAAATATGTTACTTTTTGTAAGTATTACAGTGAGCCTGCTAATAATAATGTATTCCCTCCACGGTCACTTAGAAGCACCCATGTGCCACAGACTCTGTCATTCAATACAGCATATCCTTCCTGCAACTTTCTTATTCTTAAAAGGAAAATACCCACTCAAGTAAAAAGGTGGCAGGAGTAGATGGCTTTGCTAACAGTGGTTAGAATCTGTTATGCAAGTGTTTTACTGCAGAAAACCCCTCGGGTTTACTGCTGACCCGCACTTCGGCTGGGGCAGCAGTGACATCCAGCGGTGCAGAGAGAAACTGGCTCGCTGTCTTTCTACCACAGCGCATCACAGCAAACGCATCAGAAAATGGCAGGGGTTCCTCGGCATTCCCTTCTCTTTGTGGATATTCTCAAATAGCACCAACTGCAGGCAGTCTGATAGCCGTGGGGATAGATAACCCACACGGGGAAACAACAATGCAGAACTGAAAACACACTGAAAGTGAGCAGATCATTTTTCTAATGGCCTTAAAAGGACACTGCAGATAGGAAGTGCAATTGGTAATTCTTGAAGTTCAGATAAAAAACACTTTCCTATATTACACCTACCCCATTAACTTCACAGAATTTTCATTCTTTTATTTTTAATTTTTTTTCTTTTATTAACCCTGGTTATGTCCTGAAAAACAAACAAACAAACAAACAAAAACAGGCTCACAAAGTGCAGTTGATGGAAGGGAAATTACTGCAGTGGAGCTTTGTTTCTGAAGCCCTGAGTAAACAAACTTTAATAATTAGAGTTTCCAGTAGCCAGCTGAGTGTTGAACTGGGATGTGATATTTGATGCAGAAAGAAGTGATTCAGATTTTCGGTTCATGTCATGTTAAAAGAAAAAAGAAAAAAAAAAAAAAGAAAGAAAATTCAAAACATTAGATGCATACAAGCAACAGGGCCAGCAGAGGCCGCTGTTAGCATAACACAATCGACAACTACTGGTTTGGGGGTTTTTTTTTAAGAACATTCTAAATTTGAAGAAAATATTTTTTATTTCTTTTTTAAACAGTCAGACCTTGCAGTCTGCAGCATTGGAAATTCACTTAGATTGCGTTTGTTCCTCCTTTACTGTTTTGCTGTGGGTTTACTTCTTCCAGACTGCCCATTGCCAATTGTTATTAACTGTTCCTTGCTCCTAGGCACCACCTATTTTCTATCCTCCCCCTTTGTATTTTGTCAACATGAAGTTCAGAAAGGATGAGTCAACTCCAAACAATCCTAAGGTTGGCTTGAAAAAACAAATCAGATTTTTCAATAATAATTCTTTAGAACATTTTCAGATGGCATTTTGACCTCCCATTGCTCACAATTTTGACTTGATTTCTGAAATACAGGGTATTTTAAAGAAAACTTTGAAGTGTGGGTAAGCTTACATAGCTTTCAAATCAAGAAGTGTAGTAACTGTTTACAGGAACTAAGAGCAGGAAAATGCGCTCTTCCAGACCCAGGTCTGACAAGGTTACTGCCTTTGCAGAACTTGACAGAGCAGAGAACTTTCAGTTTCCACGAGTATTTTAATAAACACCCTCAAAAAGACTTTGTGTGTATTTCTAAAAATACTTTTACACTAAAGGAACACAACAGCATGTTGTAGCATTGGTGATTTATATGTTTAACAGCCATTCTACTGCCATAAACACTTTAAATGCTGGACAAGATAGCTTCCTGCTTCTGTTTCCAAGATCACAAATCACAGTCCCTTTGGAGGAGCTCAGAGCAGGCTGCAACCTATGCCATCCTTGCCATCATCCAGGACTTCCTGCAGTCTGACTGCAAAAACAGGTGGCCAGCTCTGATAGAGTGGGTAGATTCAGTTGCATCTACACAAAATTGTAAGTAGATGCTCTCTAGTTTTAGCAGGTTCTAAAGGTTCTTGACTTTACCTTCAATTTCTTGGAATTTATCTGGCTCCCATCCCATTCTCCAAGGACTGTTTATGCTTTTTACATTTCATGGTTATGTGTGCATAAAAAGCCCTTGGAACAAGGCCTGAAATCCAGGTCTAAGATTAGTACTTTCTTTGTCATTCTTTGTCAAGGATACATTCTCTGCAAATGGCAAGGCTTTCTAGCTCCTAGAAAGAAAACTCAGAACTCTATGGGAGCCACAGTGCAGAATTTTTCTATTGTAAGATATTTGTTATTAGTAGCATGTTGCAACTGCAGGAAGCAGTAGCTCACACCCATTTCTTTTAGCATCTTCTGTATTTCCTACCACTTGCACTCCCCAGTAGCCTCACACCTACTGCAGATAAGTGGACACTTACACAATGCTTTGAACATTTTAGGGCCTTGTGTCAGGCAAGCACTGCCTTTCAGCAGCAAAACCCAGGGCAAGAATCCCTCAGGCAACAATCCTTTATTTCATGGAGCCAACTCCTGGCAGCTGCCTGGCTGCTGTGCATCCCATTCAGAGGAGTCCATTTCCAGTCAGGCATTTTATGTCCTTGAGAATCCAACACCGTTTATGGGCATACTTACCTGGGCAGCTGTGAACTTGGACAGAGACAGTACATGGTTCTCTGCACTTGTCCATGACTCTGGAAGTCCACGTCATGTAGTCAGTTTGCTACAGAATTTGCTGCTCTGCTGTCTGAGCTCCTGTACCTTCCTCCATCCCCCAACACAGTCAGAGTTCAGTTGATAGTAGAATATGAGTCAAATTTCTATTTAGTTTCCAAATAAAAGACATGAATCATTCAAAATCCTCACTGCTAGCAGTTTCAGAGAACTGTGAAGAGCAGACTCTGAAGAACATACAAGTATTTTTAGCTAAAATCAGTTCTGCCTGGACATAAATATAAATAAAAGTCAGGATTTCATCCATAATGATGCAATTAAGCCTGCACAGCTGATTAACACAGACCAAGGCCACACCTCAGGATTTGTAAAGTTTTAGAGTTTTTGGCATTTAGTTTTCTGTACAGTCAGCATCATGCACAGCTACTGTTTTTTGCACCCAACTCAACAAAACACATGGACAGCAATTGGTACACAGAGCACAAACAGGCATGTTTCAGTCTCAGAGATGAAAAGTATCCCTGCTCTCAGTACCAATGACACATGAAATTTTCATTAATTTTAAAATCAGAAGAAAGCAGAATTACAATTCAGACTGATCTGCTGTCAGGACAAAAGAATCCTTCTCTTTAATTCTTTCAATAGCTTAGTATGTTCCAGCCCAAGCATTTTACCCAAGTTGCCTAGATTTTTATTTGCACCAGCTAATGAAGGATATGCAACACTTAATAATCCTCTCTAACTGCAATGTCAGCACATTTGGAAAATTCATGGTGCTCTGTTCATACTACAGTCTTGGTACATGTATTTGGCTATGGATGGTACTGGCTGTCCATGATCATACTGTGCAACTCTACATCTATTCTCAGGAGTAACAGCCCAGCCATCCTACCGCAAAATTCAAGCCAGGACAGAAATCTGCTTAATCTGCTCTCTGATATTGCTTCTTTTTTGAAGAAGCCTATATCCTTGCCCTCATGCCACAATTATCTTCCTTGAAGACAAGGAAGAGCTGGAAGAGCCAGTAGATAGCTAACAAGAAACTTCATGTGCAGACATAGTGGCATGTCTTGACTGCAAAATCTCATAATTATTTCGACTGACAGGATTTCATCTTCTAGAAACACAGATGTGTTTACATGTTAAAAAAAAAGCAAAAAGCAAAGGCATTTCATTTACATAAAGTTTTATTACTCTTGAACTTCAGCTGGTACTCCTTTACTCCAGCCTTAGCAGAGTTTTACTCTCTTAGGTAGACAGGTTTTCAACTGACTGTCTCTGACTGAAAACATCTAGGCTAGGTCAGATTTTAGACCCAGCCTTTCATTAATACAGTCAGATACAAAGGATCAGTTGAAATCCTGACCACCTGGAAGGCTGCAAAGGAACAAAAAACTAATTAAGAGGATTTTCATTATTTTCTATGTTTCAATAGCAAACCTTTCCAGCGCATTGAACACCAAATAGTCAAGCAATTAAACTGCACATTCAAGAAACGGACACAGCCTACATTTCAAGCTGTAATCAGAAACATGTGCAACTGTTTTTCCACTTATGAAGCCTGTGGTTTTATCTTCTCAGCAGCTTCAAGGACAGATGGAAGGCTGACTTTGTCTCCAAATTCTTTCTCACGATGCTCCAGTAACACACCCTAGTCAAAAACACAAGAGAGAAACTCATACACTGGTCTCCTCCTGAGAGACCAACTGCCCAGCAACTGAACAACTCCAGAAAACAAACTTTTGGTCTCACAGGAGGCATAAAAGCCTGCAGTACCTGTCTTCCTGCCCCAATCACATATACTCCTCCCAGGGTGAATCCTTCTCCTTCCAGGTTACCACTATATCCACTTCTCCACGCCCGGAAGAAATTCTGCCAGACTCCAACACGAAAGAAGCCTGAGAGCATCATCTTGCGTCTGCGCGGACCATAAAAGCCTTTCTGCAGGGAAACAGGGCATCTCAGCACACAAAGTGAAAAAGACTTTTCCTCCAAAATTAAACTCAGGAAACCAGTGAATCCCCTTATCCAAGAAAAGTTCATAACACACAAAAGCTAACCAGGCATTGCTAAAAAGAAATATCACCTGAAATAACCTCTTTATTACCTGACCACTTACCTCCACACAGCCAACTAGTGGCACTGCCACCATTCATGTGGATTTTAAGCTCATCCACAGGTATTTAAGCTCCATGTATACCTACATCCCTATTACTGACAAGAAGGGTGCTTTGTGATAAACATATTTTTTATTTGGTTGGTTGGGTTGTTTGTTTTTTTGTGTTTTTTGTTTTGTTTTGTTTGTTTGTTTTTGTTTTGTTTGGTTTTTGTTTTTGGTTTGGTTTTTGTTTTTTTTAATTCAGCCTGATTCTTTCTCACAAGCAGAGTAGGGAGAGAAAATAAAGGTATATCTTCTATCTGATTTTGAATATTACATATTGTTTTTTCTTCAGAAGCCAAATGTCTTCTGGGTTAGGGAGAAAGCAGGGCTGTGGTTTTGTAGGACATGGGATCAGCAATACAGCACTAATACTACTAATGTACTGAGACAAGCCATATCACTGTAATTTAGCCTGTACATCATGAATTAATTATATCTGTCACCTTCAAACCTTGACTCATGCATCATTAACATCACAAGTAACACAGCCAGTGGAAGAAAGGAATAAATATTAACAGGCCATACTGTTTACCTGTTAAAGGGGTGGAATAATCCTACAACAGCTTATTATCAGTGCATAGCAACACAGCAGTTTGTAAGCTGAGCAGGATGTATACATATATATATATATAGAAAAGCAAAGCTAATTAACTTCTTAAACCACAATGCTACTAAATCCTTTTTCATTCAGTCCACATTTTACCTATATTATTTATACAAGCCCATCGAAGCGGGCATTCATAGGCTTGTTTTTAAACCAAAGGAGAACAAAAACTTCACAGTACCTTTTCATCCAGAAAGATTTCTCCTTTGAAATAATGCTGAAAATCCTCCACTTCAGTCCCTATCTTCTCTTTCACAACAGCATAGAGAGGGACACCCAGCTTGGACAGCTGAGGTTGCAGAGAGGAGAGCTCAGAAGCCTCCTAAGGAAAGGAAAAAATATCCAACATTTCAGTCACAAAGTGGAAGTTGGAAAGCTTCACCTTGAATTTCAAGACCATCAGAAACATACATAAATCCTAGCTCGAGGTGCAAACCAGAAACAGACCTGTGAATCAGACATTTAATCTAGCTGTACTCCTAGGCAGCTCTTCATTAGATTTACTAAAATTTTCTTTGTCAAGCTTAGGGGAAGGAGATTTTTTTGAGATAAAATATTAAAAATCCTGAAGAAAACATATTTTTAACTCAAAGCTGTAGATATACCTTGCCTGTACTAGGGCTTCAATTATCTTTTAAAGTATTTAAGAACAGCAAAAAGATACTGCTTGCACGACACTTAACTTTTTCAGGCCAGAAATTCCAATCCTTTTTTCCAAGTTGAAATCCATTATTATCAGTCCTTCTGCAAAGTATTTTGAGGGTTCTGTGGAGGAGCAGGCTTTACAAGTCCAAAATAAGCAATGGAGTGAAGATGCACTCTCCTAAGTTCCCCAGTAAAACTAATCAGGGAATTTCTTCACAGACCTTCAGTATCCCAGAAGCAACACTGCTTTTTCTGGTGTCTTAGAGTGTCACCACTCATCTCCTGGGTCTTTTGTTCTGCTGAAGGAATCCCAGTTCCCACACTTTGTACGAAGATCCCTGACATTCTGACCAAATCAGAGTGTGCACTGAAAATATATTGCTTCTCATCTCCAGTGGAGAAAGGTCATTTTTACTGGATAAAATTCCCACAAAAAAAACCCTCCACACTTTAAAAAATGAACACGGTTTACGTGAACACTGTTAGCCACCTAACTGAAATGCCTTAACTGAAGGGCTTGCAGGACATCTAAAATTTACTAAGTACTGAATAGCAGACAGATAGAGGTGAACAGACAGGAGAAAAGACATTAGAGAAAGACATCAGTAAGTAAAAGGGTAAGGGCAGCTTTCCAGTTCACTACTCTGCCTTTTCAGAGGAAATGAAAAAGGATGAATCAACATCACAAGCCAACACTGAGTAGTTTGTTTGTAGGAATTAAAATATCTAGCTTACCCTTTTACCTCCTTTCTGTTTTTAAAGATCTGGGAACTTTGTTTTCCCCTCAACAAAATGCCTTAGGATCTTCCTAAAAGGGGTTAATAACAATTTGATCTGGGACTTTTTATATAGTTCAAAACTTTCATAACACAACAACCCAAATAATAATTTGTATTGCAACCTAACATGTCTGAGAAATGAAGTTCCAGGCTAGTCCAGTGTAAAGCCAGAAATCACTGTGTCTGGAGAGACAGCAATACCATCAAAGCTTGATTAGCCTTATGGAGAAAAACACCTCAGCAGCTTGGTAGAGTATTTTATGTCTCCTTGCTTGGGTTTTGGAAGAGGAAAGATCAGGAATGATGTAATGTAAAAGCATAGTTAAGTTTTAAAATTCACAAGAGATTAGACTTCAAGCAGCATCTTGGGACTAGACCAAATTTGGTTTTCTTCACTGCTATTTTAAAATGATACAGTAAGAGAAATCAAGAAAGTCTATTTTTGTGGGCAAATTATATTAGGTAATATCTGCATGGCTGTGACCATTTCACCTAGTCTGTGAAACTGTTCTCTTGTTTTTCTAAAACGTGGACTAGCACATCCTAGTGGAATACTTCCTCTGTCCACCAAGGCAGGCACAACCCAAAAGACCAATTCCCATTTCGGCTGGTCCTCGGACAGATCAGCTGTGGCTCTTCGGCTGCTTTAGACTGCTTGAGTTAATATCTACATTATTTAGCAAGCCCATGGCACTTTCACAACAACAGGAGGACGGGATCACTGCGTGGCTGGATCCAGACTGTGAGATGCACAGTGCAGTCCCATTAAGGATAGTCCATAATAACAAAACAAGGAATCTGATGATTTAGGATGCAGAGGATAAAGACAAAAGACTCCATATTTCTTAGGTTTATAAGCCTCAGTTCTGAAGGATCCCAGGGCATCATTCCAGGAGGATTTGGGACATCCTTCACAGTGGGAAGCAGGGAAGCATGTCCTCACCACTGACCTTAGGACAACAATCTATGATGTACAGTGATTGCTTTTCAACACCACAACCATGCCCAGGGAAGTATGTATTCCTTCTTGGTGCTGTCAAGAAGGACAAAGGTCAGCATCCTTTCCAAGGTGTAAGATAGTGGAAACCAAGAGTATCCAAGACCTACTGCCTATGGATTAACAGCTATGGCAATTGACCTGCATTGAATCATTTCAGTTGCTCAGAGTTAGTGACAGTGGGGAAAGAAGCAGCTTTCATGCTAAGGAAGAACATTAACGGACCAAAAAAAGGGCAACAGAACTTAGGACAAAGGCAACAGGCAACTCAGAAAAATGCTTTGAGTATACAAAAATAAAAAATAACTTAAGTTTAGACAGTTTAGAAGCTTTTTCAACTGTTTTCATGCTTAAAATACAAAACTCTTTGCTCTAATGAGCTGATCAGCAGTGTGACTACCTCTGTTAAAAATGCGACATTTTGAACCAAAAATCAGAATTATAAAATTAAATTTCTTTGTCCTAACTTTTTTCCTGAAAGAAAAAAAACCCGCAATTTTTTTTTTTTTGGGGGGGGGCTTTATTTCTACTTAGGAAGTTTGCATTAATAATAATAATTAAAAAAAACACTCAAGGATTCCCGTCTCATTGTATGTGAAAGTCCCAATCAGGCAAGTAAGTGCATTCTGCTCCTGCCTACGCTACACCTGTTCAGAGAGCAAAGCACTTTTATCTTTAACCTTCCATGAATTCTACACATACTTAAGCAGTTACTACTGATAGGAACAGATGCCTTAATGAAGTAGTTACAATGTTAATTACTCCACGTTAAAGTAAGTAACAACATAACAGCTATTTTTCCCTATAGGTATGAGAAAATAATGGCCAAGGCGCAATTCATGGCTGTTCCCAGGTACCTGGCACATTCAAATCATATTTCAAGTGTCTCCTTCAGAGGAGTTCCACCCAAGAAGCCTAATGTCAACTTAAGGATCAAATGCTGTTTCCCAACCCACCTTGGTATGGAACAGGAACTACTTATCTTCAGACTCCTCACCTTCCTGCCTCACATTTCAGCATCCAGAACACCAAGGATTTATGCACTTTTTTTTTTTTTTTTTTTGCTGATGAGTGTTATCTGATGGCTTTCTGCCAATCCAGTCTTGGGCTGCTTTTGACCAGAGACTACCTGGCTCAGAGAGATTTATTTTGGACATCTGGAATACAACTAGCTCGTAAGACTCGTTACTAATTGGATTTTGTGCAATCTCCCTTTCTAATTACCATGGGCTGGGTTCCTGGCAGATGTAAAAGTCATGTAACCATCACCTTCAGAAGGAAAATATTCAGGCCCTTGATTATACAAACAAGCTGCAAAGGAAAGTAAGTATGCTGTTAGCTGGCAACCAATCTAAATTAGGAAACAAGACCTTTCAGATGTTTTAGATGTATATGATGTCTGCCCTATTTGTCCCCATCCTTTATTTAAAAGGGATCTAAGAGGATCTATTCAAGTATACCTTAACTCTTCCTAATTAACCCCCAAGCCCAGTAAGTACCTCTCTGCACAAAAATCATCCAGGTCTTCGCACAGCCATGATCACTGCACCATTCTTCTGCCATAGTTCACCTGCTTTGAATGTCCTTTGCTCTGTTTGTACAGGAGAAACAGCATCACCAACAGTATCAGTCATTCTTGTTTATAATGATTAATGCTTTAAGGACCAACACAAAGCTCTGCAGAGAATTCCACATTCAAATACAGTTCTATCAGAAAAAAAGGTCTATATGCATAACAGGATATTACTGCTTTATTGTGTCTTTTTTCATCCACAAATAACAGTAATATATGTTACATTTACAAATATATGTTATATATACATGTTATATATAATATGTTATATTTACAAATAAATGTTATAACCAGGAAAGACTAAGAAAACTGCCTCCAACCCTGGCCTTACAAAGGCTCTTCTTATAAAAGTCCAGTTACTGAAGAATGTGGGCTGAAATATCCAGAATCTTACCTGATCCCAAAGTTTTTAGCTCTATCTCCTCCAAAAACTCCAACGTAGCCTTTTCTGGTTTGGACAAAAATAAGTCAGTGTTAGCAAGGACAATCCCTGTCACTGCTGCACCAATGGCTCCGAGGCCAACAGACCACATGCCCATGGTGAAGATCCCAAAGTCAGGCAGGAAGGACATTTCTGGAAAGAGAAAGAAGAAAGCCAGTCTAACACTAGACATCAATAATGCCAGAGAAGGAGGAATTGGACTGAAACAACAACTAAAAGCTCACATGGATATTTTTGGTTTGACTGGAGATGATCTGTATATTTGTTAATGCACTGAACTGGGTTTTAAAAGACATAGATTACATTCAAGTTCTGTGCCTGACCCACATCAAAACTAGATATTAACAAGATATTCTTACCTTTTATTGAAGTGTTCAGATGCAATGAAGAGAAAGATTATTGAAGTGAATATGCGTAATAAAGAGCCTCTAACAAGATGTGTTAGCCAGTTACTTAAATTATTAGAGCAAGACAGTGGTTTCTTTCAAAAAAAGAAGCATTTGTAGATTAAATGTTTTACACAGATATTAATCTATATTAAGAAGTGAACTTTAGAAATATACTATAGAAGATATGGAAAAAACTAAATCTAAACCTGCTGGACCTGGTTTAACATAATTGGTAACCTTTCACAGTCCTTACAATTTCCCACTAGAACCAAAGCAGGCACCAAGTCAAAATTAAAACTCATGCCTGCAGACAGAAATACGTAGACTTGCAACTGTTTTATTACACACAGTGATCCAACATTACAAACATGGCCAGGAGAGCACCATCCTTCTATATGATAACTAATTTCCACTCTTGCTAAAGCAGAAAGGACATCAGGAGCAAACAAACTCACACCCATCAGTTGGAACTGATAAGACTGCAATGGGAACCATTACACATGCATGCAAACGTCTGAGTACAAACACTGCTCGTGGTCACCAATGACTCTACTTAGGTGGCAATTTCATTTAACCACCTTCCACCCACAAATTCCCCACAGCCCAATCTTGACCCTTGCACATGTTTAACAAGCATGGAAAGGGCTGACAGCCACCTTCCAGTGAGGCACTATCAGTTAATGAGGATGCTGGAAATCACACTTTTCCCCATCTCATGGACAAAATTCAAGATCCAGTTCTGAGTAACAACTGGTACAAAAGTCACTGGAGGTTTGGCAGTATAAAAAGTTATACTCTACATCACAAGATTTGCTGTCATCCAACTGCAGCACTACACAATATGGAGAATCAATT
>JAWWES010000169.1:10613084-10693736 GCA_035583135.1 Lophotriccus pileatus
ATTAATATTGCCTTGTTAGTATTGTGTCTAAGTTTACTTACTTTAAGCATTTTTTCCCCACACCCATTTTGTTCACATCCACTATTATTTTCTTCCACTTAAAGAACTTAAAGCGTAGCACATACTTAAAATGCTTGTGGAGGGGTTAAAACGCAAGAAGCTTTTGGTTACGCCATTGTGCTAAATTAAAAACCATAATTTTATTGCATTTTGTATCCTGTTCTTAATTTAACTAAATTTCTACTTGGGTGGACAGTAGTTGACAGTGGAACAGAATAATGTGTGGTATGAAACAGTGTGTTGATTATGTTGAGAACTTTCAAGGTCTCCGTTTGCTCTGCTGCCCTATCACAACAGCATTTTTAAAAACAGGGATTCTTCCTGTATCTTGCAGATTAGGCTTGAAATTCAGACTTCTGTGAGATACAGGAGGTTGCTTAGGTAAAGCGGAGTGGTAAGGCTAATTTCAAGCCACAACTCTTCAGGAAATGATCCAATCATTCCCCATTCCTGTGGTTTTACTATTTTGATCCAAGAACATTCGCAGAAAACCATATTAGCACCCTGAGATCATTTGGCAAATGCTTTTCTGCCTATGCCAGCTATTGTTCAGTAACAGGCTGTAATTGTTCAGCAGAGGCCCTGGATGGCTGAAATTGAAAAAAAACTCTGGAGCAGAGTTAGTGAAATCCTTATTAATTTACAGCTTATTAATTTACTTTCATGTGTAGTAGGAGATAGACCTAAAAGGTTTATGGGATGAATGGAAGTCACTTCACCTGGGAGATGACAGATGAAAAAAAGATGACTAAAGGTCTACCAAGCCAGATGAGCAATGCCCTAAATGCTAAACAGGGAGCCCAGTGACACCCACTAGAATTCTGAATTGTATTTACTAGACTCACCTGGAAACCATTTGAGTTGTGCTTTTCTGAATCAGGGGAAGCCCTAGGTAAGTATATTACAGATGACTCAGAGGAATAGCTCTGAACTGAAGCAATTTCTAAATGACAGCAATGCCAGAAACAATCCTATCATCAAACTTTGGATCAAGCACAGAATAAACAGGAAAAACTTTGCTTCCACTTCAATTAAGATGGTATTCAGGCTTACTCTAATTAGTCCATTTTTTCTAATTTCTTTTAACTATTGCTATCAAGCTATTTAGCTTATCAAGAACTACAAAACATCATGGATGTAAATAACTGCCTAACAGTTGCAACACAGTGCATTAGGTACATACAGCCAAGCTTTCCTCCCACAGGAACCAGGCACCAGTAATCACTCTTCCATTAATTCAGGGGTCTCTTTCACAAGAACAGTAGCAAACTATTCACATACTACAATAGGCTGAGAACTTACCTTTCCTAGGACAGCATCTCCTCTATATGCATGTGAGGAACTACTACACGAAGAAGCCTAATATAGCTGTTTTCTGAAATGCTGATTTTGTTCAACATTAAGCAAAGCTGTATGGTGTTTTCATGCTGGAACTAAAGAAAATAAATCCAGTGCCTAGAATCAAAAAACGTCCTAATCACTATCTCCTTAATACCACTAGGCAAGTTATCTTTTAATGAAAGTGGTAAGGTCAGTGTGAGCATATGTTTGGTCTTATCTGATCATTTGCCTTAACCACCCTATGATTTTTTATGCTACACCCTGTAATTATTTTCTGGTGTTCTCTACTTGCACTTCTATTCCCAAATTTCGTAAAATATTAAATCACTTCATGTGACTGTATAAATAAGAGGACCTGACCAGAATGAATGAGCCACAGGATACTTTTTGCTACCCTAAGTAAAGACGTGTTGTTTGAAGTGTTAATACAACTGAAAAAGCAAATATATTCTGTTTAAAAAATGACCGGTTTTCTTAAAGAAGAGTTAAGTAGTTACACTTCAAAACTCACAGCTAATAAAAGCTTCTAAAGACCATCTCCACATCAGTCAGAAAATTCATGAACATAAACAGGGCTTCATAATCACAAAAGTGAGTAAAAACAAAGTTCCTAAACAAGACATGAAAAAGGTGACTGGATAAAGAAAGGAAATGAACAACAACCAAAGCACAAGACTTCATTAAAAAAAAATGGCTTTTAATATAAATCTGAATACAAAAGTAACAAAAACACCCTATAGTCATCGCAAACAAATCCTCAAAGTTTTCTCTCATCAGTTGCCTGACAATTTGGCAAGTGCTTGCCTTCTCTGTTCTGCAGTCATATACTCAGAGGCTTCCAAAATATTTACTATAATTAAAGTCTGTTGAACTGTTTTTGCTTTTACCCATATTCTTCCATTCATTCCCAGCACCAGCTCAAATGGGTACAGTTGTGACAATTCCTGAATTATTTCACATTTGGGAGCCAAGAGTCTGTAAATAAAAACAAACAAAAAAAAATCAGAGGAAGAAATGCTTACTTTTACAGACACCACATTGTTATCATCAGTAACACCAACTGCTACTGGTTACGGCAGCTACTAAAGCAACACCAAAAGGATCACCAAGATGATCAAGATGAATATACATTCAAAATAGTAATACAGTACCAATATAGTTACCTAAAAAATACAAGAATTGTGAATTTAGCAGGGTTTTTTCCTAATTAAGATTTGGACCTGACCAGATTTAAGAGAATTGATAGTGTTATAAGAATTGTATGATTTAATAAAGTCTAAAATTATAATATTTGACAAAGTGACATTCTTAAAGTGCTGCTATTTATAAATTCGATGCCCAAGAGGCATCTTTCAAAACTTCCTTTCTATTTCAAGAGACAATATTAACAGCAGTAAACAGACTATTTTATTTTTATTAGCTGGTAGCATACTGAAAAATAAAATTCTTGAGAATACCGTAATACGTCTAAGATTATATCAAACTTGAATATTTCACAAAGAAGAAAAACATCAGGATTTACCAGTTTACTTGTAATATACTGTTACTGCTTTACTTGCGTACAGACAAGACTTGGAAAACAAACAGAATGGCTGCAAAAAGTCTTTGTATCAGTTCACACTGACTTCTGATGGGACATATAAACCAAACAAATAATTACAGGTATGAACAGTGGCTCTACATCTGCAAATTGCTTATCCAAAGAACAAAACCAAACAAAAAACCCTCCCAAAAGGCAACAGAAAAGCTTGACTATAATTTATCCATATAATCTGGTATTTCTCGGTAGTCCCAAAAAATCTTGTCTTTAACATCAGCATAAGAAACTCCAAACCCCTTTAATCAGCTGTCAGCAAAATGTACATCCCCACTATTCCATTAAGCAGGAAAAGGACAGTAAACATCTCCGTTTTTTAAACTCCAAGGTAGTCTGTACATACCTGAAACACTATCCTGAATGTTTGATATTGAAAAATAAAGCTAGCTAGGACACTAGCTTTATTTTCCATACTGCCTTGGCAACCATATCACTTTTTTTTCAACAGGTCATGCAAGACCATACAGAAAAGCATCTAAATCTCTTAAGAGGAAAAATAAATGCTTCTTCTAGGTCAATATTCATATTCACCACAAGTGGTATAAATGCACTACAAGAACTACACACAGATTACCAAACTGCCCACACTGCTCAAAGGGAATAACTGGCAAATCCTACCTACCATATTACATATTAGAGCGACTACTTACATTTCTTAGTACTTACTTTCTTATTAGACCTAAGGAAACTTTGAAGAGGAAGCCATCTTGTCCAATTATTCCCATTCCACTTGATTTTCCACTGCCGTCTATACAGACCATCTCTGGTTCCATGTCTTTATTTGCTACAAGGAACTGACCATAAATAAGATCTCCCACCTAAATAAAGCAGTGTCAAAAATCAAAAGTAAGAGAGAAGATCATACTGTACATTGTAACAAATACCGATTATTGATAAAGATTATTTAGTGAGGCAACAAAATAGATTTAAAACAGTGATAATAGAAAATAAACTGGTATATTACAAATCTTAATTTTCTCTTTTTCTACTAAAGACAGTATCCTCCATGAACAATTCTCCTGTACCACTACTGGAATTTGTAAGATAAAAGGACAGAATTTTATTTAAAGGAGTTAAATAACTCTGTTCTTTTTAAATACATACATGAATTCCTCTTTCTTCAGACTCTATTAATATTAAAAATCTAAGCAACCTGCTCTCGTAATCATTTATCGGAATAAAAAATATTCACACCAAGCTATTTTGTTTTTCTTTATATTTTTCTTCCATTTTGATACTCTGGTGATGATATTTCATCAGAGTGCAGAAACCGTAGCATGCATGTGCCACACAGCTGTTTATAACAGTGTCATAAAAAAAAAATCAAAACAGACACAGATATTTTATACCAGCATCATATGGCATAAAAGCTTGCTTTAAAACCTTAACTTCATAGTGCCGCTTTGGATGCACATTACTCATGAACTGCATCTGCTGCTGGCACTATTATGGGAAAACTAAAGTGTGAGAGCAAGGAAGCCTACGACCTGACAGAGACCAAACCACACCACTTACAGTGCTCTTAAGAAATATCTGAAAGCCCGGAGCTTAATCGTGCAAAAACCTACGAAGAGGGCCCAGGCGAAATCACTGCAAGCAGACCTGCACTCCCCCTTTCACAGGCAGCTTACAAAAAACACTTATATCTAAGAGAAGCTACTAAAACGTATCAGAAGCGCCACCAAACGACACGGCCACAGCATCATCACCGCCAGCTCAGCAGCGCACTCACCTGCACGTTGGGCCTGTTCCTCTTCGTGGCGCCCTCGAAGGCCAGGTAGGACAGGGATGCCGGCTCGCTGCCGCCCACGTCCAGCTTGAACACGTCCCCCGCCTTGGCCGTCACGATCCCAATGACGTGGTCACCCTTCACCGGCACGTACTGGAGCGGGGCAGGGGCACACACGGGTCAGGGCTTTCACACACACAAACAAACCAACACACATCCCGCCGTCCCCCCGCGCCCTCACCCGCTTCTGCTGCGAGTCCACCCAGTAGGCGCCGGGGCCCGCGGGCCGGTGCCGCAGGATCCCGCACTTGGTGACGAGCAGCCCGGCCCCGCTCCGCCGCAGCCCCG
Organism: Lophotriccus pileatus; assembly: GCA_035583135.1. NCBI lineage: Eukaryota > Metazoa > Chordata > Aves > Passeriformes > Tyrannidae > Lophotriccus > Lophotriccus pileatus. The sequence goes on from JAWWES010000169.1 coordinate 10,618,160, forward strand.
GCCCGCACAGCAGCCGCCCCGCGGGCGCCGCGCCCGTGCTCAGCCGCAGCCGCTCGGCCTCCGCGTCCTCGGCGTAGTGCGCGGGCAGCAGCAGCAGGTCCCCGGGCAGCACCACCTGCCCCACGCAGGCCTCGGCCGCCCAGCCGCGCTCCGCCGCCATGGCCGCGCTGTGCCGGGCGGCTGCGCTCTGTGTGCGCGGGGCGGCAGCGACACCGCCCGGCCGGCACCGCCTTCTGGCCCGGGACTGCTGCTCACTGCTCGCGAACTCCGTCACCCCGTGCAGCCTTGCCTTTACGGAAGCAGTCCTTCCGCAGCCTTCCACTTCTGCCTGGGAACTGCCAAGATAATGTGAGAGCCGTTAAGCTTAGGAATTAATACCTGTGCTGCATTAGTTCTTCCAGCTGCAGTTACTTGCAGGGGTTTTTAATACCTGATTAGAAGCTTGCCAGTAAAGCAAACAATTAGTCAAATTTGAGATGAATGTCAGCCGAGGAGAAAACACCACTCCGCTTTAAAGCTGGAAGTTTAAATTCCATAATAAAGCGTTTATTGAAAAACGCACCCTGTAGTTGGCTACGAAGTTGTTCTTCCGTGTTAACTAAGGTTCCTTTTGTTAAAATCCTAAGAATATTTTCTTCCCTGAACTCCCTTCTAGTCGTTATCTACGTGTCCGCATACATTTATACACAGATGTGTACAGTCCCCTAAATTAACGGAGAAGGATCATAGCGTTGCCAGTTGATTGCAGAAAAGGCTGGCTGAAGATGTCGTCGAACTCCCCGTTCTGTTGCGAGTGGAAACCGGTCATGGGAGAGATAGCGCCAAGCGCATCACTCAAGCTGGGTTTTTCCCCGGGAGACATCCCGCAGGGACCGGTGGAGGCGGTGTTGCGGGGCTCGCAGCGCTGTTGCGGGGCAACGCCGCGCGTCCGGGGCGCTGCCGGAGCGGCCGGGAGGAGGAGGAGGTGGCAGCGGTTGGGCCGGGCCGGGCCGGGCGGGTGGTGGGAGCGGGTCGGGCTCCGGCGGCTGCTGTTGGGGAGCAACAGGAATAGGAATACTCTCTCAGGGAAGGCGAGCAGCTACAGAGCGTCTCCAGAAGCAAAGAGGTGCCAATACCGCGTCCGAGTAACGTGCCAGGTCCTCGCCAGAAATGCGCGCACCAGGCAGAGGGACAAGCAGCGGCCCCGCCCGCGCGTAGGGCAGGGAAAGGGTGGAGGCCCCGCCGGTGTTTAAATAGAGCCCGGGGGCAGAGGGCGTGGGTGGCGGTGTAGGTGAAAAGGGTTGGGATAATCTAGGTCTGTTCTTGCCTGCAGGCCCTCATTGCTTTTCCTGGCCTTGCCGCCTCAGGAGTTGCTGTACAGGCAGAGGTCGGGGCGGAATTCACATCCCTGCCACCGCACCCAGGGCAGTGCCAAGAGCCCGGGTTCTCTGCCCTCCCCGGGCCAGAGCTGCGCCAAAGGGCTGAGCGCCCTTGGCAGTAAAGGAAACGTCGCATTTGCTGAAATAGGGCGAGTAAAAATCTTGTGTGCGGTCAGAGATTAGTGCCTTTCATGACTGTATAGCGTGGTTGCTTCAGACCCTGGTCTCGCATGCATATCTTAAAGATAGCTATGTTAGTTCAAACGAAAATCTGCCCTTAATCATTCACAGCACTTCACTGTTCTCACAAGCCTTATATACAGATATTCAATGTCCTGTTGCGCTTTTGAAGTTTTTTTTGCTATCATGTAGACCAAGAGTTACCAGCAAATTTTCAAGTAGTTTGTTGAAATGTACACATCTAAACGATAGAGGAGGAGCTGAGCTTTTTTTTCTGCAGAGACTGGTGTAACTGATCTATCAGTGGAGCTTCTAAGAACTAAACCAATATTAAATTTAAGTAACTTTCTTGTATAAATTGCCAGGTTCATGAAAAATCACGTCGTATTCAGAGTTAACTGTGTGAGGCAAAAATTTTTTAACGCCCTAATTTAGTTCTGTTACTGATGCTTAATATCTGTCTGTTTCTTGGTAGTAGATTTGGATGGAGTCTCAGTATCTAAAGCAATGCCTGGGAGATTGCTTGCGAAAGGGATTGGCAGAGGTTGTAGAGCATCGGCCAGCAGATCCAATAGAGTATCTTGCACACTGGATTTACCGTTACAGAAGAAACTTAGATGAAGAAAAAAAGGTGGATCCAACTTAGGCAAAAAAAAATCATGATGATATAATTGATGGTATATATCTCTCTTTTTAAAAATTGGTTCTGTGTTACCTCTGAAATAGAGAATGTTGGAGAGTGCTGAGCTGGAACAAGAACGGCAGGCAGCACTAGCAGAGCTTGAAATACTAAGAAAAAGGGAGGAAGAAGAGCGAATGATCCAGCAGAAACTTGAAGAACAACGTCAGGTTAATAATACTTAATAATACATAATTCTAAATAGCATAGGGTGCTGTGACATCTTGTAGTTCTTTCTGTACTTCCAATCTATAATGATATTGATGAAGTTGGCATGAAGCAAGTATTTTAATCTCACTTTTCTGAATAACTAAAATTATTAGTCATCCCGTGGGTAGGAAAGTTTACTATGCACTCAAACATTATTAAAAATGAGGGGACTTAAGGTGAAAAGAAACCAGTATAAGACATGAGGAATAGCTGAAAATAAGTAGACTGTCCTCTGTAGTTAATTATGAGCAAGAGCTGGTGCATATAAAGCTAGAAATCGTAGCAAAAATGATGAGAGGTCTGAGAGTAATAACCAATCATTATCTCAGGCTGCTTCTGTGTAATAGCAGTAATGCAAAAAAAGGTAATGAGAACGTATGCACAACTAGAGAGTCCTGAAAATGGCTGGGAATCCGTGAATGAAGATTGCTTATTTAAGCGGTATGTTTAGCCTGATGCATTGAGGTGCCTTTTTCTTGCCTTAGCTACCTGAGCTTTCCATTGGCATAAAGCAATTACAATCCTATACTGTTTGGACTTATAAGAAATATTTATTATATAACATTATATAACATCACTGTAGCTATTCTTTGTAAAGGAATCATGCAAACTGATAATGTGTGTAAGAACCTCAGTGTTGCTGTGGTGGTGTTGACATGATCAGACCAGATATTTTTACATGGCTGACATTCACAATGTTAAAAGTATAATTTTGAATTTGTGCTGCTCACATTAAGCCCAGTTCTAGGGTAAGATGCATTCCTTCTGTTTCGCTTGCAGTTTTTAAATTTGGGATTTCCTAATTTGCAAGCTAGAAGTTATGTGCTGAAGGATTTAATGAGTGATTTAAAATAGTAAATAAAAATAAGAATACAAGACTATGTCTAGAGGTATTTCACAGAGAATTAAATAAATCATTTCATATAAACTATGGAAAAAATATTGAACAATGTTCATTTTAGATGCATTTTTTAACCTAACAACTTTATCTGTACTCAAATACTCAGGCAAATCTCGATTTTATGTACCAAAAGGAACATGAAAACTAGTTACAATAATATGACCATATTGTTAGAACTGCTCTCAAAATACAAGAACAAACAGTATTCTCTAGTGCCGTTGAACATAAATACTTAGATTATGAAGTTTCTGAAGTTTTAATGCAATAGGACATCTGTTTACAAATAATAAACACTTTCTATTAGATGTTTCCATTTGGAAATACTAAAGGTTGCTGATGGATATGATTAATGTTAATGACACTGCTTACCAGTCTTTTCTATAGATTTGATATTATATGGATTCATCGATCTGTGCTAGATACTATACAAAGTACTAAAGAACTTAATCCAAAGTGTAGGACATAACTAATATAGGCTGATAAAGAGCATGTGGAATGAGACAGTATCCGAAGTGTGTACACTAACTTCAGTGAGCTGTTTCTCCTTCCTCTTGGTAGTAAAGCCTTGATCTCCATGAGAGTCTAAAACCTTTGAAACTGTTGAGCCAGATGATGCTTGAATGGACTTACTAATATTGCAGTTAGGTTTTATGCTTCCTTTTTGTTTTATTTGTGATTTCAGTTATGAAACGCATTGTAAGCAATGTGGTGGAAATATGAGTGTGGTTTTTTTCTTTCTAATTTATCCTTTCTTAAACTGACTGCAGGCTGAGTTGGAGAAAGAACGTGAGAAGTTGGAACTGCAGAGTAAGGAAGACAACATGGAGTTGCAGCAGGAAGAGCAAAAGGTTTAAGCCAAAGCTTAGTTGGTAGTTTGAAAATACCATGAATCAGCTGTCTTTTCTGGATGGAGGCATCAGTTATGAAACACAAGGCAGAAGCCCATGAATTTTGAATTAACATATAATTAAAAAAAATGTAAACAGGGGAAAACTGTCTAATACCTTGCTTTTGCATTCTGGATTTTTAACCTGGACTTTGGTCTGTTCTATTGGGTTTAATTAGTATATATTCAGAGCAGAGCATAAATTTATTGCAAAATTTAGTATAGGGCCATTTTAGCTGATGCTTCCATGTTCCTTTATGGCATTTATGAGAAAGTTATAACATAAGCATGTCTAACTTAAATGTTGAGACAGTAATGCTTTACAGAGTGTATGTGTAAAGTCCATTTGTTGTACCTGGAAAAGGAACTGTGGTTTGGAATTGTGATGCCTCTTGATTCTGAGATCTTCCTGGGGCATGGGAATTTATGCTAACAGAAGAGTGTGTAAAACCATGTCTGAGTCTTTTAATAGGGTCTTTTAATGCTACTTAAGTAAAAACATAGACTGATAATTGGCATGTTTATTGCAATAAAGCTTTTAAATGTGAATATCTCTTAAATTTATGTGGAGCACATAATATTTTAGAAATACGTAAGTTTTTAGAGCACTCTGTTAAAATACTTGCAGAACATAATTGTAGAAAGGTGAGAGTACGAAAATGACAGAAAAAATGAATATGTAGAAATCTAAACTAAAATTGCTGTTACTAAAAAAAGTAAAAATAATTTTAAGCATACAAAGGCCATATTCACATACAACAAATTTTATAGTCCTTACCTAAAGTGTTCTCCTTATATTGATACCTAATGTCTCTTTAACATAAAATATTCTCTGTAGATTTCATGACATGGAGCATTTTTAACTGAAAACTGGTTTTCATTACCATAGGAAGATGAAAACACAGTATCTGGACTTACAGATAGACCTGGAACACCTGATTTGACCAAAGCTGAGGAGCCAGATCAGAGTGGACAGCCTGAGGTAAGTGTTTAGAAAGAGATTACAAACAAATGGTTCTCACAGATTTGCTTTTCTGTGCTGGCCTAGCAAAGGTTTAAACTGTTACTGATTCTCTCCTATGGCTTTAAGGGATGGTATTTTGGCCACAACCTCCAAACTGCCCATAGCCTGTTCTCCAGTACAAGTTAAGCCATTCTAAGTTTTTAATTCCTTTTAAACTTGACCATCCAAGGAAATGTGAGAACATGAATCAGCCTTCATTTAAAGCAAGGCATGTCAGTGCATTTAACAGATGATTCCAACTCCCGCAAAATCACTCAGCTCTGAGTATTCATTCATCATAAAGACACTGATACCTGTCCAACATTTTCCAGTTAGAGTATTCCAAGTGTGATAACTTGAGAGTTTGATATACTAGTTTCAGTACATCATTAGCAGAAAGCTTTTTACTTAATTGACTTTAGTAGTTTGCTCACTTTATTTCTGGTCTCAGTAGTGTAATTCTAGCTCAAAATTTATAGTGATATTAATGTGCTTTATGCTTAAATCTACTTTAATAACAGCCTGGTTTATGAATGTTCTCTAAATATGTTATTTACATACTTATGACTATTCTTATGGTCAGGTTTTCACAGGTGTTTTTTCCACTAGGGTAAATCAGATGAATTCTCAATATCTCATATAGCCCAAATTTTTCTAATTTTCTGACAATTGTATATGAAAACTTATTCTTCAGGCTTCAGGCATATTTTATACCTGCTGCTTTTTACTTGTGCCATCTTCCAAGTTTTCATGCATAAAGTTGTTTGAAGTTAGATTACATTTGCCTTTGGTAATGCTGAGGTTTTAAAGATATATGTTTGTTGAATTCATCTACAAATTAAGAACAGTAAATAAAATAAAATATATAGACCTTTACTTCTGAAAGAGTTTTGCTCTCAGAATTCCAACACTTCATCCAGATTCGCTGGATTTTATAATAAGTTTGGTGATAACATTCATTGTATTACACTGAGTGAAAGAATACATGATTATACTGATGAGTACCAACATGTCTGTCATGCAGTTTTTTCCTGTTTTTCTTTTTACAAAGTGTAGTGAATTCTGGTAAGTGATAGAATTTTTTTGTTATTTTTTAGATTGAAACACATCTCGCGGCCGAAGGAGAAGAAAGTTCTGAACTGACCTGAAAGCCGTAAATATATTTTCTCCTCATTACTTGCTTATCCTGCAGTGTAATATCTTGATTTATGTATTTTATTTATTGAAGTGATTCTGTTCTATTGAAGTGACCTGTTGTTTCAGTGGTTTTATTTTCAGGGTGCTTGTATCAAAGTCTGTTAATTCTGGCATTGATTCTTCCTTTTTGTTCTTAAACCATTGTAGGTAGCATGACTGACTTGGAGGAAGAAAACTGCACTTGAAATGAGAGCAGCAAATAGATTTTCTGCTTATTGCACATTGATACTTGAATTGTAACCGTAATAAATCCAAATAAAATGAATGTATTGGTATTATTTGAGGGTAGATGCTACAATATTATAATTTGAATCAATATTAAAAGAAATATTTTTGAAAAAAGATTTTTCAAGAATTTGAATGGTTTCTGATGGAAAAAGAGAATGCTCCACAGATTAGAAGGTGAAGAGAGTTCTGCGCATCAAACTAGATGTAAAAATCCAATCAGAAGATTTTTTTCCAATGTGTTTGGAAGAGATCAGTTTAACTCTGTTAGTTGACAGATATACTAGAAGATCTTGTCTCTTAGAAATCATTAGGTGATTTTTGTAGCTCTAGGTGTTTGCTCTAGGCTTTATAATAACCTTTTCTGGGCATTGTGTGATACTAGGTGAGCTGCAAGTGTCCACATATCAGTTTTGGTTAGTCAGGTTTTTAAGTCTTTTCTGTGTTTGTCTTGAATTTGTAAATCAACAAGTTAAAATCTATGTCTTTACTAAATAGCATTATTATTTCTCAAAGGTTCACTTCTAAAAGAATTAAGTACAATATTTAGCTTGATCCATAGTTATCTATAAAAATAAATTTTATAGTCCTTCAAGATGCATTAATTAATAGGAAGAGATATCTGTAGTCAGTGATGTTTTGATATAGGTTGTCAGTAATAGTCTGTCTATTCAGTATAAATGAAAAAGACATCGGCATTAAGAAATCCTTCAATAAAATGTGCCTTTACATCTCAGTGTCTTCTAATACAGGTTAGTTGGACAATTAACATTAAGTCATTGCCAATATTGTATAATGAAGATATTTTTCATTACAAATTCATTCTGTAGTTAATGCCTTCACACCGTTCTTCAGTTCTGGGATGAAATAGATTTTTGTGATAATTTCTCTTTCATTTTTTTATATTATTGCTGGCTGTAAGTGTTTTGCTATCTTTGGCAAACTTAAGAATATCTATATACTACACAGGCAGAGGTCAATTGCATAATAAATATTTTTTTGCTCTGCATAACTTTTGTTCATGTAGGTCATACTAAGCATAATACTATCAAGCTTTAAAAATGTAAGCACTAATGGCTTTTAGTAGAGTAGTGTATTATTTTCCCCCTAAAAATACACATTCTTTAAATTTTCTTGTGCCCTTTTTATTGGTACATTGCTTTTTGAGTCTTTTAACTAGCATATCTTACATGAATAACCTTAAAATCAAAAGAGAAAAATGTTACTCTGCCAGTTAGAAATACTTAAAAATGTTTGTGTAGCTTTTGAAGTAATGAAAAATGACACTATTTTTGTGACTAGGTGGTCAGGCTTTCTATCTACACGTAATCTGCATTGGTATAGATTTGCAATTTCTATGATAGTCAAGAACCTTTTCGGTGGCATGAATATACCCTTATGGTTGACACTGCAGTAAACTGATTTTGTCACAGTTTATGATTATAGTATTTTAACTGTCACTAATAAATATAATTTTAAGGACATACCTTCAGGTAGTGCAGTTGTAATTACACCTGTTAAGAGTGCAGGCGCAGCAGCTTCCTGTGTCAATTTCAAAGGGATGGAGTAATTGGATAAATAGATGCAGGTTCTCTTATGAGCCAGTATGTATAACTGCATCCTGTGTTGTAGAGTAAAATTTTTAAAAATTGATAACTTACGTCCATTTACATTTTATGTCCAATCATGTTAACTACAAAAATTTCAGCCGTCATACAGCCTTCAAATTCAAGACAATGTTTTAAAACATGCTAGGAAATAATTTTAATAACATGTGGCCTTCATTTTTAAAGTATTTTCATAGTATTTGTATCTTTCTTTGATTTTGTTATATGTGTCCACTAGAGTGCATCCTAAATAAGCACACTGGGGGCTCTATCAGCTACAGACCATGAAAACTGCAACTTGTGTTTGACGTTTTGTTTCAGTTTATTTTTAACTGACTTTTTCTTTCTAATCCTGCAGTACATATTCCCCATTTTTCTTACAAAATAGGAATTGAATTTTTGGATGGAAACTCTGTCAGAAAATGGCTTAGTAAGGGTCAAAATAAAATGATAGATTCCAATTTACTTGTTCCTTTGCTGTTATGTACACAAGGTATTGTTCAAATGTTATTTGTAGGAATTCCCGTTTCTTCAAGATTTCATGTGCACAGACATAGTGCATTATTCACCTTCTGCAGCTTTATAGGAATTTCTTTATTGGATATGGGACAAGTTTGAGGTGCAAACAAGCCTGTAGGTAACTTGGAAATGTAGTGTAGCTTGGGTGTCTAGACCTGAAGCGGAAATTAAGGCAGCTTAAAATAATTTTTGCCTGTTCTTTCTAATCCTTCACCTTCTTTGGAGTATAACAACTAGAGCCTGGAATAGGAAGAGAACAGGTGAGAAGATAACTATTCTAGTTACTTCACATGATGTGATTTCAGAAGTGTTAATAGAGTTTAACCTCGGCATAAAATCTAAAGTTGTATATTGAATAAAAAGAAGGCAATTACCTAGTGTAACTTCTTCTATAGCTTCCTTTGAGTACATTTTTGTGGAATGAAGAAGATGGTATTCAGAGGCACATCATAGAAACTGTCACGGAAAATAAGGTGCTAAATACTGAAAGAAGATTTATGAAATTGTCATTTTTCCTTTCTTCAAAATAAGACCAGTCTTATTCAAGCTGCTTTCAGACAATGTACAGATCCCTCACAGAATGTGCTGATAGTAATGTGCCCATTCACAGCTGTTCTCATTCCAACAATAACTGAAGCATAAGCATGAAAACAGATATGAAGCCCAGAATAGGACAAAATGATTCAGATTAACTATCAGTCTGCTCACAAGGATGGTAACTTAGCTCTGCAATGTTAGAAAGGAGAAATACATGTTGCTGCGAGCACACATTAATGTTTTCTTTTAATAGAACAGGCTTTATTAAGCTTCCAGTCCCCTTTCTTCTGATGGATGGTTTTCATAGTCTAAAGGAACTAACTTATCTTTTTGGAAGCAAAAGCCTTATATAGTAATTTGCTAATGGGAATGGGAGCCAGATGAATTGGTCTGGATTAAATGTAAAATTGAATTCCTGTGAACTTTGCTAGTACAGTTTACTCACACTTGAAGTCAACTATTAACTGCTGTACTTCTGTGAAGTTTTTCCTGTACTTAGGTTAGAAAAAGAAGAGTGTTGTCTATTGACTACAGCTAGAAAAGAGAGTCTAAACCTGTTGTTTGCTGATAAGGACTGATGTACTTTTAAAAATATCTTACCAGTACACTTGTTTGCTTTTTTTTTGTATTTGTGGTGAGGTTTTTGGTGGTTTTGGTGTTCTTTGATATTTTTTTTTGTTTTGTTTTTGGGTATTTCTGTTTGTTAGAGTTTTTTCGGGGTTTCTAAAACTTTTGTATGTTTTCTGGCACTAGAATTATAATCCTTCATGCAGTCATTGTGCTTTATACTTGTGTATTTGTTATAACTAATACAATGGAAGAAGTTATACTATTATAAACATTTATATAAATGTCTATATAGACCAACATTTATTGGTCTAATAGAGAAAGGGGTAGAGGACAGTGCCATTTAATTGAGCTGTCACAATGTAGCAAACTTTTTAAGTAGTTAAGCAGAAGACTCAGTGCTAGAATTTGAGAGTTCTCAGGTGTGTACATATAACTTAAATGCTGTGGGCCTTCCCTGTTAACCTGCGCCTCATAGAATCATTCTAATTAACCAAAATCAGTGTTTAACTTGGATCAGAGATGGGAATTTTTGTAATCTATGCTATTTTTTATTTGAAATAAATTAAAAAGTGCTACGTCATAAAAAATTAGGTTCATTAGGGCCTGTGTGAAGATACTGAGTGTTTCCATTTTATCTTTAGTTGTAGGTCATCCAGAATCAATGGCTAGAAATTGAAATGATTTTATTATTAATACCAGGCATGTTTGTATTATCACTTGAAAGTAAATCCAAGGCATACAGTCAAGTCATGTACTAAGCAGAGAAGTTGCCATTTGCTTCTTGCTGACTAATCTTATTTGAGTTATCTGTCGCAAAGGCTGTGTTGATGTCTCCGTACTGATAAGAAATATATACCTCATTAAATATCCAAATTTTCCCCATTAGTTAACATCTGGTTTAACTTAAAACTTCAATGTGCTTTAAATGATGTTGTGAAGCTTGGGCTTGATTTAGAAAAAAAAATTGATATTTAGGCATATCATGCCAAAGTTGTCTGGATAATTTTAGCCTCTCTAAGGAGTATTTAGAAGGTTTAGGAATCTTTTAATGAACTCTCCAAGGAGCTTCTACTTTCTGCATGTAGTCATTCATGGATCTCGACATAAGTTGCTGTCATAAATGTTTTGGGGCTTTTTGTAATGAACTGAATCATATTTTCAGCTCTATTATAAAGCTGATTGTTGTTGTTGTTGTGTTGTTTAAAAAGAAATATATATAGGCAAACCATATTTGATGTACTGAGGAACTAGTCTTCCAAGGACTTCCATTTTCTCACTGAGGTTGCTGAAAAAGCTGTGGTTGAAATTATAAGAGGATTGAGCTCTCAACTGACATGAACGTGAGTTCTACCTTGAGAAGCCGTTTCCTAGTTATTAAACTTTTAATATACTTAATAGTAAAACGTGGGGTAATTGATTGACTCAAACTACATGCAGGGAAGATACTGCAGAAATAGAAAGAGATGAATTGTTGTGGGGAGGATTGGAGAGAGGAAACATTCATGTATCATTCCAATTCCAGCAAAGGGGCACTGCAGCTCCCTTTTGCTCAGTTTCAAGTCACATTCCTGGGAGTGTGTTAGGCTTCTCCAATCATTCTGCTTAATTTCTACTCCACCTCTTGGATGTACTTTCTTCCAGAAATGACTGGCTGTGTGTGGACACACCTGTATTTGGTTCATTATTATCTTAAGCAATTGCGGTTTTGCCGCTGATGTGTTTAGCAGATAAGTTTAAAAAATGCTATTTATTTAGCCGATAATTGTAATCCTGGAAACAGGATCTGTTGTTTGTTTCATTGTAAGCCTAGCTGCACTGAAAAGTTACCCTTAGGCACTGACAGCTGAAAATTTCTAGGGCTGGGAGTGCAGTGAAGCTCTGAGACAGCTGTTCTTCAACACTTTTTCAGTGGGCATATGTATCTAAGTGGAGTCTATAGTAAACATGCAGCACTAATTTTTTTTCTCATTTGGACTTGGGTTAAGTTTTATTGTATTTGCTTGTATTGGAAACCTATTGAGTCAGGTTTGAACTGTACAAGAACTATCACTGATCATGTACTAGAACGCTATACGGAGACACTAAATATTCTCTTATGTCAGAAGATCATGTTTTTATAAACACTGATCCCTTAATATCTTTAGGATAAATGTTTTTGCCACTGCTCAGATGTAGGCAATTTTTTTGTTCACTCACACACATTTTCCCCTTACCCTTGTGTGACTTTTCTAGCTTTTTTTTAAACTATCACTTGGAAACTCAGCATAGTTATGATATGTGAATCTGTCTTAGAATTTTCCCAGGCTTTTCTTGGTACAAAAAATCAGGAGAATACAGCCAGACCTATATATTTCTATGTTTTTGTCCTGTCTCTTGACATAGAGTACTATAAAAGTAGGTTTCTTTTTTTTTTTGGTGCAGTTTCTTCAAGTGTCTTTCCAGCAGCTCTCACTATTCTGTGACTGCAAGAAAGTTTCCAGTTGTATGTGTGGTAAGCTCATGTAGCTGGCAGCAATACACAATATTCTTCACACTTCTTTAAATCAAATAACCATTTAACCTTTAAAAAAAAGATCAATTGACTTGTCTGAATTTTGTTTTGTTTGGTAGGATAAGTAAATTCCTAGTGTTAAGTAAGATAAATGTTTATTGCTTACTTGTAGAATCCTCCTGGCATGTTTTATGGTACTGCAGAGGTAGAGAGTTAACAAAACAGTACTGATAACCCAAAACCTGTAAATGCCTTGTTCTCTGACTGTTTCTGTTGGGATGCTAAGCCATTCATAGCATTTGGGAAGAATTTAACAATAAACTGCAGTATAAATTTTCCATTACTTTTCTCATTAGCCAAGATTTCTGAAGACACAGAAAAGAGGTTGTTTTAGAGGAGCTAGTGTATGCTAGGTGCCAATTTCGATACTAATTTTCAAAAGCAGAAAATGGCATCTTTCATTTCACTGTCCAAACCTTCTAATATGTGTGGGTCAAAATGAGTCAAATGCTTAAGAGTTGATAGGCATAGTTAATAGGTTTTGGTTATGGCAGGTCTGCTCTGTTCTCTGTTTTCTGGCTGACTTCTTATCAAACCGTTGAGAGGCCAAAGGCAACACTGGTGTTTAATTACAAGCAACATGGATTGTGGACATAAGAAAGAAGCAGTAGCAGGAAGCCTGTAAGCTGTCAACCTCAGAAACAGGAAAGAATTTTCTGCCTAGAAAAAGGAATTGATGACTGATATTAATGTAGGAAACTAAGGTGCTCCTTAAATTGATTTGTAGGAAAACCTGGAAGAGGGGGAAAAAAAAAAAAGAACCAAAAATGGGTGAGAAAATATTGAAGTAGAAGAAGAGAGATACTTTAAGAGCAGCCCTTGCACATGTTTAGCTATGTGCTACCTGTGGGTAGCCTGTATAGCTATGTAGGGTACGGTTTAAGATGGTAAAAATAATAGGCAATAGTTCTGGCCTTCTCTTTGCCTGCATAGTAGAGCAAGCTGCAGATTTCAGTTTCCTCTTTAAGGACTAAAACTAGGTTTGCTTACCTTAAGATGATCTGGTGTTGCTGGTTCATTTTCTAGAGGACTGTGATTTCTGCATAACTTGAAAACTCTGCATGGCAAAACTGAAAAAGAAATTATTGATCTTAAATTATTGATCTTAAGGTTTAAGAACAAAGTTTTGAAATTTGTAGTCATAATTCACTGGTACTGGATTATATTCAGGAGGGTTTGTTAGTTTGGGGTTTTTTTGTTGTTGTTGTTTTTGTTTGCAGGTTTGTTTTGGGGTTTTTGTAGGTTTTGCTTGTTTATTTTGGGTTTTATCTCTCGTTTGCTTTTGCGAGTTTTTTTTGTTAGTTTGAATCACTTTTGCATGTTTCAGTGCAACAGGTAAGGTGTGACATTCTTGGTCCTGACATTTCTTGTTGCTAAAAGTGTTCTTGCTAAGGGTTGAAGCAAGATCATTACACCTCACGAATGCTCAGCTTTTTAGTTTGTTTCAGGGCAAAGGACTTGGGGGAAAAAAAGAGGAGTGTCATGATGGAACTAGGAGATGGCAACTATGTCTGTAAGCCTGAAGATCTTTTGGTGAGATCTGTTTTCTACTCTGTATTTCATCTATGAATGGGAGGCAAAAAATGTTGGTGTGTTCTGGTTGCTATATGAATTTTTGTATAGTACCATTTTTTTTATACTTGTGTTGGTTGATGCAACAGACCCTTCATCTGTTATCTAATGTCCTTCATTTAGACAGATATCTGAGAATATTTTTTGCTGTGTTTTACATCAGACTCGTTTATCTGAGACTGCTAAGTGACTAGCTGCAGTGACATCTTTCAGACATAGATGAAAGATAATGGTGTTTGCTGTTTGCTAATATATTTGCCCAGATGAAGTATGTGGAATTGCTACCTGAGTGTGAATTCCTTGTCTAAGTCAACTGTAGTAACAAGGTCAGGTTGGAGGATTTCTGAAAGATGTGACCAATCAGATGATTTAGGGTTTCCTGCAGACCTCAGAGCACCAGTAGTGCATTTGAGCTCTGTAACAATGACAGTGGGAGAATTTCTGAAAAGGCTGTGAATAACCTATGGATAGGAATTGTGACTAAAATGGTTGCTGCATGCATATTGTATCTTTTCATCCAGGTAACCATACAAGCTTGATTCTGGAGCTCACAACATTGTGCAGTCATTTTCAGTCATGCAAAATGCATGTAAAATTCTGCTATGTATTATTTAGTAGATTAGTACTGAGTATTTAAGTAGATGTGTTTGCCTGTATCAAACAGTTCAAGTATGTAAATATTTTCATTGCAAGCATGAAAGAGGTACATCTGCAAATATTGGTTATTGTTCGCATAGACTGTGCACACAGGGGAGACTTACAAAGATTTTTTTTTTGTCCAGAAAGGTAACTAGAGTCATATACCACATGAAAGAAAAGGATCTTCTGGCATTATATCTAGAAAAAGTCAGAAGTGTCTGAATTTAACCTAATGTTCCTTGTCAGGAAGCCAGAATTTACAAATTCCAGAACACTTCTTGCAGATAGGTTTCTGAAACCTGACTTCATGTACCAGAGTCAATATTTGTTTCAAAGTCCAAAGACCACCTGTACTGTAAACACCTGTGAAACACTGCAGCAAAAGCTCTTGGGTAATAGCTGTTTAAATGCATCAGTCTGTTTCCTAAGGTACTGAGGAAATCCTAATGGTTTACATATATACACTAATTATGTCACAAGACACGGGAAGGCAGAAGATTGTACAGATCCCAAGCTGATGGAAGACAGCTGAAGTTCCATAGCCAAATTGTTTTTGAGATACAGATCTATGTCTGTAATGGGGTTTAGTCTGGGCAGGTGATCATACCTGTCACCAACAACAAGGAGTCCTAAGGAACTGTGGCTGTGTGTATCTGATGTGTGGCCAGACCCCACCTGAGTGAAATGAAGTGTTGTGCTTTGTTACATAGCAGATGACAGTCTTTCCCTAGCCAAACAACTGACCATAGCAACTGGAGAAAACATCCAGTGAAAATATATAGATGGCTTTTTGTAAGGTTAGGTGAGACCATTTCTAACTGAAGACTTTTCCGTACCTTTCTGAGGCACAACTTTTAACGATGAATGGGTTAATTAATTAAATTTACTGTAATAGATTATAGCTGAAATCCTAAATCTGTGAGTTGTACACTGTTGCAAACTGAAAAACTTTTAGCTGTATGAGGTGAATATGGAACAGGACTCTATTATTTTTCTTCTACCCTCTCATCAATTATGAATAACACAGAATTTGTGGTTCTCTAGTAATAGGCCTTCACATAAGGATGTAACACAAACAAATGGTTGTGCATTGCTCTGTAAAGCTTATAACTTAGAGGACTACTGCCAAAGATTAAGGACAGAACTAATTATATACCAATGTGGTTTAATGCTGTTTAAATGAAACAATAGAAACCAATCAGTAAACAGAAAACTTTAAACTTTAACTAAATCTTGCTATTTTTTTCACCATTTCTGGTACAACGGTGCATATTTATGAAGACTGATTAGGAAACAGACTTTTTAATTTATCATTATCTCAGTGTTGAGACATGAACAACTAGGACTTGTATTAAGTGAATAAACAGAAAATTAGGTTGTATTAAGTTCCACTTAATGTTCCAATTCTAAGGAACAAATGCACCCAATGAAATTAATACCAACGTACAGCTGATTTTAATGAAATCAGAACTTAGCCCCCAGTGTAGCTTTAATTATCTCCTAAGAAGTAAATTAAAAGTTTCCATTCATATATAAAGCCCTGGCAGATGCTATTTAATGACGTGGCCATGAGCAACCTGTTCAAGTTGGTCCTGCTTTGAGCAGAGGGTTGGACTAGAGACTGTCCAGTCTCAAATGTTCTGTGATTCAGTGATGTGTTAAAATAGAGAATTTGAGGTCAGACAGATACAAAGAAGGCAAGCGTATGGGAGAGAAGCAAAATTAATTATTTTCTTTGATATTAGTAATGGAAGAACCTGGAAAGGCTTCTTAGGGAGTGGAAGGGGTGGCAAATGGGAGATACAGCAGATTTCTTTACCACTGAAGTAACTGTGGAATGAGTTGCATAGAATGCACATCAATAAATTACTCTTGCTGGAATTGGTATTAATTCAAAAAGTCATAAAAATGCTCCAGAATGAAAATGCTGAATTGCTTATGGTCATGTGCAGGGGTTGCAGGAGGTCCCATACTCCAATCCAGAGAAGGTGAAAGGTGATATGAAAGAATAAATGCTGGTGATAAACACCCATCTCAGGTCACATACTACCTGCTTTCCCCTCTACATTCACAATTCTTTCCTTTTTTTTTGCTGTACAGTATTTATTTTACCCTGAATGTTTATGGGCCAGTGAAATTCTGCACCTGCACATCTGAGAGGCCTTGAGCCACTCTCAGGTAATAATAGATAGAAGTGAGAGTTTTGGAGCAGGTGGGAAGCAGGTCTTGAGTTCCTGGTGTTCAAACTCTATTGCTCTTGTCATTCTTCATGCAAAGGAAATAAACACAACAAATCTTCCTTATATGAACTTCAAAACCAAAACAAAACATCTACCTCCCCCAAAAACCAATCTGTACAGGCTAAGATAAGGCTTTTCTCTCACAAACCAAAAAGCCCTCAAACACGTTTCCATGAGGCTGGCATAATTAGCATGTATTTCCAATAGGAAAAAAAATGGACTGCAGTAACTCCTTGAAAACACATTATTTGTATTATACGAGCTACAAATAGTAAACAACACAAATGAAGCTCACGCTAAAGTTGTTTTTGTAAACACCTGCAAAACTGTTTTGCTTCCACAGGGATTACTTAGGAGTAAATTCCTTTCATGAAGTGAGAATAGAACAGGAAAATAAGAAACTTAGACTGCCAGACTGCTGAACAGTTAACTTGGGTAAATAATGTCTTATCTGAAGGTAGAGGTGAGAGAACAAAACAGAAGTGCTTAGGAAAACACTTTCTGATATTATTTGTGTAAGCGAAGTATTTCTGTATATTGCTAAACTTAAGCCTGTTTGCGTTCTTTAATGATAGTGCAATTGTAACTTTGAGCTATTGTGAAGTGTATGCTCTCTACAGATCAAGTCATTGTCTTCAACATTTGAAAGCTGTGATGAGACAAATTACATAGCTTAAGAAATGGTTTTCCCATGACTGATTCTAGTAATGTGGAATTTCTTCAGAGTTCTTGATACAATTTACTCCTCACTCAAAAGAAGGTACCTAAGAATTACCATGGTGGTGAAACAGTAGGAGTGGAGCATAAACCTGTACTGCTTCCAGGGAAAACATGATTATTCTGTAGCTGAAGTGAGGATAACGAAGCCTTTCTTCCTTCCCCATCTACTGTGATAGTGTTCTATCTGTAATCCCTTGGCTCAAACCTGTTTTTTCATTTCTGCAGACATAATTAATCCACATAGAACTCCATATTCAGTGGTTTATAACCTAAATGGGACATCAGTAGTGACAGGTAGGGAGGTGGAAAGGATTAAGTAAAAGGAGAAAAAAAAACAAGAAAGGGAAATCTGTTTTAACCAAATGGATATAAGCAAGAAAAAATGAGGGAAAGGGACAAAACCAAATGAAGGCAGAAAAAGAAAAAAGAAGTGAAATGATCCGATGAGAATGTCATGAGGTCTAGGGCCAAGACAATTATCAATCATATATGTCTAGACAATCAGCAGCATCATTAATAATTTTTTTGGTCAGTTTTATCTTATTCATTATGTTCAGGTTTTGCTCAGGACTGCAGTAAACCCATGCCTTCTGGCAGGTGTTAAATGTTTGTTCTATGAACTAGAAGAGGGATTGTTTTGCAGAACCGCCATGAGTAAAAGTAGCAAAATGATGGGATGATGCCAAATAAGAAGACTTAGTTAATAGAAAGATTCACATTGCTATTCCAGTGGTTGCAATTGACATTATACTCAATATAGAACAATACAGAAGGGCACTGTTGTTTTCACATCATTATTTTCCTATCTCTAGCCTCATTTCAAAGCACAGGAATCATACTAATTTAGAAGATTTTGCCATTAGGTATCTTCTGAGTAAAGGTCATAGAACGTGGTCAAAAGATAATACAATGCAATGGACAATACATGAACCATAAAGAGATTTACAGAGAGTCTTTATTAGGGTTCAGTCTACAAAGCTGTTTATTATGGCAAGAAAGTTAATAGAAAATTTGGAAGCCTTTTACACTGAGTCGTGAGTCACTGTCAGTAAAATGGAATAGAGAAAAATGCTGATATCAATCATTCTTTTATCATCCTCTTTTTTTCTTTTTCATAGGCAGAAGTGCTGTGCCAAAAAGACATGATGGTAGAGCACTATCTTACCTTTTTACAAATATTTAAAATGTCAAATTGTCTGGGAAGAGAAGCCAAATTAAACATTACCTAACCCAGCAGTGCTTTAGCGTTGGTCACAGATGTCCTAGAAGAGAACATGCTGAGGTGCTTCATGGCCATAAAGCAAATGTGTTACTCTTGATAGTAAAACCACAACTGGAAGAAGTTCAAACTGGAGGTTTTACACAAGTTAATGTGAGATGCAGCTGTGCAACATTTTTAGAATACTATTACCAGAGAAGATGTTTCAGTGAAGGAGTGACCTCCAAAGGTCTCAAGGACCAATGCATTTAACTAGACAGAAATGAGTCTAGAAAGAGGAACGTTGAAAGCAAAATAAACAGTGGTCCTGCAAATTCATTCCTTATATGTGTCAAATTACTTGTGCTCTTCAGCATTTTAGGAGCTTGTGGGGGTTTTTATTTTTATACGTGATAAGAGAGGCCTGCTTCTGCATTCTGCTTGAGTGTTACCTTCAAAACATGAATGCTGATTCCCAAACTACAATTTCTTTCCTTAAGTGGCATTTAAAACCAGGAAAGAGCAGAACCAGAAGCAAGAGAGAGTGGAACTCACAGACTGACAATATTTGATCTTGTCTGCTTTTACTGGATGATTGTTTGTAGAATTAGAAAGAAAACTCTTAACATGTACAAAAAGGGTTTTTGTTAGAGTTGTTTCATCCATTTGCATTGTCTTTTGGTGCTTCCATAAGAAAAAAACCCAAAACATTTGTATTTAAGAATGAATGTTTATCATTTCAAAAGGTAATATAGTCTTTGAATGTTACCCATTAACTAGGGTTAATGGCATTAGTTATTCTTTTTCTGGGTGTGTTAATGCGTAATTTATTCAGGCTGGGATAGTATCTTCATGTCAGTGAGGTGATGACAGTTTACTCAAGGGAAAGCTGTCCCTCATAATGTGTATCTGATGTGTGAATTGTGCATTTTTTTTAAGTGCAACCAGTGCTCATCGTTCTATGAGACAAATTGTCCACAATGGAAAACCAAGGAAAAGTATTTGAAATGATAATTAGAGGGGGGACAATGCTGCAGGAGATTCATGGTGAACATTCACAGGCACTGGTTATTGTTTTCAGGAATGTAGGTGGAAAGTGAAAATTCTAATGAATTCTTACATAACAATGTAGCAACGCAGAATTTTTAATCCAAGGAACCACATAAAGGGAATTTTGAAAATAATCAAGGGTTTGAAGTAAACAAAGTTTTTAAACTGAAGAGTGATAAGGATTTCATTGCTGTCAAAATGGCAAAGGCTGTGGAACACAATCCAATCCAAGTACCAGGTATATTTTGAATGATTGAGAGTATGATTCAGTGTGCATTGAAGTAAAGAGAAATTTTTATTTTGATAGACCTGTGCTTTGGTCTGAAATTGAGATTATAAACAGTTTCTCTAAAGGAATTAAGGATAATTACACTTATTTATAATGGTGCACTAGTACTGGCCATTTTGCAGATCTGCCCCATTGTTATGTTTGCTTGGTTTTTGTATAGTAACTTAAAGACACAAATACCCACAAAATGCCATCTGTCTTCATACCTGGCATACCACAGCATATTCCAGACATGAGCCATCTGACAAGTAATTTTCTGTAGCTGAACTGATCACTGAGTGCTCAGATGTGGCAGTTACTGTATTTCTAAGGGTGATGGAATATCTTATATGATATAAAAATATAATTAAAATGGATCTGGATTAATAGGAAACAGGAAAAGAAAAGCACAGGCTGAAGGGAGAGGTCTGCGTAAAGGAGAAGCAGCCGTCACGCTAGATCTTATCAGATGTTTCGTCTCTCAGATGTGCACGAAGAATGAATGAAAATAATAAAAAAAAAAAAACTTAAGGAGAGAATTCTACTTTTCTAGAGATGAAAAAGTAAAAGGAAAATACAGTTACATGACACAGAGCAAACTTCTTCAAGTCTTTTGTTAGGAAAGACATGCATTTACAGAGTTTGTGTCTATTCTGTAAAACCCCAACACACAGCTGGAAGCCCAACATAGATCCCAGAATTAGGGGAGAGACAAACTGAAGAAGCAGCTGACCTGAGCTGTCACTAGTGCTCCTGCATTAGTTCATGCTCAGTTGAATTGCTAAGATAACCAATCTTGCACAGGTTGAATCCGGAATGTTTCCAAGAACTGAGTTAATTAGTGAAATATCCTAAAGTTAACTAACTCCCCTGCCAAGAAATGGGCTCTTCCATTTTCCTCACATGATTATCTAGGCACTTTCACTTTTCCATATATAGGAGCAGCTCAGGGACTGACAGATCAGGCTAGGTAGGGATACAGACTTCAGGCACATGCATTCTCCTTGCGTGCACGCACAGATGCAAGCACATGCTGCTTTCACACACTGAAATTCAAGGTAGCGACAGAGGTAACAAGTGAAGACAGCCATAGTCCTGCTGATAAAGAACCTTCTTCTTAAAGAGAAGGCACTAAAGGTAGAACTCTTCAACTACTGTTTATAGTAATTCATCAAGAAAAGCATCACAACCATGAATGGACCAGTGGATGGTTTATGTGATTACACGCTGGATGATGAAGGGGCTTTCATGTTCACGTCGGAGTCAGTGGGAGAAGGACATCCAGGTAAGAAACCAGCTGTGGTAAAAGTGTAAAAAGAATAATACTTTCATTTAAGATTAATCTTTCAAAAGTCTGAAGAGGAATTCATCTGCTATTAATCTTACTGTAGAAGTTATATGTAACAGGGTGCTTTTCACTTTATTTCTTCTTACTGGACTTTGTCCATACAGGCTACAGAACTGCTATAACTAGGGTGCTTCCAACAGTTTACGTGCTTTTGCAGGATGTGTGTTAAACTGAGGAGGACACTCAGGCTTATGGTTGCTGCTTCTTCCTTTTCATGTGAATTTTGTTCAGTATTCCTGTGGAGACACTACTGTATCTCTGACAGACTCAAGTTTCACATATGGATAGCAACACATAGCTTACTTCTCAAGTTCTATAGCTTTATGGGCCCTGTGAAACTGTCCTCCACATATGCAATGCACTAAAACTGTCACCTCACACAGGAATATACCTAAGCAGCCTGTTTTAAAGCTTTTTTTTAGTAGTCCCAGCAGCTGTACATGGCAAAATCACTGATTTCCAACCTCACCGCTTCCCGCCCCTTTCCATCATCTGATGCAATATATGGAATTGCTTAAGCAAATAGTGGACAGTTATTTGCTAAACTTTATGTATGGTCAGCAGAGATTAGTTCAGTTTTATTGAAAACAAATATTCATCCACCATAAACATGTACCTTATGTCAACAGCAACTGTTCCCTCAAGTGAGGCCAGGGGACAATAGGCTGTTTGATGTCTTGAAAAGTGTATTTGTTTTAGAAGCCAATTTGGTGGCCTGTACTTTTTGCTATAATAAGGCTTTTTCAGGTCTGTGTTCAGGTTGATGTGAGTAACTCATAAATGGGTGGAATGACATAGTAGAGGATAGAAAGGTTGGCAGTGAGAACTTTGTGTCTATAATTCTGATACTCCTATGTTATAAACTTAGTACTGCAGATCAAATCCATGGCTGATGCAATTGAGTACATCTCCATCAATGTGGAGGCAGCTACATCAGGTTAAACCAGTTGGGGTTCTTTCTGATGTAACACAATCAGAAAATGACAACCAGGTTTTGTCCTTGGGACATAGGTCCCATCTCAAATTTATATATAGTTACATCCAGCGTCTGTAGTGCTATGTAGTTTCATAGGAAAAATAACATTATATGATGTGCTAATTTTAAATGGATGATGGTATTTCCAAAGATGACAGGTCGCAATTTATGCTACTCTAATCATTATTTTTAATTCCCTTGGGGCAATAATAGGGAACTTCTGGAGCAGAAAGAGTTCAGCTGAGTCCCCAGGTTTAGCTTTGTCCCTTGATTTCTTGCCTTTACTGGTTCTCTTTTTATCTTGTTTCTTAGTTTAGAATTTGGCCTATTTTTCAGTTCTTCTTCACATTCTCTTCTTTATTTCCAAACACTCCATTGGCCCTCAGTAGCTTTCTTTTAAGCCTGATGAACATTATTTTTCTCCTGTATTAAACATTGGGCAGGCCCTTGAGAAACGCTGTTAGCAGTTGTCTGATGTGTGTACAGGCTCTTACCTGGCATAGGTTGGTGGGTCTCTGGGTACTCTGAGAAACAAAGTGGCCACTTGGGAGGTTCATTGTAAATTGAGTAGAAAATGGAGATTTACTTGGATGTTTTCAAGACTGTGATGCTTATACTTTCTTAAACAGCCTGGATCTCTGTGTAGGGTACTGAAAACCCAAACCCTATGGCAAAGGGAAGATACAGATTTTCCAGATCAAAGAAGGACAGGTTGGCAGTAAGTAACTCTGGGTGGTCCAGCAAATTCTTGTTCCTGAACACAGCCCAGCAATGGATCTTAATTGTCTCAGCTGTAGCTCTTAGTTTCTGACAGCAGACTGATCTCCCTTACATCCTGGCCAACTCCCCCTTTTCCTTCTCTGGTTTTGCACAAGAGGTGTAGACATGCCACTAGGATTTTATCACCCAGGAAAATCTTGGCTATTTCTTAAAATGAGGCCCAGTGCCTGAGGCTGTAGTTGGGCTTCTGACGTTATCTGTAGCAATAGAATTTTATTGTGAGTTTTGATTTCCTCTGTTTATACAAAATGGATAATTTGCGTGTTCTTGATTATTTCTCTTCCGTATCTGATAGCATAATTTTGCTAGAGGGCATTATGTGAAGTAAAGATCCTGAACCAGATCTTTGTCTGGTAGAAATTTGAATTGTTCTGATTATATTAGCCGAGGACTGAATGCTTTAATGGAGACCTTCTTCTTAATGCACAAAGCAGTAGAAATTACGTGCTTATTTATTTTATACAAAGAACTGCCTTATACCTGTGCAATGCCTATGGCTGGGTGTCATTAAGAAACCCAGATTCCCTGGAACCAAGTAATACCTGCCAGTAACTGGCATACAGGTATTACCTCTGCTCCCCAAAGACATTATAGAAGACTGTTTATCCCATCTTCTCAACCCAGATTCTTCAAAATCACTTGGGTGTAGCATTTGGGAATCCCTTTCAGATCTTTAATCATTTAGTCATTTAGTGGGGTAAATTCCAAATTCTCTGAAGACATCTTCATTTCAATAGAATAATAAAGACCACAGGCAGTAGCATGGGCAAGAGAAAGATTCTGTATTTAGTCAGCTGGTTTTTGTCACTGCTCCGTCTTGCTTAGTCCAGTCGTGTCTGTGCTGCACAGTGGTTTCATGGTGCTTTGAAAGGTGGTGCGTGTTTCTCTGCCCCACAATGTCTTACAGATGTCAAACCACTTAGGAATAATTCCTCCCCCTATCTGGTGTGACTTCAGGTGGAATTTCCTGCAAACTAAATATCACTCACTTTTCCAGAAAGTATCAAGGAATCTTTAAAAATATAAGAGCAAACATCTGCTAAAAACACCCTCAGATTTTCAACGATATTAAAAGCATATGTTTATCTCCTAGATATTCACGGGGGGGGAAAAAATATCACAAAAGAAAAAAAAAAGAAAGCAAACCAGAAAATTCAGATCTTTCCAGCGAGTTGATGCTTGCATGTCTTATATCTAAAATTATATATACTTAATGATATACATAATACTTCAGTAAACTGCACATTGAACAGAGAACAGATGTACAAGATATTTAAACAGTGTTAATAGTGCAGTATCACTGCAGCTACCAACTAGCACTCCTCGAGAGTCTTTTAAATAGGAAAAATATACTGCATAATTAAGCTATTTGAAGTCTTTCTAGTGAAACTTTTTTTGTGAAAAGCTCATTTTTGCTAAAATGCTCATGATAAGTATCTTCATTTCTTCACTGTTTTAATTTTTTTACCAGAAAGCTGAGAATTGCTCAGTTTGTCATATTTTGAATATAAAATTTCCCATTCTAGTTTAAAATTATCTTTTTTTTTCTGTTGATATAAATAAAATACCATTAAAAATACTGAATTTTATTTTGATGATCAAAGGTTTTGAAGAAAATTAACCTTGCCATTTCAAATGTGCAGTGTTTATTTACTACGCCATCAAAGTGAGAAGTGTTGCACCTTTTTGTTGTACTTCAGAAAGTGGAGCTTCTTAAAACTAAATTTTCAGGTTTTACTGCTCTTCGTAGGTTTTTTTCTGCATGTGTGGTGAGTCTGAGAAACTTCCTGGGAAGGTCCTGAGAACTTATGTTAGGCTCTTAAATATTCTAGATTCATGTAAAAAACTTATGTCCCACTATCTGGAAACTGTGAAGCTCCTTCTATTTATTGGAGATCACTTTTGTTGTTGAACACCTCCTTTGCTTCATAATATGATAACTGGACTTTTGAGGGCTGGACTTATCATCAGACTCCCTAGACTAATTTTACAGTTAGCAAGGGTTGTCCCATGACTATTTGGCATCTCTGCTGTAAGGGTAGGTCTGTGGGATGACTTTATTTCATGAAAAGAACTCATGATTATCTAATACTTTCCTGCTCAGTCAAGAAATCCTCAGCTTAGACATCCCTTTTGCAATAGTCATCCTACTGGATAATACTTCCCTACATGGAAGGATGCATGAGCTGAATTCTGACCTCTGAAAGCATTTTTTAAAGATGATAATGTCTCACCAGAGGTGGTCCATTCTGCTTTCCCTGTTTCCAAAATGAAAGGAAAAAAAACAAAAAGAAGCATATCCTCTCATATTTGGCATCTAATTAGAGAAATGGGATGGTTGAGATGAGAAATTTGAATACAGAATGACGGGTGCACAAAGCCTGCTAAGCATTACTAAAAATAGAATGCCTGGTTTTATTTTACACACGAGACCTTTGCTAATAGACATGCCTTTAATTTAATGCATTAATCAGCCAATCATCCAGCTAGATTTCTCTTTCCAGTCTTAATAGTTATATCTATATCTGTATTTGGAGATCTAGTTGCACTAGGTCTGCTGGTTGTTGCACCAACAATCAGATATGTCATGAATTATCAAACTGATTTGCCTCAGACTACTTTAATATAAAGGCATGTTCTCAGCATAGTACACTAAATTATTCTAATTTACTGTTTTCAATGATTAGATTATCACATAGATTTTAAAGGCCAGAAGTGACCACCAATATATAATTTGGTCTGACCTTCATACACAGGTAATATTATTTCATTCAAGAATTCTTCAGACAAGCTAGTAAATGGTGGTTGAATTTCATTTATACCTTTTAAAATTATATCTAATTTTCATGTAGAGATTTGAAGGGAAAAGGAATCCTGAATGCCTCTAGATGAATGGTTTTAGTGGCTCTCACCCTTTTAAGATTTTGCTTTTTGACTCTTTATCTGTCTCTTTTCAATTTTTATTTATCAGCTGTAGTTCTGTTATTGCCCATCAGAAAAAAAAATTTCTCTCAGCATAGTATTTTTGGGTTCTTGGATACCATGATCTTAGTGCCTGTAGGGATTTCCTCTGGTAGATTGTCTTTCCCTCAGCCTTTGAAAACTAGACTGAGTTTGATTGATTTAATCCCGTAAGGTAGATTTTCTGATGTAGGGCATTCTTCTCAGTCTGTCTTAAACCTTCCCACAGCTTCTTAACTCCATCTTTGGAATACCACCACCAAAATTTAGTGTTTCTGTAGCAGTCTAATACTATTGTATGGATATAATGTCATTTCTATGGCTGACTGTCCATCTGAGTTCAATCACAATCTTTTTAGAGTAGCAGTTTTGTAAGACCAACTCTCCCCTTCTGTAAACGTGGACTATACTTTTTGTTCAGGAGTGTTTGCTGGTCTGTTTCTCTGAGAAGGAAGAAAAGACCTGCTTTCAATATCCATGAAATACTGTAGATACTAATGATACAGTCAATTTAAAAAAAGAAACCAACAACCAACCTCATGAAAGCATTCTGTTGAATCTTCACTCACTGATTTCTCTGGCTACTATGGCTTGTGGTCCCTTAAGATGTTTCATGGAAGTTATAGTTCATTAATTAAATTCAACCACAGCATACAAAACCCACATAAGGTTCTTTGTACCAGATGGCATGCTTCATGTGGAGCAAGGACAGGGGTAAAGCTGTTCATGGCATAGAAATTCTGGGTGGTGAAAAAAAGACTAAAAAACAGTCCTGGCCACTAGGACTTTACTACAGGGCATTGGACCTGCACTAAGAGGGTCATTCTAAGCCCATTTGCTTTGTTTTCCTTCCCAGGTAGTCAAAAATTACGTATTTTCGTCAATACTTTTTGCTTTTATGCTTGAAAATATGGCTCTATTTCCTTACAAAAATGAAAAATTTGAAGAGATCAAGCAGAGATACATCTCAGTCACTCCTGCCACCTGTGTCCCCAGGTTTGCTAAACAAGGTTAAATTGCAAGAATGATGTCTGATTCCTGTTTGGTAATAATTGTCCCCGATTTGGTAATCCATGTACAGTTCTTGTAAGGCTGAAAGTTCCAGCGCAACTGGCATTTGTTAATAGCCTTTCGTGCTCATTTTTTTTGTGTTGAAGTGGTTAATATGGGAGACAAGAGTGTCAGAATCACATTAGTTCTCCAGTCTTTGATTTGTTCCTCTTAGCTAAATGTACACCATCTTCCTGAAAATAAATGAGAATTTGTTTTGATTTGAGGTTAAATGTATTAAAAGCCTCTAATGACAGACTTTTACAAAACATTGCTTTCCAACAGATTGTGTTGCACAGGGCAAGGCAGGAGATTAATTTGTTTTGCCACACAGCATGTTATGGCAAAGTCTAAACCCTGTATGCAACACTAGACTTTTTTTTTTAAAGAATTATAGAATTAAATTATATGAGGAAATTTACTATTTTCATGTAGAAGGCATTGCTGTGGGTGCTGCCCTTTTGTGTTCATTACATTAGCTACATTATTTGAATAAGTTTCAATATTTGTTATAAAGATCAGAAAAGAAAGAAATAGAAAAAGATAAAAGATTATGATAAACCTGGGTTGAAACCTTTGTACTTGGCAGGTAACTTAAGATTTACTTCAGGCAAACTTCAGTTGATAAACCCTTCTTGCTCCTGGGTGTGTACTCCCTCTGCTGCCTTAGGTGCAGGCATTTTTAGGGGGCAGCATTGCTGGATGGTAGGAAGCAGTGACAGAAAAGCAAACCTGGAACAGGCTCTCAACTGAGCTGTGATTAGCTCTATTAATCTAAATACTTTCTTAGGCTTTACCCACAGTGTTGGTCAGGTACATTCTAACTTTCTGCTAGGGCAGTGGAAGTTAATGGTGGAACATCATCTTTCTGTTAGAATATCCCTGGTGTGGATGGCATGCTCTCTTGGCTTGTGGTGTTAGAGAAGGAAAAGGCTGGGAGGAAAACCTCATCCTCTGTTCATTGTTTCACACCTAAATGCAAAAAACTACAGGTAAAGTTATAGTCACTATTAGTTTACAGCAGTAAGTAAATTCCCCACTGTATCTACTGAGTTTGTTTGCAGAATGTTTTATACGTTTTTCTATTTAGCTGAATTAAATATGCCAGTAATAAGCAATAAAAGAATTCCTTTCTGAAATACTTACTCAAAGTGGTGCAAGCAGTCTGTGGTTTCTATTGAGTGCTACGGTTTTGAATCACAGCTTTGATGTCTTGCAGATAAAATCTGTGATCAAATCAGCGATGCTGTACTAGACGCCCACCTAAGACAGGACCCAAATGCCAAGGTTGCTTGTGGTAAGTTGTTTACTACTTTGCTTTAAGTCATCACACATTCTTTTTTGAGGATGTTGAAAAGAGCTAGCTCATTTCACTCTCAAAAAAATGACATAAGAATTTCAGTCTTGAAGAGAAGGAGAGATGAGAAGAAACAGTAAAAGTTTTTATAAAGACTGAAGCCTAAGTGGGCTGTAGATTTTGTGTGTGGACTGAATTGTCCTGGAAGAAACAGATTTGGCTTGATTGGAGTGGATTTTTGAAAGAATACTTGAATGTTTTGTTGACAAGTTTATTTATTTAAAAAAGTACTATTTTTTCAGTCCAAGTGCCTGCTTGTTTTTTGAAAGCTACTTAGAAGGAGCTGTACCATCAAATTGCAGGTTATTACTGCAGGTCATGTATTATGTAACTGAACCCCATCTTCAGATTCTTCCTTCTGGGACTGGAGGCAAGTTTTCAAAATAATTGATCCCTGATTAGTTTCATCTAGCCTCAGTATACGCCTTACACTGTTTAAGTTGATTTAAAAATTGTGGTTTAATGCTGAATTTCTCTGAAGTTGGTGCATATCATTGAATCATGCTCAGTGATTGACTTTCCCATTTGTAAAAAGGACACGTTAGTCTTTTCCTTACTTTCAGGCATATGGTGAATATGAAATGAATTTGTTGTACAAGGAGATACTAATGCTAAAAATATGTGTAGAAAGGATTTACATAGTATATACCCAACAGACCTCTCAAAACACCATCGTCACAAGCAGTTATTTTTCTTAGTAGGCTGGCTTCTTCTGCTGTTGTAATCCTCTTTTCATCTCTCTTTTCAGAGACAGTATGTAAGACAGGAATGGTGTTGCTCTGTGGGGAGATCACATCTCGTGCTATTGTGGATTACCAGCGAGTTGTCCGAGATGCAATTAGACATATTGGCTATGATGATTCAGCTAAAGGTTGGTGGAAAAACTCATGAAATCCTGAAAGAGCAAGCAGTAGGCAACTGCAAAACAGGTCTGTCACCAGTTCCATATGTGGGCTTTAGCAAGCCTGATAAAAACTGAACATACTGTGTGAAAGCTGCTTCCATGGTGCTACATGATACACTGTGTGACTTTATCCCAGTATGTAAGAAACTGTCACTTATTGGTTAAAACTGAATTGTGAATAAACAGACTATACTTTGAACTGTGGTATTAGGCCAGAGTAGTTAACTTCAACCTAAGCCACAGAACTTACTACTCCTCCAAACTTGCCAAGAACTTGACTCTTGGTTTTTCATTTGCCAAGCAGATTGATGTGTCTTGGTTTGAAAGAGAGAGAAGAAACCTGGTTCATTTCATTGTACCTTTATATTTTTGTACTGTGGTACCACCTAGAATTCCAGGTGTAAAGCTGGTTCTCAGTGTGGAGGGTGCTCTGTTAGCTCTGAATAACTACTCGAGGAGGGTGCAGTGCAGACCTGGTTTGTGTGATGTGCAGATGATTAAAAAGACAAAATGCTCTATGTACCAAACACACTTCACTTTCTGATTTGCATGTGTCTGTTTATACAGTATAAATATTAGAAGTATTCTGTTACAGTGAAGTGTATCTTTTAAGAGCTTTTGCTTAAAAAGTTGTTTACTGCAGTCCTTTAGTTGCTATTGAATTTGCAGGGACATTGTGGTGGGAGAATATTATAACAGCACACCTGCAGGTTGCCTCCACTATCATGTAACAGCAGGGCTTACAGAAAACACTGGCAAATCTAGTAAGTCATAAATCTCT
The DNA here is from genome assembly GCA_035583135.1 of Lophotriccus pileatus. NCBI lineage: Eukaryota > Metazoa > Chordata > Aves > Passeriformes > Tyrannidae > Lophotriccus > Lophotriccus pileatus. Next base: position 10,648,427 of record JAWWES010000169.1, read on the forward strand.
TGTTTATCCTAACTGCCAAAAATTATGAGGGGAAATGCAGTGACCCAGTAAAAAGCAATTTTTAGTAGTAAAAAAAAAAACCTTAAACCAAACAATTATACAAAAATACCAGTTTCCTTCTCTACATGGTTTACTTAAAAGAGCGTGAAGAGCATTCAAGTGGATCATATGCATATGGACACGTGTATATGTTATACTGGCTGAACATGAGTTTGGTCAGCAGCTGTTAGTGGCTACAGTTCTAGGAAAGGTTGGATTTGGAGAGAAGCAAGTTACTACTAATATACGTAGGAACAGGTGGGAAATTTTGCCACAATCTCCTTCCAATTTCTTTTAAAAACCTTGCTTTTGATCTTTAAAAGTTGTGTAAATTCCCATTTCAAGATTTGCTGTGAGACTTGAATCTTTTTTCTCTGTGGTTCACACAAAGTGCCACGAGAGATTTAGGCGCAGACAATACCTTATATGTATTACAAATAATGCTAGAGAGCAGAGCCTTCGGTTGCTGAAAACATCAGCTTCTAGGAATTTATGCAGAAGGTTTTATATTTATTTGGGAGAGACTCATTATTTACCTTTTTGTCTAATTTTCTGAATTGACAGTTCATAATCTGAATTGGCTTGGCATTTGGAGCCAGTGCAGGAGCAAATAAGCAGTAACAAGGAATAAAGGCAACCCTATATACCCCACACCATCCTAAAAAAGGTTTAAAGTGTAGTATTTACAAAATAATTACTGAAAACAGTGGAGTTCTGAATGTGGTATCCTGTATAAAATAAAAATTTTGTCATATGGTTCCATGTTACCTTCCCTAATTGTGACAGAAAAAGCTAATTCATTGCTATTCTTTTTTGTCCAAATAGGGTTTGACTACAAGACTTGTAATGTTTTAGTGGCACTGGAACAGCAGTCACCTGATATTGCCCAAGGTGTTCATCTACACAGGAATGAAGAGGATGTTGGTGCTGGAGATCAGGTAGACATCTAAAGCATCAAAGATGTTTTAACAGAAAAACGTTACCCCATCTTACTGCCCTATTTTCTTTGTCAAAACCCTTGTCAAAATATTTCCAAGCTTCTATCTTGGGCTACCCCAGAATAAAACCCATGTTTTTGAAAGTTCTTTGAGGGCAGGCTTTTCCTGGTGCTTGTTTTAGCACTCCATTCCAGTAAGGAGAGCTCTGGCAGTCGGTCGTAGCTGAGGAGGTGCCGTTTAGAACTTAGCAAACGTTTTTTTGCTTACATATTTCATGTCTTTGATGAGTAGATTTAGGTTCATCAGTCCATTCATCTTACAGCAAGACTTGTCATGTAAGATGGAATAAACAAAGGATCTTTTCTCTTTCACAGAGCTCTTGAGATTTTGCACAGCCAAAAATTAGGTGATGGCTCAACTGTCCTCAGCATTAGCACAAAGAATGCCAGAGTGCTTTTAATTCTTGCTTATTTCCCGGAGGCAGCTATTCTAATAGGTGTTCCACATAATTAAGGCTGTCCAAACTGCATTTCTATGAGCTAAATAATACATGTAGGTAATTATGGTATGTTCCCAAGAGAGAGATGCCAACACAAAAACTCCATAATCTGACTGATGCCAGTATGAGTGAGTTTAGCATTTACAGTAGTTATCATTAGAAGTAATATCCAGTTTATAACAACGCTGTAGAAAACTGTAAGTGAAGAGTACAGGAGGAGAACTAATATTGTTCAAAAAATCACTTAAGGACTAAATTAAACTGGTTTATACTGTCACAGAGTCATAATACTACATAAGATGAAAAGATGTCTGACTTCCTTTGGCACTTTGGTGGCCTCTCTTCCCATTCCCATCAAAGTACATTTCTGTCTTTTCTCCTTTTTTCCATAAAAGGAAGTGCTCCTAACTCTGTTTAACAAATTATAATCTGGGAACATGAGTGAATACTGGTAGAAGCTGTGACTAGAAGCATATGGCATTGAAAAATCTGAGGCAGGTGCCTTAAACTGGTGAATGGAATGTCCTTCATGGAGTGCTCGCATCCCATCCCACTGTCATTTCAGATGCGAGCTGCAGTGTGTATGTCTGTACTCATACACAAAAGCCTCTGCAACCTTTTCAGGCTACTGATAACATCTTTCCTATGACAAAATAGTCCTTAAACTTTTTCTCCAGCGGAATTTTTTTTTCTTTGAAAGAATTTGGTGTTTTTTGGTTTTTTTCCCCAGAAACTTCTCCATTTTTGTCCAGGTTTCCAATCCAGCGTGTAAACCTTCAGGCTTCCAGTTGAAAAATCTAGGAACATGGTTTGTTTCTCATTACACTGGAACATGTTGGAGCCTGATCTGAGTTTAGGCTTCTTGCACTGTAATGTAAAACAGTAGAAAGTAAACCTGAGGGTACTGTTTACTCTTTGCTTCAGATGAAAACTAATTGTCTTTGGTTGTGGTGCCATTAACAGTGACTGAAGTATATTTTCTCCCCCTGTAGGGTTTGATGTTTGGTTATGCAACTGACGAGACAGAAGAATGTATGCCTCTGACAATTATTCTAGCTCATAAACTGAATGCCAGGTTAGCAGAGCTGAGGCGTAATGGAGAACTTCCTTGGCTGAGACCTGACTCCAAGACACAGGTAAATACTGCTATGGTTGTCCAGACAGCTGAAAACTGAGCACATCAATTGCTGTCTTCAAATATTTATGTCTTTAATATTTCTGTAAAGAAAAGGTGTTAAGCATATCGGGATAACCCACAAGTAACACATGAAGCCTTTCCACTGCTTATGGTACTGTCTCCTTGACTGTTGGAAATGGTTAACTTGTATCAGAGCCCTTAACCACCTAGTAGTGAGGAGACGTTTAACCCTTCAGACTTCAGTGGTTTGTGCTCATTGAAAAAGTGGCAGGACATCCAAAGGATTTATTTGTATCTCGGGATTTGGGCTGACATTTTCAAGATGCACTGAGGATGTAAATTTCTGAGGCTCGGGAGTTTTGGTGGAAATCCCAACCAAAAGACACATTGTGGATGATTTCATAGAGAATCAGATGGTCAGCCGGATGAGTTTGGGTTTTGGGGCTTTTTGTTTTCTTCCATAGCGTAGAAAATACAAAGTGAGAAAATAGGTTTCATTTCTCATACCCTGGGAACAGTGTGAACAGCGATCACTATAATGTATATCAGCATTGAGATTTTGCTACAGTTTTGCTTTTGGAATAGTGTACATGACATTTGATGAGTACCAGTCATACATTTTTGTAGCAGCTTCGGTGTTTTCTTCCTCCTCCTCCCTGTTCAGGTCACGGTTCAGTATATCCAGAAGAATGGGGCAGTGATCCCAGTGCGTGTGCACACCATCGTGATATCCGTGCAGCACGATGAAACCATCTCGCTGGAGAGCATGCGCAGAACCCTGAAGGAACGTGTGATCCAGGACGTTGTCCCTGCAAAATACTTGGATGACAATACTGTTTATCACCTTCAACCTAGTGGACGTTTCGTTATTGGAGGGCCTCAGGTTTGTCTTGTGTTGTTTTGGTGCTCTTATGGGCTTGCCTTTCACTCTGTGTGTGTCTTAAATGCTGAGTTTTTTGGCATGTCTGTCCTTAGGTGTAAGGCTAAAGCTGCTCAGTGCAAGTTTTTCCTGCAGTTGTATGTGAGAGAAGGGCTCAGGATTTCACGCCAAAGTAACCTTTGAGAGCATGGTTACCTTGTACACCTGTTGTGACTAGGCAGGCAATCTGAGCTGAATCTTACCTTGCATGTGGAATGTACAGCCCAGCTCTGAGTTTCCTCAAACCCTCGAGACCATCACTGAGTGAGACATGCAGTCCTTTCTCATGGAAAGCATTTCTTACAGAGAGATGGACAAAGAGAAGGTTTACTTGTCTTACAGTGAACCTGATTTTCAGATCTGCATAACTCTCACTGTTTTGCCTGACATCAGTAAGAGCTGAAGGTGTTCACCTGTTCTGAAAATCAGCCCCAATAGGCTTCTTCTGGTGAGAAAATAAACATTCCTTTTAATTTATTTAGGCACTGCGGGAGCTGGGATTTATAATTTGATCCAGCACTCACAGAAGTCAGGCAGAACTTCCACTCTTCTTAGTTTTTGAAAACAAATTCAGCATTACCGATGTTTTAGTCTTCAGATCCTTTCAGAACTACCATAGCAAAATTTTAGAAGTCCTTCCTGAAATTAGGTTCAATTTTACAATAAATCCAAGTAGACACTGTTTTTCCTTTGTTATTCAAATTCATTCACTTACTGGAGCTTGCCAGAATTATTTCTAAGGTGCTGTGTCTTTTCTACATTAGTGCCCTGTAACAGGTAGGAAGGTGTTGAGATTATATATATATAATATATATATTTTATAATAATGATCCTATTAAAAATAGTATTTTTCTGCAGTTGAATTGGTTGTAGCACTGTAACATTGTTTATCACTGATGTCCTAGACTATGAGCAAGTGGAGAGTCAAACCTGAGCTTTAATTGAAGTGAATGAACCAATGCAGCAATCATAGCTACATACAAAAAAAAAGGCTACATATATGAAAATTTTTATGTGTGCAGTGAGCTGCACCCGTTAAAAATGTAAATCTTTTGGATGTGTACTGAACAGCATCCATTTAAAAACATAATATAATTAGATATGATAAGCCATGCAGGAATACCCTTTCTACTCTTGTGCTGGAGCTCTATTGCATATGTTTGCACATACAAACAGAGGCATGTCAAAGTGTCTGTTTACAGCTTTTTAAACCTGGGCTAAGTTTACTTAGTATGGGCCAATCAGCCTATGTGTCCGTGACCTTACAACCGCTATCGTCACTTGTGCAATTTACAATAGCATTGCAGCAACCAGAAAACAACTATTTCTTTTCTTGTCTTGAACATCTTGAACTTTCTGGTTACTTTTCAGGGAAGTGTTACTCAGTTATATTTTTAACAAGGCTAGCTATAGAAAGCTGCCTTAACCTCCAGCTCGATTCATCTAAGGAAGGCACATGCATTTTACTTGGGTTTCTACTTTATGTGTTTCAGTGCAGTGGTGCCTTGAATTCTGGCTATAGCAAAATTATTAGTTTTTGCTGCTGTCACTGTTCTCCCAACAGCAAAACCCTCTGGTGCAGTGAGGACATTACAGCTCAATACAATAATGACTTTCACATGCTTTACAGATTCTTTTGTACTTGTTCAGCACCTCTGAAACACCCTTTCACATGTCCATTTATGTCTCTCACTCCATTCTGCTGTCAAGTCATGAGGGCACACAAGGTGTTCTTATTGCAACTGTCTGTGCCATCAAAAATTAAGGATGAGTCAAGCAGAAGAACCCAAGGACATGTTCCTTTAGACAGCCTCAATTATCTGAAATTCAGATTTACATCATGCTCCTTTCATAGCAGAATGAAACAAACAGTGCCAAAGGTTTTCTTCTGTGTATGTGCATAGTCTTCGTAAGAAAAACTTTGACTCTCCACTTGTGTTTGCCGTGCAAACATTCCAGCAGTTGAATTCTAGTGACACGATGTTTTGAGACACAGAATTTCAAATGTGCCTGCACAGGTGGCGACAGAATTTCAAATTTGAACCCACTTCCCTTCATACCAAAAGCTTAAGGATTTTGTAAATTGCAGGGGTCAGAAAATTAGTCAGCTCTTGATTAGCTAACCCAGATCAAATGAAAATATAAAGTTCTTGTAAGGAGCAGTCAGGATAGCTGCGTAGGCAGCTAGAAGGGTATCTGCACTTTCTTATTTAATATTTTTGAATATTCATCTATAAGTATCTGTTCTAGAAAGATGTAATCCTTCCTTCTTAATTACCTATTACTGCCTAGGACTCCACAGCTGTTGTGTATAGTCTAAATTATACTATAAATACTTTGGGGTTGGAAATGTGGTTTTTAGTACATATTTGTGTGACAGTCTCTGCCACCACACTGGATCTGCTGGGTGTCAGCATCCATATAATGATGTGTAAGGTAGGACTGACATACCTTTTGATGTTAAAAAAAACCCATCTTTTACTATTTAATATTCATACAACTTCAGCTTTTGACCTAAAGATATGAAAGCCTAGGGTTTTTGTTGTGGAGCTTTTTTGGGTTTTGGTTTTGTGTGTGTGTGTTTTGGGTTTTTTTTAAACAGTGTGAAATCTCTCAATGGTTCCTATATGGCCCATAGTTTTTTAGCAATATTCTGTGATTGGTTTGGGTATCATAGGTACATCATTTCTAAACTGAAGTTTCTGTATTGCCAGGAATATTCACTTTTAAAACAAGCAGTGCAAGCTCTAGCTATCTGTGTGTAAAACTGTTTGCTTGACAAATTCGTGGGTGGATTGTCTTGTGAATGTGGCTTTAAAGAACAATTACAGCCACTGTTGTAGCTTGGTGAGACAAGTTCATTCCTTCAGCTACCTCACAGCATTCCCTGTGTGCTGACCTAACTTACACATTGTTGTAGTCTTCTGCAAAAATGCCTACCCTTGTTTGAGGCTTTCAATAGAACAGATTGTAAACTGGACAAATTCTGTTGCTGGTTTAGGGCGATGCTGGTGTCACTGGGCGGAAGATCATAGTGGACACTTACGGTGGCTGGGGAGCACACGGAGGCGGTGCCTTTTCGGGCAAGGACTACACGAAGGTGGACCGGTCGGCTGCGTACGCGGCCCGCTGGGTGGCCAAGTCTCTCGTGAAAGCCGGGCTCTGCCGCCGCGTCCTGGTCCAGGTATGGTTTGCCAAGAACGTTGCTCTTCTCAAAAAGATGTTTCCTTTTCAGATTTACTTTGAATATGCATCGTACAAGTCACTGCAGTAGAAGTGGTCTTGGTGATGGTTTGGGGCTGAGGAAAGGAAGAATTGATGTGCTTGGTTCAAAACCACTGTAATGCCACTAATATCAGCTTCTTGAAGCTGGAACTGTTCATTTAGCTTTCGTATTATGGGCCATTTTTCTGGACTTTTATTGAGCCCTCAAGCCTCTGACACTTACTGTTATGGAAATGAGCATGGGGTAATGGGGAAAAAATTTATCCAGAGACCTCAGCATTTTCAAAGTATTCCCCTTTTTTTTTTTTTTTCCCTACAAATATAGATTGTGCAAATACGAGAAGTGAAAGAGAGGTCTTAGTTTGCATAAGCAGATTCACAAATAAACACTTTCTTCTGCAGCATACTGTTGTCCCCTGAGGTGCTGTGTTTATTGGCTAACTATGACACCTTTTTTCACACAGGTTTCTTACGCCATTGGGGTTGCTCATCCACTGTCCATTTCACTGTTCACTTATGGAACTTCCAAAAAAACAGAGAAAGAGCTGCTGGACATTGTACACAAAAACTTTGACCTTCGGCCTGGAGTCATTGTCAGGTATAGAAACACACAGAAAGGAAAATATCTTGGTGGGCACATCCTAGAAATGACTTCTTGCAAAACCTTTAGCTGTTGCACTGTAAGAGGCAGCCTCTTGAACTAGCAGGGGATTATTCCATGCAGTACAGGAGGACTTTCATTCTGTCATTTTATCAGTATTTACAGTTGGTAGCTTTTATAGTTCTCCCCATGTACCATATATTTTAAGATTACAGATATATTTTTCAAGTTTCATATGCAGCATATACTTTCAGCATTTGGCCTTTAATGGTATATGAAATCAAAATAAAAGACCTTTTGCATTCCAAGAATTTTATATTATTTTGCTGTGAAAACAAAGAAATGTTTTGTTTTACAAAATTAATTTAAGGTTATTTCATGTTTTCCCCTACAGTTAATAATTCTCAATACTAAGGCCTGTAGTCCTAAAGTACTTGACATTTGTCCCTTTTATTGTCCCCACTGGATATGTTCACTGGTATGCTTGCATCTCCAGAATATGCTTGTTTGACTGAGGGTGTGAAATGGCTCTCAATGTCAGGCTTTTAATAGTAGTTATAATGAAGTATCTTAATATGACAAATTTTCACTCCTTTTTATTATATACACACAGGGATTTGGATCTGAAAAAGCCCATTTACCAGAAGACTGCATGTTATGGTCACTTTGGAAGAAAGGAATTCCCATGGGAAGTGCCCAAAAAACTTGTGTTTTGACATTAGCAGTCACCTTTTAAAAACGGAAAGTCCACTAAGAAAGGAAGTCCACTAATGATGAGGGTGCTTCTGAAAATCAAATTTAACAGCTTTGCATTCAACAAAAGGAATTTTAGATTTTAAATGGAAAGAAAGAAAAGGATATTTTCTTGGAAATTGATTTTTTTTAACCCTCAGTGTCTTTCATTATCCAAGATAATGAAACAGATAATAAAAAAGAGACAGAGTCTCTTTTTTTAAATTAAGATAAGACAAAATACAGTTTACTCTTAACTGCTGCTCTGTTGGTTCTTTTGAGAAAGACAAGTGTGACTCAGGTACTCAAACCAATAGCTAAACCTCAAACCTGTGATGGGCAAAGGTGAAGACAGCTTTCCCAACTCTAAGGATCAGCAGATCTCTTGCTTCTAATTAGATGACGGGAAATTCTGGGGTCCAATTTCCTTACTGGAGTTAGCATTGCATACAGCTGGGGGTTCCTTTGATGGGAGAAGGCTGAATATCACACAACTCTATCTCGGCCTCTTTTATAAAAGATGTTATCCTATATGTAATATTTAAATCGCCTTCACCCTGTATGTGCTGTTATTGTTGTGTTTCAATTACCTGTGTTTTTGAAACATAAGTGCTCTCCTATGAAACAACAATCATAGAATAAAAAGCTTTTTCCTACCCTGAATGTAAAGGGGTCTCTTTTTCTATTTCTTTTTTAATGTTGCAGTGTAACCATTTATCTCAGCTCAGCCTCTTATACTCTTGTAGGATTTTAGTTTACCAATATAGTTGAATTTTTTATTAGATTTTGGAATTGTGATAGGAATTTGTCTTTTAGTACATGTGTGATCACTCTTTAGTCCTTGTAATTAATAGAATCTTAGTGAATAAGTATGTTTATTTGTGACTCTTAGGTTGGTGTTATTCAGTATCCTTTCATAATTTTTGCTCCCAAATGTTAGGTTTATTGCATGGCTTTCTGTGTTGGATGTTATTTGGGAATAAAGTAAAGCACAGAGAAATAACTGCAAAATAACACATAGCATGAGGTTAAAATTTGGCCAAAGAGCTGGGCCCTAGCTGGCTGTGTGTGCCCCCCACACAGAGAACAACATCCTTGCCTGTGCTAGTACTTGGCTTGGGGTTTGGGTGCTGCTGGCTGGTGCGTCCCCTTGCTCCTGCTGGAGCCAGTGACAAGCTCTGCTCCTGGCAGGTCAGGGTTGCTGCTGTGCACGTGGGCTGGGTCTGTCCAGGCTGAGGGCCAGGACCTTTGTGTGCCCATGTGCTCTATTCTCCTAGACAGCAGCAAACTACTGTTCGCAAAGGACTGTGGACTGATCACATTTGGAGGCTGTGAGATCTTCTGTGATGGTTTTTGTTGTGAGTAGGCAACCAGGAGAACTTAATCCTGAAATACAAGGCTTATCTGTGTATGGCCCGCAGGAGGGACTTAGTGGTTTACCCAGCATTCTGTTAAATCTTCTACACTGGAGAAATGCTGCCACCCCGTGTTTATTTTCTAACTAAATGTCTTTGTACAGTGCCTCCCAAATAGATGTGGGGGACACTGCCTGACTGATGAATGCTAAAGAAAAAGCTGCCCTTTATTCCTTTCAAGTATGTCATAAACACAGTGTCTATCTGGTCAAGCCAGAGGCTGCTCCACTTTATTAATTATGCTAATGTTCATGAAATGGCGTAAGAAGACACCTCTTTGGGAATGAGCTGGATGCCTTGCTATTGGCTTGACTTCTTCAGGATCACCTGGTCATAATATATCACATTAGAGCCAAAAGAAGCAAATGAATGAAAAATTAAAAAAAAATAAGAAAAGAAACCTGAGAAAGTAAGTGCCTTATAAATAAATGTGGTGCGTAACACAACACAGAAGCAGAATGTCCATGTCTCAACAAAAAAAACCACCTGCAGACAAAAGGAACAGTTCTGCTCTGGTAGTGACAGTAACAACCATTAAAAGTTTGTTGGAGAGGAGGGGTGGGTGGGGTGGGGGTGTGTGTAGCCCGTTGGTGGCCAGGCAGGGTTGGCCGGAGGCTTGGCAGCGTACTTGGGGGGTGTGTGACAGGCTGTCAGATGAAAAGATGTGACTCTGGATTTTGCAGATGGGGTCAACACACCCCTATCCTGTTAGCATTAGCTGGATAATTGGATTAATCTGCTAGTAAATGTGTAGGGTAGAAAAGATTGAACTTTTGTGGCAATTCTGCTAGTTATTCAGCTTTTCCTGTAAGTGGATGTGAGGTTCATAGCTCCATAAAAAAAAAAGTAGCTAATCTGTGGATGCCACAGAATACAGGGTGTATTCCCTTGGTTCAAACCAGTTGTCAACTGATGTTCTGAGCTTTCTCTTGGAGTATAAGCCATGAGGTGGAGCCCTGTAGGTAAGGCATTCTTATGTCTTCTATAAGAATATGTGTGTGAGACAGACAAACAGAGACAGATGGGAAGGTAGATAGAGAGCAAGAGCACACAAGAATGTGCATACGCAAAACATGTTTACAGTAAATCAGTTAATCTGAAAATTTCCCAGTGGAGTTGGCAGCAGCAGAGAGGCCGATCTGCCTCAGTGCCCTAATGAGAACGCCCCTTGCCCTCTCTAAACCGTGCTGGCAAGCTCTCCTTGGGCTTCCTGGCAAGTGGGGCAACATGTTCATCCCCCTAATCCCTTATCACAGCTCTGCCTCGAAGCCAGGCCCACTGTAAACAACCAGTGACCCACAGACACGCAGCTTTGTGCCTGAGTCCAGTGCTTTTGCTCCTGGGCACCACAAGCAACAAGCAATTAGCCCCTGGTCTCCTGCAGAAAAAAATGTTGTTCTGGTCCTGCCCACTCTGGAAAACACTGTTTTTCCTAAGTTCATCACTGCTTCTTGCAGGTAAGCTATTGCCTTTCTTGAATATGATTAACAATTATTAGTATTATTAATATTTAGTATTATAAATTATAAATTTATATTATAAATACTATTATTATTAGTATTATTAATAATTATTAGTGGCTGTCTTACAGAAATTAAGGACCCTGCTTGGGAACCCAGCCCCAGGTGGCCACAAATGGTGTTCAGATTGCTAATTGCTTCAAATAAATCAATATTTGCACAGCTTATTCATATTTGAGCCCTGATCACCTCAGGTATACAAGGCAGGACTAGGACAGCAGAATAGCGGCACAATTCCTCTAAACAAGCACTATGATGTGGTATTTGGGGTTTGTTAATGTGTCAGGAAGGATTATTACATTGCTAAGTACCTGCTTCTGCTTGTCTTTTAGATTTTACTGAAATCGGAGCTTTGGCCAGTCCAGGTGAATGCGAAAGTGCAACCATAGGTGATGTGAACGAGAGTCTCGAGGTAAGAGCTCAGGGCTCTGCCCACCCCAGGGCCTGCTCTGCACCCCCTCCTGTGCTGGTGGGCTCTTGCTGCTTCTGCCTGTGCTGGCTGGGCAAGCATGACTTGTGTCCTGCTTTGGCAACGTGCAAAGTACGTGCTGGGGAGGGAGGGGAGGACACGTGGGAGCAGAAAAATGTCAGTGTCATTTGCCTTACCAAGTCTTTGGTCCTGCTACTGCTAGTCCAAAAAATGTCCATGTGGGTTTATTTTCCAGTTTTGCTTTGCTGTGGATATATAAAGTGGCTTTAACATAAACAGTATATAAATAACAATAGCTAGCTAAGAATTCATTAACTTCTCTTTGCACACATTCACAAATAGATTTATTTTTATGCACACAAACATACAGAGTCTGTGAGGTGCCAGCATTCAGAAGATAAGCATAACAAACCAATGTTTTATATAGAAACAACGTACACAAGTGGTTTACAAAGGCACCTTTTCATTTATAGGAAGAAAACCACCAAACCTGTACCAGTCCTCTTCTTGAGCTCAATATGATGGTAAAAGCCTACCTAGTCACAGTTTTAAAAAAAAGCTGCCAGATTTCTTCCAAAACGTTGTGGGGAGATTAGTATAACTTAAAGGTATACAATTTTCCAGATAGTTTTTGTTATGTATTAAGAAAAAAAAAAAAAAAAGAAAAGGAAAATTATGTGATCATTTTAATTAATTAACTCCAAAGCTTCAAAGTTTTTCCTCTTCAACTTAGGCTTTTTCTCCCTTATCTCCACAGAAATATTCAAAATGCCTTCCTGAAATGATTGCCAAGGGTGAGAAAGCTTCAATCAATTCTCTTGTCTGGACACTGCAAGAAACACTTGATCTCCTGCGCCCTGTTCAAGAGAAATGTGAGTCCCCTCCTGAAATGACGCTCCCTTTTGCTGGTTGTTAAGTGGCAGTGGAGAAGCACTATGAAAATTTTTTTTCCCTGAGGTCATAGTAAACCAAATGTCTGAATTTCTTTGGGGGAAATAAGCCACAGAAAGTACAGGTGTTTAACCACTGGGCTGGCAGGGAGTGGGGAGGCACAGCAGCACAAACATGAGCGGTCCCTCTGTTCCCGCAGCCCAGGCGCCGGTGCTGAGCAGCAGTGCAGAGTCACAGGGGCAGCAGGGCCTTCTCTGCCCTCCAGCCAGAGCCTCCTTGGTGTCTGGGAGCCAACATGCCAGTCATATTTTTCTGAGAAATATGTGGGTAGTTTTGGCCATCACAGTGCTGAATGTCAGTGCTGTGAATGCAAATGTCCCTTTGAGACGCCTCTGAAGTGTAACTGGGGCTGACACCGTTGTGGTGGGAACGTGATGGGAAAATTGGGTGTTGCCAAAAAAAAAAGGGGGGAAAAAATTGTCAAACAAGCAAAAATGCTTACTTTGACAAAGTCAGCTAGTGGGGGCAGTTATCAACCATACCCAGGTCAATGGGGTTGCTTGGGAAGAGGAGACTTTTATAATCAATTTCACTCTGGTATATTGTTTTCTTGCCTTTTGTTTGTTTGGTTTTTTTTGTGTTTTTGTTATTGTGAGGGGTTTGGGGGTTTTTGTTTGTTTGGTTGGGGTTTTGTTAGTTTGTTTTGTTTTTGTTTTTAATCCACTCAAAAGTTTGCAAGCAGCTACCTCCATGCCCTCTCCCACTGGCCCCGAGAAATGGTGGGCTGGTGTGTGTCACCGTGGACAGCGCTCAGTACTGCAAACCCATGTGCAACAAGGTAACAGTCATGGCTTACTACTGCTATATTGCTGCATCCATGCATTAATTTACAGCTGTTTATTGTGTAATGTTATTCCTTGCTATACCTTTTTGTATTCCTAAGAGGGAGAGGTTGTAGTGTTTGTATTGATCTTCGCTGGCTGAATGTTTCTTCTTACAGTTACCATGACGTATCCTAAGACACTGTTTGTTTATTTGCACCCCATCATTGTTTCCCAAGGGTTATGACTTTCAGTTCCTCAGAAGCAGCAGACTGTATGAAGTATGTGGCAATGCCACTGGATTTTCCTGGACCACACAGCTCGTTGGGGGAAAGGCACTGGCTGTTTGCAACCGTGAGTATTTCTCAGACATATCTGTTCATGAGGATGGGAGGCTCTGTCTGTCTCTTGTTTAAAAAGAAAGCAGGAAAGAAAAGGTTTTCTTTCTTGGCAAGTGTGACAACCTTGGCATGTGTGCCATTTTGAGAGCTAGCTCTGGGCTGAAAAATTGCTGAATGAGAAATCACGTTAGCTTTAAAGTATCACAAAGGCCTGAGCACTGCCATTTCAGCTTGGGGTAGCAAATATGACACATATGCAATGTTTGTGGGAAGGTGCACCTTTTTTTTTAACAGGAAATTGTTATCACCTTAACACAAACCCCCTGTTGCACAAGGGCTGTGTGACCCACCGGACAGACAGCAGTAGAACATAAAACTGTTTGTCTTGCAACAGCGCTTGAAGAATCTCAGTAAAATTGGCCAACACCGGCACTATTCCCTGTGTGTACACAATAAACCCCAGCAGCTGGTGCCCAGCCAGCGTCTTCATGCAGCAGCCCAAGGGTTTTAAGACTGTTTCCACCGTATCCATTGAGCAATGTGTGATTCTGGCTGTCTGACTCTGTTGTTACTGCCTTAATTTAAAAATGAATGTGCATATAGATACACAAATGGGCTACCCTATCTCTCCTATGGTTAGTGGAAAAATATTTTACTGTTGACAATGCCTTGTTGCTAGAGCAGTTGTTTTTCAAAGGCTTACCAAAAGCTATCATCTTCTATTCCAAGTTGAAGACTAGTCTAGAAAATGGGAATTCCAGCACTTGTTTGAAGATCAGGACAAGTCTAAGCTAAGTAATTCAGCTGCCTTTTATTTATTCATTTTTGTTTTGTTTGTCCTGTATCTTTCCAGCCTCTGAGATGGCCATCAGTGGAGCTAAATCTGCCTATTTCCCCAGCAACAGCACCTGTCTGCACACACTAGCCTTCCCTGAAACTCAGAGAGAGCAGCTAAACATCTTCCTCAAAGAGCTTGCTGAGCAAGGCATCGATGGCTCCAAACGGGATGAGGAGGCTGATTGTATCATCTGTGGTTACTAGCACCAAAAACCTTGTGCACAGACCAGCCAGCTGCCTGCAGTCTGACATGGGTATTTTGACAAGAGAAGCAGAGCACTGAAATAATTTCTAAGACATGTAAGCATACAGCTTTTATTTAGTTAAAGGACTAGAGATCATAGTCACGATATGACCTCAGCTTTGGTTTACAGAGATACAGGCTAAATCTAATCACATAGATCGTGGTAGAAGTGTTTTCAAAGGAAGAAGTTCACTTTTATGGCTTAAATTTGTCTAGCTGGAATTAAATAAGGATTACAGTTGTTTAATGGATGCAGTCATTAGTTAAACACACTAATTGTTATCAGAAATCGTTCTCTGTCAAGGGTCATATTTGATGAGAAAGGGACAGACTTCTACGTGTTTTTATAGTTGCCAATTAATCATTATTGTTGCTCTGATGAACATTAAAACAATGAAAGTCATAACAGTTACTGGCTGCAGGGATGTAATTCTTTATTCATGTGCCTTCTTGACTGGGGTTTAGAAAACCAGCAGAAAACCTGTCCGTTGTCCACCTGGAACCTGGGGCAAGTGAAGACCAAAGGCAACTTAGCCCTGGTAATCCAGTTTATTTGTGGAGCGGTAGCTACCAAACAGATGTGCATGTGAATTATTGTGAAATGTAAACAAGAAGCTTAGTTATTACTTGGTTTTCAGTGGAATCTGTGCTTGGAGTTATATTTTAATTTTCTTCTGTTGAGCAAACACTGAAGCTGTAGATCTGAAGACAAGACAGCTCATCTGTTTGTGTTTCCTTTCCCTTCTTTACCTTTTTCCCATTCCTGTCAGTCTCTCAGACACAGACAGCATAGTTTTGTGGTACATGATGCATAATTGACCTTTACATCATTAATTGGATAAATTATTCAGATACATATACTTACATGCTTATATTTCAGACTCAAAATCCAGTCATTACAAGCGAAAGAAAACATCAGCTGCTTTTGGGCCCAGAAGCAGACAGTCATATGATAATGAATAGAGCAAACAATTACACCAGCAAAGGGGTGATTTGGCTGCTTTGGCTGCTTATAAACCATGCAGCAGGAACTTAAGTCATTGTGTTGGAGACAAAAGTGCTGTAGTCTTAAAGAAAAGCAATGGCTTTTGAATCACTGGTGGGTTTGTTTATTTCTGTCAAACAGATGATCTCTATCAAATGAAATTATAATGGGTTTGAGTCTTTTCAGCCAAATCATTACCAGCTGATGCTCAACTAAAATATCTGGAGCACTTTGCAGTAGAATTTTTCTGCTGGTGTTAAAAAACATTTTTCTCTCAATTATATTAATCTATTCCAGTGACTTTCTAAACCAACCAAAAAAAGAACACTAATGTTGTATTTCATAAGGAAATCAAACCCATTGCTCTTGTAAACTATTAAATCTGTTTAATTAAATTAATTTATTAAATTAATTCTGTGTGACAGAAATCCTGATAATGAGCATCACATAATGTGGAAGAATTAAGCTGGAAAGCTTTAATATGACGTGTCACAAATTTGATATTAAGCTGGAGATTGGGTTGCTGAGTTTGTTTGTTTGGTTTTTTTTCAAAAACTGTTTGCAGAGAAACAGTTTTGTTCCATGCCTACCATCCAAGTTATTATTTATGTATGAGAAAGGGAAGTTGATCCAATAAGCCTCTACGAGACACTTAAAAACTAAAGTAAACTTAATAACATTATTTCCCAGAGTAAATTTGCATAATTTATTTAAGGCAAGCAGTTGCTGTATGTTTGCATTAACTTCACATTGGTGTCTGGCTGGGCGTGTCTGAACATTGGGCCATCCCTTACGCTCCTGCTCCAGGATGGGGGGGCTTTGTGTTCTGGCACTTGGATGTTGCAGAGAGAAGAAAATTCATATAGAAGGAAAGACATTAAGAACATTTTAGGTGAGTAAGTTTTCAGATCAGACAAAAGAAACACAAGATGTTTATTTATTGCACCATTCTCTGATTATTTATTTTTTTTAGGTTCTGCAGTACAACCAGACTACCTCCCCAGAGTATCCTGCATACTTTTGGTAAGTCCACTTGCATAACTGTCAGTCATCTCAGCTAGAAGGCTTTGGTAATATTTACAGTGTAACTATAAAGAGGGAGGCTTTCCTGATATTAGTTATAACACAAGAGAAGAACTCAGTCTAGGAACTGAGCCAAAAACAGTAATTAAAATATAGCCAAAAAATGAAAGGCAGAGTGCTGAGAACTGTAGTTCAATGACGACGAAATTACACACATTGTCTACTTACAGGAGCTAAGCAGCACTAGACTGTTAAATCCACTGCTTTTGGGTGGCTCTTAGGTAGAAAGAGTGATTCTGAGAGATGTGGTCATTCCAAACCATCCCCTGCAGGGATGTTACAGCTGTTCCCAGGGCTGGCTCACACCGAGCCGTGCAGCGAGATCTGCGGCACACGCTTCATCCTCCAGAGCACCACGGCAGCAGGGGGCAGAAGCATGAGGAAACTCATCGTCAGCACCGCGGCAAGGATGACCAGCAGGATCTGCCATGGGGCCAGGATTGTTGCCACCGTTATTTCCTCCATTTCAAGAGGCCGAGGCTGTAAAGCAAAGAGGGAAACTGCATTATTTTCTTTGAAGTGGGACTCAACTTCAACTGATTCCACAATCTTTGATATTTTAGTAGGTCACCAATTCCACTAAATTATGCTAATTAAGTATATTAAATAAACCCAGCTATTTACTACTGAAATTCCAGTTTCTACAAACAGGGCTTATAGCTCCTTATGTGGGGAGGGGTTTTATTATCTGCATATGAGAGCTGCTCAGTGAGATTACAAAGATGAACTCCCAGGTGCTTTAGCACAACTGGAGCTGCAGAACGCTTCTTGTTTTGCAGAAGTGTGAACATTCTTCTCCCAGGCACGTAATTATTTTAATGGAAAAGCAAGTCAAGAGGGATAAACCAGCAACAGTGATGACTTGTTCTGCTTCATTTTCCACACGGTCAGTGATTTAAATATTTAGCCTTCAAGTGGGGGAAAACAAGAGCTACAGTGTACTTGTTCTGTAACTTAACTGCCACCTTCCTATTAATAGTTAGAGATAATTACACATGATTTGTTTTCTGAAGAGGGAGGTCATTGCTGCTGCAAGGTCCATAGTGTGCCTTGTAATCCTGTGAACCTGCAGAAAGGTGAGTTTCTCTGCCACTTGTGTTACAAGCAGAGGTAGGAATTGGGAGAAACATGAAAAATTTTGAGATGTGGATGTCCGGCACAATCATGGACTTGAAATGAGGATGGTGATCAAGAGATAACTATACTGCAATTTAAAAGTGTCACTTAAGACTCCTATAAAAACCAGAAATCAAATTAATGAATTTGGTACCTAAAAGAAAAGGCTGCATTTCAACTATGTAAAACCTTAGAAAGACCTAATGATGCTGCTTTGATCTCTAGAGGGCTAAACCTTTCAAACCAATGCTCAGAATCATTAAATATTAAAAGAAATTTTGTTGAAATTGTTTGCTATAAATGTTTCCCTCTGCAAATAACAACTGAATTCAGTGCTAATTTTAAATAGTTTAGTATTCGTTTATACGGGATTTCAGCCTTTATAAAGCATGCTGCAATTTAGTCTGATTAAGTAAAAT
This sequence comes from Lophotriccus pileatus, assembly GCA_035583135.1. Classification (NCBI taxonomy): domain Eukaryota; kingdom Metazoa; phylum Chordata; class Aves; order Passeriformes; family Tyrannidae; genus Lophotriccus; species Lophotriccus pileatus. The sequence goes on from JAWWES010000169.1 coordinate 10,666,620, forward strand.
CTGTGTATTTTTAGCTGCCTGTGAGTAAAGTCACTGCAGGACAAAAATCTAGCTTAAAATACTTAAAAAAATATGAAATTTGGGTGAAGAAATCAAATAGGTGAAACCTGGGAGAAGATTTTGAAAAAGAAGGTTATGATGGAGACAGAATATTTAATAAGGTAAAAGTAGTATAGCACACTGTTGTGATTATGCTGATCATGCCTTTAGTTTCACCTCACTTACAAAGGAAGCAGGTGATTACCATAAAAGTGAGAATGCAAGAGAATTTTCTCAGCTGTTATTTAAAGGAATAATCAATCACACTTTTCTGGACACAAAGATTTTGACTTTTGTATTTTGTCTAATAAGATGGCTTTGTGTTATCTCAGATAACACATTCTGACATATGTTTATTATTTTCCTGATTACTGAATGTGTAGCAGAGATGAGTTACCTACCTCTGAGTCAAACAGATATTTCCTGTTCTGAAATATTTAGACTTTAAACACGTTTGAATAAACTTATGCAAACTGTGTGTCTGCAAAGTTTAAAAGGAGAAAAAGGGATTGCCCTATGCAATTCACTTGCAGACATAATTCTAACCATTTAGCAAACTATTCTGATATTAGTGAACTTAAATTGTATGAATAGCAACTTTATATTTTCTTCTTCATATCTTCCCTGCTGACAACTTTTTAACCCAATGAGAAATAATTTAACTATCCCTTTATTTTTGCAGGAAGGCCGCGAAGCAGCTGAATTTGTGTTGAATTTTTTCACCTTTCTCAACTTGACTACCTGAAATAAGTTCTGGCTTTCTTTAAAACTTGTGTGGCCCTGTAGGTATTCAGCTCTTTTCTGTCTACTCTTACCTTCTCAGTGTCCTCAAGGTGTCTTGCAAGTCTTGCACATAAAATCGTGTTGCTCCGTCTGGATGTCCATCCTCCACTGTCAGGCAGCAAGAGCGTGTGTGAGAGCTGTTCAATCTGCAGAAGGAACAAGGGAGGGTGAGGGCAGCGTCCCCTCAGCTGTGTGAGGCTCAGGTGAGTGCAGCAGTGTACACATGTACTTGTTTGTTCAGTGGTGCTTGTATTGCCTCCCACCTGGTGTTCTTAAAGTGGCACAATCGTTTCCAAAGAGCTGATGAAGTCGATCTGCCTTGACTGCAGTTTGTTGGGAAGCAGCAAAACGATAGCTGGCTGTTCACACGTGCACAAGCTGCTTTAGAAGACAGTTACCTGTCCTGAAAATTGATGGCCCTTTTTTTTTTTTTTTTGCCAGGAAACCACTTGGGCTTTCCTTGTAAATCATTTTATATACTCAGAAGTGGATAATCTGATTAACTCACATTCTGACTGATTATTATTATGATGGTGATGATGATGATGAATAGCACATGCAGCCTTCAGAGATGAAGGTCACTGCAAATTCAAGGGGTTCATACACCCAACTCTTCCAACTATGCACATAGTTCTACAACCCATTTTGCTGCTTAAAAGCTTAGCTTTATTTAAATTTATTTAAATACCTGAAAAATCAGTTAGGCTCAGGCTGCTGCAGTATCTATTGTACAGAGTAAAAAGCACGTAGAAACCTTTTCAGAGGCTTGCTTAGCCAGCTCTGGTTCTGGTCCATGCTGTTCTGGAGGTGAGATTACCCAGTCCCTGAGAATTGGCCCTCCTGCCTGAACACAGTACTGCATCTGGTCCTTGTCTGTTGACAAGGGAAAGTGTGAAGGTCAAACTGCAGTCTGAGTCTTTCTACAGATCAGAGGATGCTGTACTTCCCTCTCATTCAGATTTAGGAAATAAATTCATTGCCCAAATTATGAACCAATCTGTTTTTCAGACCAAGACTGCTGTTTCCAGTCTTGTCTGCTGTCAGCAGGGTTGCTGGAGGTGGCAGTGTCAGGCAGACTGACAAATATTTGCTTTGAGGTTTTTATGTCCTCACCTAGAACCACAAGTAGCTTCAGTGTCTGAACAGGGTCAGTATCTGTAGCTGTGCAGTAACACACAAAGTCCTTTACTCTCTTCCCTGGGAGTCCATGGGGGAAATGGCCAAAGATGGGGTGGTGGTGGAATGTTTCTTCTGTGGCACATATTCATTAGACTAGCGCTAAAGGCAGCCACTTTTTCGGACACCTGCAAATATCACTAATTTTAAGATAACTCTGTAATTGTCTGGAGATAGGCAGGATAAAAAAAAAAAAAAATTACCTTGGCTTTAAATGTTTGGTGGTGGGGGGTTGTATGTCCAACTTCATTCTCAGGCTGATGCTAATCACTGTAAATTTCCTAAGCTTTATTGGAATATGAGTGGAAAACTACTATACGAGACAACGTTTCCTTGTGCTCATGGCAGAGTTGGTTTCACAACAGGAGTCACGCAAGGCTGAGGACGTGGGCAGGTGAGCTTGTGGGTGCAGGCAGGTACTGGTGAGCTGTAAAATATTTGTGAGTGAGAATAGTGTTTGAAAGTGACAAAATGCCTATGGACTCCTGAGTCCTCACTTGCCTTCTGTGTACCTTTCAGCTGGATTAATACAGCAGCCTACCTAGACCTCAGGTGACATGGGGTTCAGTAGTTTATATTTTGCTATGTTGTCCAGAAACATCTTGCAGATCTCCTTACATACTAAACACATGCAGGGATAAACTGAGAACTTTGCTCACTGTAAATTTTATCTTTGCATATGTTGAGGTAACTTCACAGCTCTTGGAAACATGGTCCTATTTAGTATGCATTGTGATAACGGATTTGAATACTGATGGAGTGAATAATTAAGTAACCTGTGGAGGTAGACCACCTGCAGGCACCAAATTGTTCAAGCAGAAAGGTGTCTTGGTTTGGAGTTAGCCCTGCTGCATTAGTCATCCTAAGTAAATATCTGCAAGATAAATTGCATAGCTTGCAGAGAATAACAGCAAGAATGATTTGCAGGCCCTGGCATCAAACACAGGGCTGAACTGTGGCCAGGAAGAGCCATGCCTTGTCACAGAGCAGGTGGCAAGACCTTGTGCTCAAAATAATTCAGTAATTGAATTTCAGCCAGTGCAGGAATGTTGTGCATGGCAAGTTGCTGCTCTGGAATTACAGTGATGTGCAGAGCTATGAGGCTCAAAGCAGCCCCTTTGCTGGCCCCTGGGTTCACACCAGCTGTGAGCACGCCTTCCCTCCCAGTTACCTTCATACTGTGACTGTTGTGTCTCTGGGTCATATAGAGGGGAATGTTTCCTTGCTCAGCTGTCCATGACCAAGTTGGAACTCACACAGTGCGAGTGAGTGTGACTGATGGCCAGGCATTTGGATTTATGTGTATGGAGGCATGCCCAGACACTCTACCAGCCTTTGTGCCATGTCGTGGAGCTTGTGCAGAGCCTTTAGCCTGGGCTGGAAAGTGCAGGCTCTGAGCAGCTTCTGCAACGAGTGCAGAGTATCGGCTGCTTCAGAAGGGTTGGCATCCACCAAGCTTAGCCCTGTGGGGATCTCAGTGAGGGTCTGACAAGCAGCTCTGTGGTGCCCAAAACTAGTTGTCCCCGAATCTTGCAACAATCAAGCTTAAAAAATTGGCTTTGTTACAGGTCTACTGATCTAAACAATATGGTAATTCCTGTTAGCTGCTGTGTGTTCTCTTCCATGCACATCCCATGTGGCATGGAACCTTGGGTTTCTTGTGCTGCTACTCCCTCGAGTCAGGAGGGGATTAGGAGTTGCTGAAGGGGCTCAGGACTGGTGGCTTCTGGCCACCATTTTTTAGGTATGTGACAGTTAAAGACCTGCTGACTTCAAAGTTTCCCATGGGAAATGTAAGGTGGGTGAGTCCCTGTGTGCTCATGGCTCTGTGTCACTCTATCAGTAGTGCTCACGTCTTCCTTCAAGGGACCTGTTGTGCGTGAGGGTGGCCAAGGAAACACGGGCTGAGCAACAGTAGTGGTAGCAGGAGTGTCTGTATGGGTACTTTTGGTAAGGGAAACTTAGAAAAAGGGATCAAAATACACACAACTTTGAGGGCTCATGGATCAAGGGGTGCTGGAAGATCTTATGGCTGCAAGTCACTTCAGGTACGTGCCCAAGAAATCTACTTTTTGGTCTTATAATGAATTAGCAGGCTAACAGCAGTAGAAACCCATAGGCAGTAGTATTAAGAGACTCAGTGGGCTATGAATTACAAAACAGGCAAAATGGCCACTGTTTTTGTTATAAACAATTTCCTCTTTATAGTTGGCATTTGTTTAAAAGATAAATCAGGCTTGGAAAGAGTGAATTTTGTTTTTTTCACGCTGCATTATCTAAGTTCACTAGCTACAGATGTAGAGACAACCAAGAGAGAAGCATATTCCAGAAAGCCTGCCAGAGAGCAGCACGGGAAGCACTAAAACTGGCAGACAATAAGGCGATTCTGGTTGCACCTTTTGTCGTTCCAAGTGCCATCAGTGTACATCTCCACACATCCCTCTTCCCCTTTGCCAGAAGGTTCATTTAAATACCAGTTAGTATAGCTCAGCTCTGTACCATCCAGGAACTGGAATTGGCCAGGAATAAGAGATTCCTGTACCCCTAGGTAGGCGTAGGTATTAAAAGTTTTCACAAAGTACAGAATGGCATCATTCTCGCCTGGGTTCCTCGGAGCAGCAATAGACCCTCCAGCCTCTTTGCATTTTTGCAGTGTAGTATTGAAATCAGCCCTTTTCCCATTGGTAGCAAATATTTTTCCTCCAGATTCTGTTATTGTCTTTTGCAAGCGGAGGACTGCAAGAAGAGGTGAAAGCTGTTAAACTTTTATGCATTGTTTTGTGGTCACTTCACTGCCAATTTTAACTCTTGCTATTTTCCTCCATAACTTCAGATTAAACTCAGGAAGAGGTAAAGGAGATGAGAACTTGAAATCAAAGCTAAAAGAAAGGAAGGAAAAAAATATAACCCCCAAAAGCCAGAAGAAATCTGAAAATGAGGAGAGGGGAAAAAGGGAAGAAGCACATAAATACACAGGCAGTGAAGCAGCAGAAACGCAAAACAGGTTGGAGAAAGAGTGAAGGAAGTGAGGAATTCTACATTTGAAGAAGTATATGACTTTTTCTGAGACTCTCTCTAAGACTCTGAGATGGTTTGCATTATACAGATGCCCTTGACATTTGGTGTTATGTGCTTGAGTGAGCAGAATCTTAGATGTGATCTAATCGTGATTGTTTTGGTATATTTTCAGTGTTCAGTTTATTTGTCTGTTGGGAGAATGAGGTGCCCATGGAGCAGTTCAGCATAGGCAGGGGTTTTAATCTGGTTCATTCCTGACTTGCTTGCACTCCCTACTTCAGAACTGTTACTCAGGCATCTCCCACTAACTATGAAAATCTAATTACCCGTCCCCCCACTTGAGTGTTATCATGCATGATATAAACAGGATATAAACACAATGCAACAAATCTGCAGAAAATACTGCCTTTTTCCTAAGAAGCTATTTTTGCTCATCTTGTCTATCCCCACTAATCCAGTTACAGCAGAAGGTAAAGGCAGATAAAATACCTCCTTCCAGTCTGGAAATACGACGTTCCAATTGACGATTCGTGTCTCCCATTTCATCATCAGCCACTGGTATGAGAGCTATGAACAAAAGCAGCTATTATGTACTTTTTGTTACAGTTTGAATCTTGGCTTTCAAGATAAAGCACAGGTTAATCATGAAAAATGAATATGAACTTTTGAAATGTTTGACATGGTTTAGTTTACTGCTGTGTTTTAAATAGGGGGTATCTTTATACATGGATCTTTGTAAGGATGGGGAATTACGTTCCTGGAAATTACCTCCAGAGCAGTGATGTTTGTGGACACGACACCTCTAATTCTGACACCTCTAAATGACTGATCCATTCCACACAAAACACTGGCTCTTGTGCAGTAGGTTTAGCTGATTTTTAACTGTGTATGGGGATTGAATGCTTGACAGAATTCTTTAAGCTGTTCAAGCGCTTGCAGCTCCAACCTAGCACTCAGCAGCAAATTCCTTCTGCTATGGAAAATTATAACCTTTTCTTTGTGAATTGAACCACTGCATCATTAAATAGGAGAGATTTAGACATCTTATTTCATACAAAGAATTAATAAAGATATGATTATTTTCTCTCAAGTAGAACCCACATCAGATTATGCAAGATAGCACTGCGTTGACAAAGCATAAAAATGGAACACAGCAGATAAAAATAGAGATGGTAACTTTACGTACCTGGTATAAATCCTTCATCTCTTCCAGCTTCAGTCAAATACTTGAAAATGTCTGAAAGAAATCCTGCAGGTTTACCTTGAGCACATAATGGGAGCAGGAAAAAAGCTACTCCTAAGATTTTGTGGAACAACTGTGGAGACAGCATCATTTAAAGCTAAAAGTAAAACAAACTGGTTTTCTCTCCGGTGAGTCCTGCATTAAGAAAGAAAAAAAAAAAAAAAGAAAGATGTTTCAGAATTTTGCTGTCTGGGTGTGAAGTTTTCTTGATGTTAAGCTTTGCTCACAGTAACACGAATGCCATTAATGTAGTTACAAAGTTAGCTTATCTCAAACCATTAAAATATTCTTCCAGAAGACAGTCTGCTACTCTACAAAAATCCACAGACCAAAAACCCAAACCATCCCCTTCAGATCTTTTCTTTGTACAACAGATACCATTACATACCATTTTACCCCATGGAAAAAGCTATAGTTTCAGTTTTAATTTTCCAGGAGAGCAATAGACACATGGTTGCTTTAGCAAGGCAAAGTTGGTTTAGGACAAACTGGGTCAAGCTGTCTTTATCGATTGGTTTAAGAACAAAACAATTGTTAATGATCATTCTTCCATTTTTAACATACCTTCACAGCAGGTGGCATGGTCTATAAAAATAGGTGAAAGTGGTAAAGACATAAATCAGAAATGGAAAATTTTGTAGTAGTTTAATAGATTCAATGTAATTTAAGCAAAAACCTATAAAAAGGTGTTCAACTTACCTAGCAGCTCCAATACGAATTAAGAAAGGCTTATTGAATGGTCTAATTTATAGGGCATGTAATTTGAGATTCATCTTGTTACTGACAGGAAATACAAAGAACATGACATTTGATATGAATTTGCACATGATTTTTCTTCAAGAGGCAAACATACTTAAAATGTGAGCAAAATACTTGAAGGTACTTTTTTAATTTGTAGAAACACCTTCACACGTTTTAGAACACCAAACCTAGAGCAGAACAAAGCAATTTCTCAATACATATTTGAAATACCTGATGTTTCCACAGAATGGCTGTGTAAATGTTAAATTGGAAATCTCATTGAAGATAAGCCAAAACAAATTTACCTGGAGTATAATATGCACCATCAGTCTCATTACAGATCGAGGACTTACCAGTGATAATGACTGAAGCAGAGTCTCAGAACTGTAGCAGCAAAGGCAAAAGTCTATGGTACATCTGCAATGTGTGTAGAGGAGACAGCTACAGAAGCACATACTTAAATATCTTACAGAATACTCCAGGGGAAGTTTATAGATCATAAATAACAGTTTTCTCCAATAGAACGACCTTTCAGTGAAGCTGCTCTACACCAGTCTTGTGACTACAGAGGCCTCAAGATGAGGAACATCACTGAAATGCAGGTGCCTTGCCAAGCATTTTAGACTTATTCCCAGCTGAGAGTTGGTTCTGTTTAATGGAGACTTTCAGGAAAGCTCTTTGAACCTTTGCATGTTCAAACAAGTAAGATGTGGTAGCATCATCCTTGTGGTGTCAGGACAGTATCCTGATGTTGCAGCAAGGCTAACAGCCAAGACAGCTGAGCAATAAAGTGCTTTGAGACTAGAGGGGGAGCATAAGCAGTATCCATATTAGTCTGAAGTGCTCCTGGATCACCTCCACAGGCACTCTGCATTGTGCCCTGCATGTTCATACTTACCTCAACAACTGATGTAGAGTCCTTTGTCCTCTGTGGTGTGTCCACAGATGCCTGACTAGTTCATGCACCATTGTTTATTGAGTGCCCTAGAAAAGGCACCAGTCCTGTGAAAAATAAATAAGCAGTACCCAGTTGTACCTTGACAGAGGAGGGCTGTTTTAAATTTGCATGAGTAACCTTTGTTTAAAGCTTCTTGTTAAATTTCAAGTTTCTTAGCTTTTGAGAGCTTGATGTAATGCTTTTAATAACCTTCTGGCAGAGGTTTTCTAATTGTTTTTTTGGAAAAAATCCCACCAAAGCCAAACAGAGAACATGAGAACATGAGACAGGCCATTACCTGGGTTCTAAATGAGCCCTGGAAAAGGTCACTGGCAGAAGCTGGGCCTTTGCATCTGTGGTGAGAACAACTTCAGCACTTCAACTGCACCTGGAAGAAACCACAGGTTAGGCATATGTGAGAAGAGGATGAGGTTTGGCCTGCATGTGGGTTTCCCCTGCTGACTCATGGCCTGGGAAACTTGGAGGGAGACACAATTTTTTCTTGCGATAGACTCCTGAGAAAACCTGCTGTAGCTTTGATAAATTATAAACTTTTCTTCTGTGGATTTCCATCAGCATATTAATAAAAAGGAGCAAGCTAAAATAGATATTTAAATATACCTATATTTCTACTATGCTTGTTTATGATTTCCTAATAGAATATTTTATATAGTCATCATAACTTGTAAACTATTTTCCGATCTTGCTCTGAGCCACATATCACAGAAACTCAGTGAGATTCAAGGACACAGACTTGATAAAGAACAAACAATTTTTGAGTAGTGAAGCAACTTTTCTTCTGTGTTTCCACATCTGTCTTAAAGAGTTTATGATTTCAGTGCTAGTGAAGCAAATGAAGGATATTCCGAGAGTAGGTTGTGTTGCACAATGTAGGCAGGTAAAGTGCAAAACATGCTAAGGACAAATGCTGTCCTTAGCAAACATTGGTCAGTGCTGCTTTCTTAGCTGGTTCGAGAAATACAGACACTAGAGTTGAAATTCAGTTGGTGAAAGTGGCTGTGTGTTCCTTCCAGTAAGTCTGTTTCTTAGCCTTTCCTTGGAACTCTTCGCTTCCTAAAAATTAGTTTTTTTGCTCCATAGTGTTAGTCACACCTCAGATAACTTTAAAAATTCTTTCCTTATTTTCTGTTTGTATTTAAATGCCTCCAATGCCATCCATATTTTCTGTTTACATTGATTTTTGTGCTGTTCTGCTGTTGTTTCCACCCTGTCTTGTTACCACCTTGTCCTGTGTTTTCTGCATTTCATTTTCTTTTCCAAATCAAAACCAGACTGTCCCCACAGCTCCCTTCTGTCTGGAAATATCAGGAGGAGCACAGAGCATGTAAAACCTGGTGTCTCCCCTTCTCAGAGGATATCTGAGGCTACTTTTGCTAAGCATTAAAAATAGGAAGGAAATAATTCAGTAAGATATGGACACCTGGGATGGCAAATTTCAACATGGGGTTTCTGTTTTGGTTTTGTTGTTTTTAAAATTGTAATCAGCATTTTAATGCAGAAAGTCTTCATTTTACCTGGAGACACTGTGATCAGTGCAAAAAATGCTACTGTCATCTTGCTCCGCTGACTTCAGTTACATATGAAGGATCCAAGTAGAGGTCACTAGGTGTCTCTGGTATGTCACTCAGTGCAGTTCAGCTGAAGAACACAGAAAGAAATCAAGTTTTATCTTTATAACAAATAGAAAGCAAGACAATATCTCATTTCTTCAATAGCTGCTGAAGGCAAAATTACATTCCAATGGGAAAAAACCCCAAAACCTCATGATTATGAACCAGATGAAGCCACTGTTTCATATATTTTGTGGTTGTCCTCCATTATCTGCAGGAGGATAAATTCACTCCTGTTTTACTACCATAATTACCACTGCCACAGGCTCCTCAAGGGTTAAGGTTCTCTCACTCTCCAGTACTGTTCACCTCCTGAGCAAAAGGGCAGAGATGAATGAAAGTTTCATTCCAGGTTTCACTTGGCATCACACCTGGATTATCACCCTTGAGCCAAATTCTGCCAAACCCGGGTTTCCTAACAGGCACTTCAAATAAAATCCAAGACCCTTATCATTTTTTAAGGTGCTACTATAATTTCCAGGTATCCTGTATCTATTGTGCTTTAAAATCAGGTATGTTTGTATAACTGGAGGTTAATATGATTTTATAACAGTGTGTTTCAACTTCTGGTAATCACTTGCAATCAGATACTCTGAGGTCCAGACAAACATGTCTCTTGTACCATTACACAATACTCCCAAGAACATTTTTTTCCTCTGGTTCATAGGCATGGTAATAAGGCCATTAGTCTTTCTACCACTTCTCAAAACCAGCTAACAAATTTCCTGGTGGCAAATATTTCTTATCCTACTTACACTTATTGTTATTATAAAGAAAAGCTGCAAATAAATGTAAAACATAGACAAACCTTTAGCCTATTTTGTGTTTGTGGTGCTACTAGGATATTGCAGCAGCAAGCACTGCTGTATTTCCACTATAAAGTTCTTTTTTTTTTTTTTTTTTTTTTTCTGGAAAAGAACAGAGCAATAATGCAATTATTCTTTAAACTTGGCTTAAAAAAAAATTGCAGAAGACACAGCTCACAATTTATACAAGATAAGGTAATTCTGCCAGCCTGGGTCACATGCTGTTAGTTATGTTCACGTAAGGCTGAATCTGAACTCAGTTTGCTCAAGAACCACGGGGTTTGCTTGGTTTTGAGGTTTTTTTTTTTTAATCAAATTTCTACAAAAATCAGGAAGTCACAGAAAAATTCTCATTTGCTGTAATCAAAGGTTAATTTCTTCACATGTGGTAGGGACTGATAGGGACTGGTGTGCGCTTTTTAAGTGCTCAAAATTGCTAATAGTATTCCTAAGCTAAAACAACTAAATAAATTATACCATTATAAAAGAAGATATAACTCTGGACCAGAGAGAAATCTCTCTGAAATAAATATCCATAATTTTTATGGCCATGGCCTTACTGTAAATATACTGTAATAACAATTGTATTCAATTTATTTTATGTGAGACACAATCCATTTGCTTCAAAAGGAGCTGAATTTTTGCCTTTTACTTATACTAAGAATTCAATTCTTAAAATTGGCTTCTATAGCCAATGAATAACTTATTTTCTGATTTAAACATCTTATTTGTGTAACAAATTATTATAAACTAGGAAAAAGACTCACCTGGATTTTTCCTGCTTTGGTCATTATAAATCAGGGATTATTTTTGCTCTTTGCACTTCTAAAACAAGATAGTATCAAAATTATTTATAATCAGAACACAGAAACAATTTATTCTGTTTCTTCTTGTGACAGCCTCTCTGTCCATTAGAAAAAATCAATAAATACATAAATGGAAAGTTCAGATCTTTCACAAAAAAATAGACCAAAATGCTGGTGTTTTAAACAGCATTTTAGGGTATAAATTGATAGGGTTATACACAAACCCAAACAAAGGTATCTAAAAGAATTAAATAACCATTTCTGGATAATTTCCTCTGTGGAACTGCAAGGGAATTTTATTTCTTCCACATATGGTGGTTAACACTGGACTTTTTTTTTTTCCCTCTGAAATTCATAAAAGTTAGGAGATGAAAGTCCATGCAACAGAATATGGACATAATTTTTTATGAAAAAGGCGGGGAACTGGCAGAAGTCCGTTTGATATCCTCAGTTTTATGTATGAGGCGTAGTCAAGACTTTGGGCACAGAACATGGAGGTGCTTCAGAGTGGTAGAAGGGAAAGGCCAGATCGTAGCAGAGAAGAGCTGAGTACAATGTTATATGGGGATATTTTATGAAAATAACTGAGGTGTTTCATTCACTTACCCGGAATGCTACAGATCCATTGTGAACCATAAAGGGGGAAAGTGCTTCCTAGCAGTTCTTAAATAAAAACACCACATCTGAGGTGTTTTTATTTTTAAGCAGCATATATGTGCTTGACTTGTGGGTTTTTTTTCCTTTTTTTCAGTAGTAATGGCTAAAACAGAAAGAAACTGGAATCTCGGAGCTAGCCTAGGTGATTTTCTTATTGATGTAATAAATAATAGCTTTTGACTGAAAAAAAATAATCTTTTTTTTTCCTTAACTGGATAAAAACCCCCTAAGTGTTTTGAAGTCTAAATCTGTTTAGATATAGATGCATTGTGTTAGGCAATTTTTAAGATTTTACACATTAAGGACTTTAACAAGAGATTTCTATAGCAGCTTGAAAACACCAGTGATAGAAATAAACTGCTCATTAAGCAAGGGAATAGGATACTCCACAACTAGTTGGAGATCCTTGTAAATTAATATGCTTATTTGGTTCAGACAGTAAAAGACCATGTAGGTAGTGATTTTTTTTTCCTTGGGTGAGGGTCTCTTTTTCTAACATGATGCCTTTTTGTGACAGGTAATCACCTTGCTCTAACAAAGAATCTGCATGAGTAAAAGACTCAAAAATTGCTAGCAAGGTTTGCTTACTTAAATACTAAAAATTAAAATTTAAGTGGTAGTTTTAAGTAGACCTTCCACTCTTTCCAGGAGCTTTAGTGCAGCTGGTCAGAGCTAAGTCCTGGAAAATTAAAAGGTATTAATTTAGCCTTACCTTTTCTCAGTGTAACCTGAGAGTCAGAATTTTCATCATGGCATAATCTACTCCCTTCCCATTTGTACCTTTTGGCTAAAACTGTATCATGGTCATAAGTCTCAAAGCAAGCTACTTTGTAAAGCAGACTCACACTTTGAAATCTATCCAACATGGTAGTGGGTGCACTTCTTCCAATTCAGAATCCCTGATCAGTTGGAGTGCTGCATGCAACCTGGACGTGGATCATCCATTGCCAAAGCTGCCCGAAGATCCCAAACCTTTCCTACTTGACAGGGCTTGTGAATAGATCCCATCTCTCTCTCTTCAATGTAGGCCAGGGAACACTGCCGGAGACAAGTCCAGCTTATCTGGGGCTCCCTGCACAGAGGTTAAATGTGGGTGAGGAGCAGGGTATGAAGGGTTTATGAATGTATTTTTAACCCTACTGCAAGGTAAGTATGTGAGAATTTGCTACTCATGGTACTCTGCTGAGCTGCCCCTGCTCACCAGCTACCTAAACTGAGCAAGCAGTGAAAATATTTTGTAAAAGATAAATATTTTGTAAAGTATAGTTTTTTGAGGGAATATGCTGCTTTAGCAACTAAATGAAATCTTTAGCAGTTTATACACATATCTTTGTCTACTTGGATCTAATGCAATATTTATCTGAGTGTTTTACAGAGTGTAGCTTCTGAAACTAAGATAGTTAATTGTAACTGGTACTGTTAACATTTTCATAAACCAAAAATTAAATGTGGGTGCTGAATGAGTCAGTGTGTGCTTAAATATGACAAAAGCTCTATAATCAAAAGTGAGGTACAAAACCTGAGACCATAATTGCCCCAGTGAAGTCAACTCTGGGCATCTCTTTTAAGGCAGAAACTATTAAGTATTTGGAAATGCTTCCACTATGAAGCCATGGGCAATTTTAACTTCAGACTTTTCCAATATGCCAGGTCAATCCTTGCAATTCTCCTCTAATCTTCACAAAGGCACAGAGGCAGTCTGCCATGAAAAATGAATTTTGAAGTATTCCCAATCCTCCAAATGAGAGAAACACATCAGATTAAGCACATTTTAATTATGTTAATCGCCTACCACATTTAGCATTTCCTTAAGGATAAAAAATTACCTAAATATGATTCATTTTAGATGTTACGATACTGAAAATTTGCAGCAATTTTATAAACCTAAGACACAGCATATTTCATTGCCTCCACACTCTGAGGTGGCTGAAAGGCCATTCTTTAAAATTCACAGACTGTGAGACGATCCAGGTTGCACTTCTTGTCGTTCCAGCTCCCATCCGTGTACATCTCTACACATTTCTCTTTCCCTTTGCCATTTGGCTCGTGTTGGTGCCACTTGGTGTAGTTCAGGGGCACGCCAGTTATGTATGCAAACTGGCCTGAAGCCTCACACTCTTTAATGCCCAAGTAAGCATACTGATTGTACTGTTTCACAATGTCCATAATAGCTTTATTCTCCTCCTCATTCATGGGAGTTGCAAGAGTTCCTCCAGCCTCTTCACAGGACCGTAGCGCAGATGCAAAATCGGCTTTCTTTCCATTGGTAGCAAACACTTTCTCTCCTACTTTTCTTATTTTTCCATTGAAAACAAGTGCTGAAACATGAAAAGAAAAAAACCTACTCAGCTTTTTAGATTTTCTGCAGCCCATAGAAGAAAAAGCAAAGAAAGAGAAATCAAGAGATGAAAGCAGATTAAAAGTGGTAATAGGAAGAGAAGGCAAAAATGAAAGTAAAGGATGAAGAGAAAAAAAGATCTTAAATTTTACCAATCCACTAGTTTTCCCCTAAGTATATTGTTATGCTCTTTGTGACCATCTGTCCTTGTCTCCAAGACAAGGATGCCCCACTCACATTTGCTACATACTCTATGAGTCCCATTATATTGACCGTGCTTTCTAAAGTTTATTTCAAATTTGAGCAAGTGAAATAGAGAAGTGATTTTTTTTTTGTCAATTCTTTCTCAGTAAGAAACAATTTACCACCCTCAACAATCTGGTTGCTGATAGATAAAAATATGTGGTACAAAACTGAGGAGTTCCCACGAACCTGTGTGGAAAGTACAACATCAGTTGGAATATTTTTCAAATAAATCAATTTTAATAAATATGCGTTACTGTCACTAAAAGAAATCTGCTACTCCAGGGAAACAGAGTCTTGATTTCCCGAGCTTTGGATGAGAAAATGGAGTTTTGGGATGCAGTACCATTTTCAAATGCAATTTCTTTCCTGCAAGTCAAGGGTCTATAATTAACTTTGCCTACTGTGCTTAAAACGGTCTGTGAGCTGAAATAGTAACAAGGGGAAGAATTACCGGCTTCAAGTTGGAAAAGTCGGTGTTCCAAATTTACTAAAAGATTGTGGCAATCAGTGTCCAGAGAACCAGGTAGACCTATACAGATAAAAACAAAAGTTATACAATCAAGCAAAACTAGTCTCTGCTTGACAAAACTAATAATTTTCCAGAACTAGCTAGCATGTAATTGTATTTTTTTTTTCATCATCAGGTGTAAAATAAATATTTTCCCAGTAATTTTTTCATCTTGTTGTTAACGTATATGAAAGCAGACTAACAAAAACCTCCAACCCTCTAGAGTGCTACTAATTCCCCTCTGTACAGAAGCAACTAAATTTTTCTAGGTTGAAGAATTTTGTTTGTTATATCTGAGAAACTGGCTTTGAAAAAAAGAATTTGTTTCATTCTACTAAACTGTGGTGATAAACACAAGGGAGATTTTGGGCAGGGAACAGTTCAAATGACACCATACCATTTATTTTTTTAATGTGCAGGGTGGATGATTTGTGTTTTTACAGTGGGATCTTTTTTTTAATGAAGGCATAAACATTTGTAGAGGAAAGTTTCTGCATAGATAGTGTGAACTAGAGTCCATCCAGCAGTGCTTGCTTAAAGGTGTACTTTAACAGTACTGTAAAGCACTGTAGATTCTTTGTTCATACCCATTTCCATGGGTAATAAATGTCCTACATGTAGAATAAAGTCACTAATGTGCTCCCATGATCATGTTCCAATTATTCACAACTGAAACAAGTAGCAACGTAGAACCACAAAATATTGCTGCATCTCCAAGTTGCAATTTTGCAACACTTACTGCACTTCACAATCCATTAAAAAAAACCCATATTTGACCTAATAAAGAGAGTATATGAATAATTTTGATAGTGCTTTAGCCTTGTCAATAGACTTGGAGAAATCACTTCTACACAAAACGAAAATTACAGAGTGCAAACTGTGTTCCTTACCAGTCTACTTTTGCACACACCACCTTAGAACATTAGAGAAACGTGCCAGGATCCTTTTAATTACACTTTTGAATATTGGATAGCATTGCCTTCATACTTAAAAAAAAAAATAAAGTAAAAAAGATCACTTCTGTGAAACAAGCAATTCCCTTTGGAAAGTCAATGGAAAAAGCACTGCAAAGATATGTATATATATATATATATATAATATTTATATCTTAAAGTATTTATAACCTGTTCACTTCCCCTCTTCTCCCAGAAGAGAGAAGAGGCCTGTCTTTTGAGGAAAAAAAAAAAAATATTAAACTGCCTGCTTCCTCCATTTAGTTTTTCTTCCTCTGCTTAACACAGCTGCTTCCTCGAGAGCATGTCCTTCTGTGTCATGCTGCCTTCATGACAAGGAGCTGTTGCAAAAAAGGGAAGTTTACTTACCCGGTACACGTGGCAGTCCTTTCGGAACATCTCCTCCAGGGATATCAGGTAGCCCAGAAATTTCTGGACATTTACTCAGTGCATGGCAAGTCACCAACAAACCAGCTACTGCTGTGAGCACATAGGATGAGTAAAACAACATGATTGCTCAGGCCAGCTGTAAGAAAACCCACACATTCGTCAGGCAACGATTTTGTAAGAAATTTTTGGCATTGGCTTATATAATTGCAAATTCTATAAATTTACATTATTTCCTTGTTTAAATACAGTCTACAGTTTAGGTGTAAGAGATTTCCCAGATTATTTTCTACCATTGTGTAGTTTAAACTCTTTTTAGTCTGATTCAGCTTGACATGCTCATTACAGAATGATAGTCACACATTTGGGGGTAGTGAAGATAAATTAGCCCTTTTGCTGTCACTGACTATTTGTTGGATTTATCCTTGAGAAATGATGGGTTTGGATGTAACTGATCACACTTCACCCATTAGTTGGCTGTTAAGGACTATAATCAGTCAATGATGCTTATGATACCAACCTGAAAGACACAATCTGTTACAGTGGTTATTGCAATGTTTTGGAACTAGTCAGCAATCTCTTTAACCACAGTACTATTTAAGCATATTTGTTTGACATAAACAGACTGATAGTGTTCTACACATGGGCAAAATGTTATAGCTCAATTGACATTCCTATCTTGTTTTGAACAAAATTTCATAGGCTTGAAAATGTCAGAGTTATTCTTGTGGAAAATGCATTTTTGCTGGTTGGCAATAGGCCTATTCATCTTATTTTATCCTTTTGGATATAACATTAAGTAGGGTTATAATGTTAGTGCTGAGATATCATGACTAAAAAGCACTCAAATTATAGACATCGTGGGTTTGCAACATAGTGACTGGGTATGCTGTGCAGTTATCAAACCTGAATTGAAGTACTGTAAGTTACTGTGGCATGGAGATCCTTATTGACATCATTCAGTTAAAATAATAAGAGCTATAAAGCAAGGTTCAAGAGACAAGAATTGGTATCCATTTCTAATGAGGTGATCCTGCTGGGTTGATTCTCATACAAAATATGTAACTTAATACCCATCCTTCACTTTTCTATTGGCATGAATTAGAGAGGATCCTGTACTACTCTCTCTCAAAAACCTCCACCCTTAAAAAAAAAATTCAGAATTGACATATGTTCTAAATCCAGCACCACTCAAAACTGAAAATAAAACCTTGGTTGGCTTGAATGCTGCAAGATTATTAAAATCTGGGTTCATCACTAATAACAAGGTGTTTGTTTCGAAGTATATATGCCAAGCAGAATCAAAATATCAGTTACCATTTGTTAAATGGGCTGAGATTTTTACAAAGAGAAGTATTGTTTATATCTTCCAGATTGATTCTGTCATAGAAGAGTTTTGAGATTATTCTTGATCTGCATCAACACCAACTTGTTTTCTAGGGGAATGTCTCATCAAAGTCAATTCAGTACGACATACCCTTGTACATAAGAATATTCAATTATGTCATAAATTTGTAGCATATAGTATCTGTTTAATTAATAGCAGTATCTATTCCTCATGGTCAAGAATTTCTACTTTAAAGAGTGGGAACACATGAGCAGTATTAAAAGTGCTGTTGAGTTTTGTCTGTTGAACCTGAAGTGTCTTGAGCTGTTTACCCTTTACTGTATTGAAGGCTAGCAGACACCTCTGAAAATGCTGGCCAGTGACTTAGAGAGAGCAGATTATTAAACCTACCTTAGGTGGCTAGGAATACTTACATCCCTGAGATAAGGAAATGCAATTACAACATGTACCCTTTGCCTGATGATCACCATTCAGGGAATTACATTTGAATGGACTACTGCATCCAGCTCATAATTGGATTATGATGCAGAGTCAAAGTCTTGATCAATTATAAAGCAAAATGGAAAAAAACCCCAGCTCTTCAGTTTTAATCCACTTTTAATGACCTTCATCAGTCATTACTATCTAGTGTCCTTCAGGCGTGTCCTCATCTACTAAAATTGCTAGTATAAGCAAAGTAAAAAATTACTAATAAAGGAAAATTTAATTTTAAAATGTAAGTATGACCACAGAAATAAAAAGAAATGGGTTTGCCTTCTAGGTGAAATTCCTTGTGATTTATGAAGAAGAAATTCAACTTACCCTTCTGCTTCAAAGTGAAGTGAAAGCGCAGTTCACACAAGTCCCTTTTATATGGTGTCATGTTAGTTGAATGACACCACTGAAGTGGAGACTGGATGCTGGGGGCACAAAGGAGCCCTTTAGTTTCGCTGACACATTTGTTATGCAAATACTGAGATCAGTTTTAAGGCTTGAGCAATTTCTTATTCTTTTATAACAATAGAAGGCCAAAGTTGTAGAAAACACAATCTAGAACTAACAGATAACCCCAGATTTGTAGACACAGGTAAAATGTATAAAAACGTAAAGTAACTTTCCGTGATTCCAGGTCACATTGTAAAAATTGTTACTTGTTTTTCAAAAGCAAAAATGTCATATGACTGCCAGTGGCTTTTGTAACAGGAAGGGTACTCGTGTGAATTGAGGAAGCATGATACCTCCCAGTCTGACCTGGAAGTAAGAATTCTAAACTTTGCTTCCCATCTCTGTATATGATGTACTTGCCTTACCTTAATATAATTTTCTAGCTGTGTGTTATGCTCAGTGTTGCCATGAGCTTCTGATATCTCTTGCATGTAGAGTACCATTGATCCTTTCTTGACCAGAGACAGATCTTGGAAAAACCTGTATATATGCACAAAATTCTCAAATGGGCAACATTTTCAAGAAAAAAAGAAACCAGAGTTTTCATTCCTCTGGTTTCCCAGAAATAAATACTATGATCTTGTAAGTAACTTCTTTCTGTTTCTGATGTCTTCTGTTGTAGGATGTTTGATACTAGATGAAGTTTGTTTCATAAACCTCAGCAAGCCAACACATCAGTTCCTCACCTGTAAGATAAAAATACCTCTGTTTTACAGCTTTTCTCTGTTTTGTCAATTTATACTGTGGTCTGTTAAGGATAGGATGTTTTCTCTTATTATTTGTATTTTACAAGAACTATTAAAGTTTCATCATGATCCCTAACTATAGTGTCTTTCTACCCAGCAGAACTGACAGCTGCAAGCTAACACCTTTCAGCTCCATGTTCAGTAATTAACTAGCTGACCTAGCTAAGAGAAAATTCCAAAGAAGAAGATATATGAGGGATCCCCTTTAGAATTAGTGCAATTACTTAAATCCACTTGCATTCACAGTTGTAAACCTCACCTTGCAGTTAAAAGTGCATTACTCAGCATGGTCTGTCCTCCCTTCAAAAAAAAAAACCAAAAACAAAAACCACAAATTGCAAACCAAGGACAAACTGAGTGTCCTTTTTAACAAATTATCAATTCATACTCACAAATGTATGTTATAAACAATCTATCTTCTGTCTACCTAATACGCAGCAAAGCTTTGAATGCAGGTTAGTCATTTTACAAAACCTCTTACCCCACCAGTGGAAACTATTTCTCTCTGTAGTACAGAAGAGGTAGGTGAAAAGAACTGGTATTGAATGTACAGGACATGGATTAGACAGTATCCAACAGATAAAATTTTGTGTTTTTTTAATTCTGACTCCCATTGTCGTTTGGGAATATCATGGACACCAGGCAACTCAGCACCACTGAGACACAGGTAATTCTGTTTCTGAAGGGCAGCAGAGCTCTGGGGTACCTATGAAATTTCTGTAGTTGCAGGATAAGATGAAACTTAATGGATCCAGATTTTGAGAAGTGATATTTTAAATTACTTAGGTCCCCAAGTTTTTGGGAATCTAACTTGCCAGAACACAATCTCACACAGATCCAGTTTCTAGGCAGCTCTGCATAAGTTGTAAGGGTTAATTTTTCTCCTGTATCACTGCCCCCCTATATATGTAGATACATGCAACTATAATACATCAACATGACTTAAATCTTTGCATATTTGTACTGTTTCTTCCACCTAACACAGTTTATAGTTATAAAAAAAATTAAATAAAGAACTGAAAGCATTAAAAAAGAAATCAGTAAAGCTCTACCAGCTATTAGCTCCGTCCATTTAGCAAATTGTGGCATGAGCAAAACATGGCTTATAATGTATGAGAACCTTATAAATTATTATCTTTTACCAAAACTTTCAAAGAAACATACATTTGGTAACAGTTGTTCTCCCATGAGTCAGACTATACTTACACAATGGATGCTGATAAGAAATCTAAAGCATAATCCAACGTGAGAGATTACTTAGCCATTAGACTTACTTTCCTTAGTTATGTGGCAGAGAATGAGGGAAAACAAATGTACCAAAATAAGGAAGAAAGAAAGTAAATATTTTTTTCTGCAACCTAGCACCCCTGTAGAACAGCTACAAGGTATTCTGAAATTTGCAGGTAAACCTGTGTGGTAATGGCCGAAGGTCTTTAGCTGTGGAACACCCACAAAACCCAGTCAGGGAACTTTACTGGTTTCAGGGGGCCCCAGGTACTGCACACCTCTTTCTATCATTAAGAAGAACAATAAGAATTTTAAATATGCTGTGTTGTTAATGCCAGTGAATTAAACCCAAACCCTGCAATGGTTTCCTCAACCATCAGCAAAGGAGAACTTGGAGAAAAAAGGAATCTGATTTTCAAAGATGGCATGTGCCCAGAAAGACTGCATCTTTATATAACAGCTGTGCATGCTACCCTCAACAATTGACCACCAAGGGGGGGTAAAAACCAGAACTAATTTTTTATAGCCTTCACACCTATCACTTTCAGAATGCAAGGTAAACTTCATTTTGGTCATACTGTTTTGAAGAGAGCTGATTACTAACTGATAATGATAACTTATCATATCCTAATCAGCATAAAGTTATGCCACACTCACATAAAGCACAGTACTGTACAGACTTGCTAGTTTAATTTAGCAATTTGTGAGACATTAATCTTAAATGTACCACTCTGCTGCAAGTTCCTGATACCAGCTCTCTGAGCTTATCCTTGGCACAACATCTGTGTGGCAAGCAGGTGTGGTCAATTTTCCACATTTACCTTGTTCAAAACAACAGTGGTTTTTAATATTTGCCTAGTATTTCCACTGTAATCTATTTGCTGTGCTGCTACAGAGCTTTAAATCATACAGAGTTAAGTGCCTATAGTTGCTTTTAAGAATTCTCATTGGCATCAGCTTAAGACCTCATGAGAAGTATAGAGCACTAAACATATGTCACCTCTTAAATCATGAAACAATCCAATGGCTGAAGTCCTACCTCCTCTCCACCCGCAGTTTAACTTTACTGAGACAATATGGGAAGGCAAACAGTCCCCCATCTTTGGAAAATAAGAAACACTGATAAAATAATCTGTATGCTAATTTACAGTGCACTGATGCAGGAATAGGATGAAAAAAGTGTAGAGAATATGGTACCTTACAACGCTGCTAATTCTGAAAGATTAGAAATTCTGCAGTGGGTAGGTCTTAAAATTTGTATTAGTGCTGTATGTACTCTAGACTTGTGCCCACTTTAATCTGAGGATAAGAATCTTACAGGAAGAATGTGATTGCTGATAGGGCATATTTATATTTATGAAAAAACATGGCATCAGTGACATGCTGTCAGCTTGATAGCGCACTTATTTTGGGCAATGGGTCCCAGGGCAGAGATTTCTAAGTTTAAATGGAGATGGAGGAAAATAAGGAATGCTGAATATAGATCATGAGGTTCCCAAAAAGAGGACAGTGGAGATAGGGAACAGAGCTTGGAATAGTGGATTTTAAAGATCTGGCTCCACTAGACTGTACTGAGTAGTCGCCTCATAGCATTGCTCTTGCAAAATACAGAAAGCATAAGATTAAGACAAAAAAAATTAAAAAAAAAAGGCTTCAAGCATAACACATACACCTTTCAATCTATTTTCCATTCCAGAAAAAGCAATTCAAACTATGCTATCAAGAAAAGAGATGACCAGATTTTCAGAGCTTTTGTTAAAAAAAACCCAGTTGTTATCTCCAGCCAAAAAACTTACAACTTATACCTATGTTAACAGAAGAACTACTTGCTCTCTGCTTTTAGATTATATCAGATTCCTTCTTTATCATACAATTAAAGGAATTGATCTAAACTACATATTCAGAGTCAGCAAAGTACGGGACATCACCAAAGCAGCCTCTTGAGTTATTTGAAGATTTGTTGGCAAGTTGCTAGAAAAATCATTTTAAATGAACAATCATTTCTAAACCTTGAAAAAAGAAAGAGAGAAAACCAACCAGAGCACATGAGCAAAGACATCAAGCAGCTCTTGCTTTGACAATAATATGGCAATTTTTAGACACAGGCTTCTTCCTTCAGACAGGGCAAGTACCCTCCCCTTCTCCCTTCCCATATTCTTTATCCAGGTTTAGTAAAAATTTAGCCATACTGTAATCAGCTTCTCTCTTGTCCTTTTATAAACAAAGAGAAAATCACAAATAATCTCATTCTAACTTCAAAAACTAATAATGATTTTCAGGTCTATTTCTTCACTGTTTCACAGGTAGAGTTTAGAGAGATGGTATTGCTTTGATCCTTGAGGAATCACATTTTTGTTTCCAAAGCATCAATTCACTCTTGTATCCTGTATGTCATATTATCAGCTCTATAATTCCTCCTTGCATCTTCCACACCATGTAAGTAGCTCTTTATGGGTATACTACACAACAGTTTGGAAGATCATTCCTAACCTATATCAACAACACAACAAAATTACTCACTGCAGTATCAATTAGGGGTGTCATGATGGAGTAAATGTTGCCTTTTTTTACTGGGAACAGTGGAGAGAGTAATGATGGAAGTGTCCTGCCACATTGTGTTCCCATAGAGGTGAACTGAACCACGTCCCTCCTATCAAAAGTGGTAATAGAAAGCAATTTATGCTTGAACAGCCACTGGCCAACATTGCCTTGGAAACATATGCTTGCAATTCATATCTTGCCCTTATAAATAGCCATCTGGCCCCTGTTATCAATTTAAAATAATCTAGCTTCCAGATAGAAAAAAAAATATCCTGCCAAGCTCTTATTATGTTGTTATTGCCGGCAAATGACCTGTATAATGTCTCACTGATAAGTGTTAGAACATATATATCCAAAAACATTGTCAATATTTTATTTGCCATTGAAATGCAAAGTCCTTGGGAGAAGCTTCTTATTGAAAACACATGGCAGTAAACAGAGATTTGCAAATGAAAATAATAAAGTCATTATTATCATTAAAGCTGCTGTTAAGGTCTGATGGTCAAAGTGAAATAAAGCTGCTTTGCATCTTACTGAAAGAACACCAATGGGTCATGAACTCCCAGGAAACAGCACCTATCATGGTTGTTATTGCTGTTATGAGTTGAAAATT
This sequence comes from Lophotriccus pileatus, assembly GCA_035583135.1. Taxonomy (NCBI): domain Eukaryota; kingdom Metazoa; phylum Chordata; class Aves; order Passeriformes; family Tyrannidae; genus Lophotriccus; species Lophotriccus pileatus. Next base: position 10,690,288 of record JAWWES010000169.1, read on the forward strand.
AAAACAACAGGTATTATAGAATTCCTTTTTGCACAGAATTTTTCAGGAGACTGAACACAAAATTCTGCATGATTTAGTCAACTGTGTTGTTTGAAGCATATAGACCTTAATATACTGAATCTGCTTCTTTTGTAATGGCCCATTTTTAGATTCTAATCAGTGCAAAAGCATAGAGGAACACTTTATAGATCTTTGGTAGCATACAGCTAGTTATTTCATTTTTCATGAAAAGCAGAGATCCTGAGCACCTGAGGGGTTGGTGAAGCCCAGCCCTGCAATTCCATGTGGTGGTTTTGTGCTTCACTTCCAGAGGAGCAGATCTCTGTTCCCGGGGCTGGGGGATCAGACAGCAGCAGCAGCAAGCGGTGCTTCAGGGTCCCAGCCCTTGCCAGGCTGAGCTGCTGCACTGTGCTCTGCCTCTCAACAACAGTGTCACACAGCAAAAACTTCTGCCTGTAAACCCCTGGCAGCTCCAAACTAGCCATGCTGAGCATTACTGGGGGGATAGCTGGAGTGCTGAGATGCCAGGCAGAGGCTGTAGACTGAAGTGCCCAAGAAAGAAGATTATCTCCTTATCTTTTATTGATACACCTGAGCTGACTTGAAACTACATAAGGCTGGAAGATTCCTGTAAGGGAAAATGAGAAAAGCTCTTTTTAAACCCCCTGGAAGTTCATCTAGTAGATAGAAAACAAAGAACAGATGAAGACTCAGAGAAACAGAAATAAAGCAAATGGGAAAGAACAGAATCCTACAATGTCAGATTCTCTCTGGAGAGATGGGGACATCTTGAATATTGCTTGAGGCCAAAATGATTCAAACTGAAACTGTTTAGTAGGTTATGAAAACACAGCAGACTTAACTTGAATGACAAATCAAAGAGAATCTTTAATAGCTCTGAGAAATGTAATAACCATGAATGTTAACTACTTAACTGATAAAATATCATTTTGTTATTCCATGGGGGTCACCCCTTACAGCCTTTATAGCAGCTTTATATGTAGTTTTGAAGACGTAACACTATTTTACTTAATAAGACAAAAGAAGCTCTACAAAACTGTTAATAATTTCAGCTATTGAAATCAATTATATTTATTTATAAGTTTGTTTTAGCAATCACTGCTCTGATTTGAGGAACGATTCTACGCAGCTGGTATGCAGCAATCCAGCCCCTGTGTGCTCAAGCAGCTCACTGCCTGGTCAAAGAGCAGTTATCCTATTCTTAGTGAGGCAATGTGAACTACAGCCTGGCCTAGAGATTTCATATCCATTCTGCTAAGCATGGCAAATACATGCACATCTGTACAATGGTTTATGTGTTTCCCCACACTTTTTCCATCTGAAATGCAAAAGCACAAGCAGCATCTTCAGTTCATTTTGTCTCAGATCCCAATGTAGGTGTGTACCATGCAACTACACAGCCATTACCTCATTCCACTCTTATCTCCACAGCAGTGACTATGACAGATGTAGTAGATTGCTGGCCTGTCCATACTGTTCTGGAAATACAAAGAGCAGCACAACTACAGGCACTCTTCCTGTTGATTATGTTTTTTCACTCATTCTATCAGAGACATGAGCTTCCAAAAAAGTTCTGAACTAAAACAAGTCTTTGGGCACTGGTGTAGCTCTCACACACCACAAGTACAGTGAAGTCTACTTAAAGGTCTCAATCAATACCATCAGATAAGTTTGCTAAAACACTAGAGCAGCTGTTGTCCTGCTAATAATATTTTCTTTTTCCTGCTTTTCTCCCATCTCCTGAAACCCTGAGTGTTTTCTCATGTCTATCACAAGTCATATCCTCGCCCATCCTATGAATATTATTGTTCACATTCATGAGAGGTTGTAGCATTCCCCCTATAAAAGCAGGCTGCGATATCTTAGAACCTCTAGTTTGTGAGGGAATGGACTGCGACAGAGACACATGCAAACATCTACAGCTGGCACACAGGAATATGCTTGTTTTTCAGGAGTGGGAGTCTACATGAGAACACTTCTAATATGCTTATTTTTCAAGTAGTCTCATTCCTTGTCTGCCTTACCAGACCACCTCAGGGATTTAAGCTCAAAAATAAGTGTAGCATAGTTTTGTCCTGTGTCTTTCCAGACGTGTGTTCAACCCTGTGCAGAGCCCAGCCTGCTGGGTACACTGAGTGCCTCTTTCACAAGGTCAGGCCATTTCCATTGTTCCCATGGCCAATCCTCTAAAGCTGAAGTGGGTTTTAAGTATTAACTTATAAAATTTAATATTCAAAACCTGGAGAGTAACTGTGCTCCTGACTGTGTTGGTACCAGGGTTACCATGCCAATGGTACATTGCATTTCTCTAGCATCTATTTTTCCACACAAATGGAGCAAAACTGCCTAATAACTACCATCTTTTATGTTCTTTTACCTTTCCAGAGGAACACACTGTGCCACTGTAACAGAGATAAGTGATGTAAACTATTATACTTTTCAACAACTCAAACAATTTGCCAGAATAAAGACCAAATTCAGAACTATTCAGAGAATATTTGACAAAGACAAACTGCAGGACTGCAATATTCAAAACCTCTGGAGAGCTCCCCGTAACTCAAGACAGTGTGTGATATACAATTTTCAGTGAAGTGATATATAATACACTTCAGCACTGTAGACAACACGTGAAACATTTCTTAAATAGCTTTTACAGCCCCTATTGTGTGATGAGCTGGCAGCTTTTCTTGCCACACAATGTCCTGCCATACTGTTGCTGACACTTAATCCCCATTTATTAAAAATACACTTTCTGCTTAAAGATAGACTTTAAAACACGAAATCAAAAAGAAATGAACATTTTTACTTTGCTTGTAGAACTTTTCCATTTAAAGGCTTTTAACCTTTTTTCATCATTAGTCATGAAACTAGAAATGCATTTCAGTCATGAAAATGGAAGCTGAGATTCTCCAGATGCTGGCAATTGCAGCTTTAAGCTAAATACCAGGAACTAGAAAATGACAGCACATAGAGAACAATCGGGGGCTTCAAGACAATATTTGCTTTACTAGCTTTTGTTGCACAAATAAAAGATCTGCTTAGCAGACTTATGAAGTACCAATACCTCCCAGTTTTTAGTTTAGCTGCAGGTCTCTGGAATAAAAAGCTAAATAGGTTAGAGTGTTTAAAAAATGCATCACTTCCTCCTGGCCTTTACCTTTGCTTCTGTGAACACATATTGTTGCTTAGGCAGGCTGGAGAGGGCACAAGGTGACAGGGGAGTTAGAAGGTTGTGATCTGTAGGCAACTTATATTGATCACACCACTTCTGAGTGGGACACCCTTACAAAGGTGTCACTGGATCCATAAAGTGCAAGGTGGGAGATAATCAGGAGAACAACCAATGCATACTGTAATAGGTTAAATTAAAACTTTGTATAAGTAACTGGTTATAATTACATAAAAAACATTTCTTTACAAGGAAACAA
>JAWWES010000169.1:10693836-10707368 GCA_035583135.1 Lophotriccus pileatus
TTTATAATTTTTAATTGTATACTAATAAATATTTCTTTATTATATTTGATTATTTTGAGTATCTCGAATAATCAATAACACATACACTATGATGTTTCTTAAGAGATTTCAGGATTTCTACCTAACTTTGGTGAAATGCTGTGTCTGTCTCAGCTAAAGCAGCTTGTAGTAGCTTAGTTTCTCTTGTCTCAACACAAAAGTTTGAATCATAAACATGCTTGGGAATAAGTCTTGGGGTGGGATGGAAAGTTCCGCAGAGCCTGTTTTTGTACATATCTGAAGCAGAAGGCAAAGGTGGCCAAGAGTTGTAGACAGCAGTGCAGATGGGAGGAAGGGGAAGAGCTTCTGTCCAGAAAGCCTGATGGGGGTGCAATGAAACACTGAAATTCAGTCTGCTGCACCACTGAGCTAATGCAGGCTCATTTCAGTGAAGCCCAGCACAGCACACTCAGACCCTCTGAAATCAGACACCTAAATATGGGTTGATTCCTGCTCTCACATTCTGAATACTTAGTCCAGCTGCTTGAAGTTTTATCTGAATTTAAACACCCTGGAAAGAGGATGCCAACAGTTAGACACTGTAGAGTCTTCCTCCCACTGCAAAGCTGCCAGAAGCTCCTTGAAGGATTAACACACAAGCTCAGTTCTGAGGGACAACCTGTGCCACTACTTAAAGATATAAACAAGCTAGAGCACACAGAAAGCCAGGAAAAAGCTCTCACAGCTGTCTACCCCGAAGCACTGATGTAAACAGCTCAAGCTACTGATGCCTGAAACTTCACTGGGGTCACAGGGTATAAAAAGAGATGTAAGTTCAGGTACCTCAGGATAATTTCACTCCCTCTAGAGACAAGAGTATCCAATCATGCTGCTAATGCTGAGAGGTTTGGCAGAGAGCTTAGAAGAGGTATGAGACTGTACCTAGGTTTCCAGGCTCTTCTGCATTATTTATTCTCCTAAGCATCACTGGCCAAACTACACTCCAGGAACTATTTGTCATTCCTTATGTCTCCAGGTGCTAAGCCTAGGAGTAGGGCCATTTGGTAGTGCTAAAGTCACAGACCCCTGCACAACACTTCTCCTCTGCATGTTTCACACCAGAGTTTGATGACTTCACAACACAAAACAAGCCAGAGCAAAGAACGTGCTTTTCCTCTGCTCTGAGCAGAAATTAACAACCCCTTCCCCATATTTATGTGTTAAAAGATGAAAATGAAGCAGTAAGTACGAGTTGCTACTGACTGAACAGCTTCCTGTTTGCACCTTGTACTTTCCACTGAAAATTGCCACTTGAAAAATTAAGAGAAGGAAAAGAGTTTTTCAAAGATTGTGTTTTTTCACATGTGACAGGATAGCTCTTCCTAAGCCTGTACTTAACCTGAAATTGTGTTTTAGCAAGATAAGCCCAGCAGGTGATTAACAAATGCTGCTTTCATCCTGAATTACTCGGAAGCTCTGCGGAGGTCATATTAGCACCAAATGAGATGGTTTTAATCAGGGGTATAACAGCAAACACAGATTAGTTTAAATTCATGCAAAATTAAGTGGTCATCGGGGATGCTGATTTAAGCCCCTTGGCAGATAATAGAACACAATTTCAAACTCCTTCTTTTTAGCACATAATGAAGAAAGGTGTCCCTGAAGAAAGAAAAGGTGTCCCCAATATAAATAGTGAGAAAGGTCAGAACTTAGAGCACATCTGATAGTACTTTGCTGAGTTTAAAAGTTTCAAGTAATATGACTTAATAAAGGCTCATTTTCTATTTCCAGATCTGATTCCTGCCCTGTGGACTTTTGTCCAGCCTGAGAAGTTCAGTCTGCTCCCACGCAATTGCCTTCAAAGCTTTCAGACTTCAGCACTGCTATTCTGCTCCTCCAAACACTGGTTCAGCACAGGACAGTTTACTGCAAAAGCCTGTGTTAATAGAGCTATAATTTCACTTGCACTGCTGCATTTCTAAGGCAACTCTGCCAGAGAAGGATTTTCACCACTGTAACACAGAGCAGAGTTTGGTTTTCTAGAAAGGAAGGGAAGAAGCTTCATTTCTGCACAGGAGATGTAACAGCTAGGGAACCCTTTCCCTTGAGATGGTTTACACCAGGATAAACCTACAAGACAGGGGATACTGGAAACAGAAGTGAAACCAGATTGAAACCTAAAGGCTTAAGGACTGAGTGTTTACTTCCAGAAGATTCAAGAAGTGCAGCTCAGATTTGCCATATATACCATCTTTGCTCGGGCCAAACAAACCTTTCATGTACACAGCCTGGTAAAAAATTAGTTGTCTGATAACTTTGGACCATATGAAAGTGAGAATGCAATAGGAATGTTTCTGCCTTTTTCCAATATTTTTAGCATAAGAATATTTTTGCACTTACCTGCAAGCAGTTTTGAGGTTTGTAGAGATCCCATTTGAAGGAAGCTTAGTGCCCTCTGAATGTAAACAATATAAACATAAGGTTACTAGAAGTTTCTTAAATTTCTATCAAGCATATTGGAGATTTGTTGGGCAAAATAATGTAAAAATCAGCCTAAACTACATTTTAGATCTAAATTCCTGAGACAGGCACTGATATGAGATTTAGAAATAGTATTTCTAAAAAAATGCAGTTAAAAGAAAACAACCATTCACATCTGCAAAACGCTGCTCCAGATCTTTTGAATTGGTAGTTTAGTCATTGTAATCTAATGGCTGGCACACTGGGGGCATAATTGCTCTTAGTCCAGCTCCAAATGAAATGGTCAGAAATGTTTCACAGTGTTTTTTGGATACAGTCTCAAAGTAAACTTACATAATCATTACAAATAAATGCAGTGGAGACTGAATTACCACTGATCCCTAAACCTGAAAGAACAACAGGACAGTACCTACTCTCTAGAATATCTCTTTCTTGTCCTAAATTAACCCATATCTGTCTTTTAAATATTGCACCATATCCTGTATTTTCATCTAATAAATATTGATTAAAAACTTCCAGGCAAAACTGAAAAAGTTCTGGTGTTCATAGCTGCAGGACACCAATTAATGCAGAAAAGGAACGCAGTTCCCTTGAGAGCTGCAAAGATGAGCTGCCAGTAATGACAATGAGAACATGATGCAGATCAGCAGATAAATCATACTCCAGAAAATTCATATCCTTCACCAATTTCAGTAATTGCTATTTTTTGCTGTACCTGTTTAACCTAGTGCAGAGAAATGTCAGTACTTACAAAGGTAGACAGGGAATTAAGCAATGAAAATAACAGCTATCAAACTGATGAGCTGGGCATCAAATGCTCCTGTGCACAGACACACCCTGTGTTCCTGTGGGTCCACATAATTCGCCAGTGTAGACATAAGCCTTCTCTGTGTAGAGGCACTAAGCTTATATGTGTTAATATAAATGGAAGAGGAACTGAAAATCTATTCCTCCATGGACAAAAACTTCAAGCCTTCATGTAAATATTTTTCTTAATTGTCGAACTTTTAGGATTGGGCTTTGTTGTCATGGTATTCACCTATTCTTTGTTAATACAGTTTGCAATTGCCTTTCTGTAGTGCACGTGTGGTGAAAGAAGCTCCCTGCAAGAAAACCATAAAAGCCTGTGGTATCACTTCTCTCACATTAAGGACCTATTCACATAAATAAGGCCTTTTGCTCTTTTTCTGCACGAGCTAAATTCCACTTGAAGTATATTACACCAGCAGGCTTTTGTGTTTAATTTAAGACAAAAATGTTCTGCTTTCTCCTGCATTTAAATCTTCATTTATATCTCCTGTACTTTAACTGATGCCTATAGATTGCCAAAAAAAACCATCACCTTGTCCTTCTCTGTTTGTTCTACCGCACAAAGCAACCTGGCTGGTCAGTTCACTGTTTTATTCCTCTTTGTAGTTACAGCACATTTCCTTTTCCCATCACATGGAAAGCACGGCACAAAAATAGCTGAAACTTCAAAAAAGAAATTATTTCTATGTCAGTAGTCACTTCTGTGCAGTGGACTTCTGTACCCAGATGACAAATACCACTCTAGGCTCCAAGTGATCATTATCAGTCAATTTCAGAACTAAAGTGCACTGGGAGCAAAGGCATCACTAAATACTGAAGTAACATAGGACTGTATGCACTGTCCATTATTTCCATCATAAAATAATATAGCAGAAGCAACATGTGGAGAGTAATATCTCCGAGTTTATAGCTCAGCTCAAAGATGGAATATAGACAAATTTTTCACTAGTTTCAAGATAACCAAAAAATGCCTCCTTTGTGCTGCATTTATGAGAAAATCAGACAGATATAACAACTAGCCTGCTGTGCATGCCATAACTTATTAACCTTCTACCACTACGATAAACACAATTTATTTCATATTGACCGAAAAAATGAAATCTGTACTTTATTAGGAGATTCAAAACTGAACATCAAAGAGACAGCAATTATAAATACACTCTTGTTCTGGTTATTCCAGGCCACCTTTATGGGAAAAAACTTCTTTATATCAACGACATAAGTGAGAAAAAAAATGTTGGGTTTTCTTAGATTTATCATCTCAAGAATTCACAAGTAATTAACGCTTGTGCATTTGAATAAATAATGTCAATCCATCTTTCCAAAATCTTGTATTACTGCACATTCTTCATTTTGCAGATTACTTCTCTCATTCCAGCTCCTGTAAGTTACAGTCCTTCCACTCAGATCCATGAACCTGCCTTCAATCTGTTCATCAGATATCCCCATACAAGCCTGTTCTCAAGGTGTTATGAAGCCTTGTACATCTGTATTTTTAGCCTCCTTCCTGGGATAGGCAAGTGCACTTACAGCTTTTCTACAAAGCAATTTCCTATTGAGACAAGTGTGGTTTTTAGCAATACTCTTGGTGTTCTTTAAAATGAAAGCTAGAAACAAAATTGAATACAAGTCACTGTATTATACCAAAAATTGATCGTGCTCTAGTTATTTATCTATTTCACAACTATATTTCAGAAGTAGCTGCTACCAGCTATAAGCAGAAGCAATTGAAGTAGTAGGCAGAATCCAATAGAAATCTAACAAAATAGACACCTGGGAATGCAATGCTTGAAGCACAAGCACACAGAGAACAGTGGCTGATACTGCAGGCCATGTAACATCTCATATTCTCTGAGTTGGCAAAGTAGTCCTTAAAGTTTGTCAGGTCAGTTCAGGAAGGATGTATTCAGTGAGATGTAATTTAATTAATGACTATCACCCATGAGCAACACGATATTCAGTGAGATGTAATTTAATTAATGACCATCACCCATGAGCAACATGAGGTAAAATTTGTTTCAACCTCTTCTTTTCCATCCCTTCTCCAGCACAAGCATGTCCATCAGTTTACCAGCCCAAAAAGTAAACTTATCAATGATTGATCCTTACCTTTTCTGTATCTAATTCAGCCTCCCTGTAACTGGGAGTTAAGGCTGTTATTTAGTAATTCTATTAAAATGACTGCACAACACCTGTTTCTGAGATGCTCCCCTGTAATCTGATGCCATGTGAGAGCACTATGTCATTTCCAGAGCAGAAATCACAGGCCACACTGCACATTTGTTCATGGGAATTTGTCCAACTGGGAGAGCCTTATCCCTGACTGAAGTGAACACTCGGATGGGCTTTGAATTCTCAGGGTTGCCAAAGTCATCTATTCAGCGGAAAAAGCCCAGTTCCCAAAGGCAAAATGTACATGTAAACATTTTTAAATGAATTAAAGTCAAAGTAAGCAACACACGAACAGGCAAAGAATGAGAGAAGAAAAAATGTTGTTTATTACATGTGATAAATGTATGGTATGATACATGCTTGGTATTCCACTTACAGACAACAATAAGCTAGGGACTTATGCCAGACACTTTGTTCCTCCAGTTGTGCTGGGCAACTCATCTCCCGTGTAACAGATGGTTTATTTTTCTGTTCCTCACACTTCTGGAAATCACACCTTTCCTCAAATGACGTTATAGGAATACCAGACACTAGGAGGTTGAAAACCAGATTATAGCAACAAGAGAAAATTATTTCTTACTCCATATTCTCCTTTTTCTCCTTTCTTTCCTTGTGGTCCTAAAGCTCCTTTTATTCCTGGAGGTCCCACTTTTCCAAGGCAACTCTCCAGGCCTCTCAATTCTTCTCCTAAATTTTGATTTAAAATAAAATTGTTTAAATGTTTTCCAATTTTTTGTCCCACTATGTTTTATTAATGCTTAGAGAGATCACCAAACTCTCCTTTCCCCTTCCCCCTCCACCTGCCCACCAACAGGAAAATAAAGTATCTCCAGAACACTGAATTAGTCCCGTGGAAAGCTTCATTTACTAGGGAATGCATTACTTTGTCGAAAAACCCTTTAGTACACCTACTTATGGCACTGCAAATCCAATAAAGTAAATGCTGTCTCATGTTATTGCAGAGGTGCACATGCTCTCAAACCAGAGAGCCAATATACGTCAGCTGTAATCCAATCACACATCACGGTGTATGATCTGGAAAATGAGTTAAGACTTATGATTAAGGACACCTCTCTCAAGCAGCTTGTTGAAAGACAGTGCAGGATTTACTTATTTCAACCATGGAATTGCAGAGGGCATACTGATGGGTACATGGAACAGGAAATATCTGCATAGAATATCAATACATGCCACAGAAATTTTAGGCTATATTTCATAAACAAGTAGTACTCATAATGATGAGAGTTTTCTTGGAGGTTGAAAAGCAAGTGTCTAACTCCAAGATGCGTGGTATACATGTGATAATACAGAAAGAATATGATAAGAAAATATACAGTTCCATATGTACTTACTAGGAGTTTGGACAGAAACTGATTTGGCAGCTTGGGAGAGGATGTGACTTGGTGCTACCACATGACAGAAAGCACTTGCAGAGATCTATTTGCTGTTTGCAGAAGTGCATGAAAAAATTGCCTCTCTGGTTGAGGCATAGAGAGTATGAAGCAATCAAGTTATGACCATCAGATTAGTAACCAACAAGCATGATTTCTGATTTTGAGAGCTGGCCCCTGGAAAGAAAAAGCAGCAATAATTTAGTAGGGTATAATAGGAAGAGATTCAGAGTACAAATGGTACAATCAGATTAAAACCTCATTACTTCTCTATTTTATGGGCTGCTGTGAAAATGTATAGGGTTTTTTTTATTATTATTTATTTTTTTATAAAAAGCCAAGTGTCTAGAGTAGGATTATAAATGCAGAAAGCATTTTCAGCTTCCTGAAATTGTTCAGAGCCTAAAAAAGGCTAATGAGGCGGAAAAAAAAGGAGAGAAGTAAAAAGACAAAATGAAAAATTGAATGAGGCATGAACCAAGATTAAAAGGATGATAAGGAGTGTCAAAAACACAGTTTTGCTAAATGGTCATAGCTCTGTACCTGGTTCTCTCTTTGCACCTTAGAACCATCTCTGCCTGGTGAGCCATTGACTGCAGGAGCACTGCACTGGATTTCAGTCCAGGAATAAATTTTCTCTTCAGGCTGAACTTGTTACCATCAGCAGCAAAAGCCAAAGGCACTGAAAAGCTGGAAAAGAATCATTGCTAAGTCCACAGATCTGCAACAAATCAAGCAAAGTAATTTCATTAATTTCTCCATTTACATAATTTTAAAGGGCTGCCCGGGAAATACACTCCTGCCTTCAGGCAAAAGACCAAACAAGGGACAGTGTCTGAACCATTTCTTGTAGCCTCTGCTTGTATGTGTATGTATAGAAACCTGAAAAGAAACAACCAAACTTCTAAGAATCTGAAAATCTCAAGATGTAATGAAAACATATAATACAGCAACAGTCATCAATCTCGCCATGCTGCAGATTAATTCCAATGTTTTGTTCATTGTATGTCTAAATTTAAAGCATTTATCTTCACACCAAATAAGTCACACAGTGTTTCATTTTGGGATGAATCCTCATCTCTCCAGCTATTGTGTTTCTGGTTGGACTCTTCGCAGCTTTCAGGGTTGCTGTATGTCTAAACGCAAAGTGATTAAGCTGCTTCTATTGATAGCACCTCCACTGCTAGCAAACACCCACAGCTTAAAGGACAAAAAGCTTAAGTGTGTTTAAGTGGCAATGATCTGATTGCCTCCCCTATTTCTTCTTTCAGACCTTGTATATTAGTAAGATACTTTCTCCTCAGTATTACACCTCAGAGCTGAAGTCCTTTTGGATCCCTGATCTGCAATACTTTGCTGCCCTCTCTGAGCAGAACAGTAAGACTGTAGCCATAAGGGAAAGCTCTGCATGATGTTCTGACAAGCTGAACCGCAGCAATCGTCCTTGTTTCCAATATGAGGGTTTAATTTGAGGCAATCACACCCCAAGCATTCCATGTTCATCTGAAAAAAAACACCAAAATGAAACTACCACAAATATGAGCTGGTGAACTTTTACAGTAAATAAGCCACATACTAAAGTCAAGTGGCCTCATTTTCTCCCAGTTCTACCAGTCAAAATGAAAAAGAAACTTAGGGAAGCATCATTTGGTTGACAGATTTGGGTAAGGAAAGAAAAATCAAATCCAGCATGAATTCTGCTAATCATCTCAATTATTTCTCTTTTTTTAAGCTTCAGAAAAGATTTCCCACAGAAAGCAGCTTCCCCTGTCAAGATTCATCTGATAAAGGATAACCACTGGTGTATTACTGTGAGAACATCATAATTAGGATAAAAAGCAGAGTTTAAGAAGCACCATATTTCTATATACTTACTTGTGCTTCCTCCATTAGGTTCCCATCAAAGTCTGGGGAAGTGGCACACAGCAAAATAAAATAATGAAAGGTATTTAGCTAACTAATATAACTAAACTTGAATCTTTGTTTATATTTCCTATCTATCTTCATGGGCTCCAGCCAGTTCTTAACAGCTCTGTAAGGATTTCCTTCTGCTGAATTTCTATTTTAGGTAAGTATCAAATATCAGGGAAATTAACATTGCTGATGTCTCCCATGTAGGTAACAAGACAAAGCTCAAAATAATGGCATAATAAAAGAAAACCTGAAAACAAAATATAAGCCCTCAGATAAATCCGCTCCCTACAGAGGCTCGACCTCACACAAATCTCTGTTGGTTTTGCCTGCCAGGAGCTAAGATCTACTTACCTCCAAAGTTTTCCAGGGTGACCACCCAGTTCTTTACTCTAGGAGAGCCAAAGTTCCAGATTACACTTTGACAAACTGATGGCAGGGTTTCCTAGCAATTCAGTCAGTTTCCAAAGGGACTAATGACAATTGGCACCAACAGTGGCTTAGATAAAAAAGCAAAACAGTTCAAATTTCTCACAAAAATTGATTAAATCTTAGGGAACTGAAACGGAAAAAACAAGTTTTGCAATACATATTTATATTTATAGAATGGTATAGAATCCTACATGGAGAATCACACTGTGTGGATGTAACAGGAGTCTTCAGGTCCCAAGACATACACAGTCGCAGATTTCTCAGCAGAGATCAGACTTAGGCTTTGAAAGATGACCTGAAACTTATATTTAGCAGGTAGCTAGCTCTGGAGGTCCTATTTAAAGATATAGGTCTTAGGTAACTCTTTTATTCCTCTTTGAAATGTGCTCTAGGACATTCTTCACCCAGTGGGTGTAACAGCAGAGAAGAGAACCTGGAAGAGGCAGCATGAAGCACTTGCTCCAGACCTAGTCTTGGAGGTGACAACTCTTGGTGATTAGCCCAAAAGCTGAGAGCCTGACAGCAGAGGACAGCCCTGTTGGAGGTAAGTACTAGGGAAACTGCTCCTCAAAAGTGGTCTTACATTTACACACAGGCTACTCAGAGACAGAATGCTGTTTAACTGGTAGTTACATCCTTCTAAGAGCCCTCCTTCTCAGCCTGCCGTGCCCTGGTGGGGCAGCCTGCAAAAGTCCCTTCCAACCATCGTGTCTCCACCTGAAGGGCTTGCATGGCCTCAGTACAGTCTAATTCTTATTACAGCCAAAGAGATCTTTGCTTACCAACACCTTTACTTGACCATTACACAGTGAAACTCTCACTGCACCACTGCCTTGCCTGGCAGCCAGCACAGCAGAATGCAGTAGGGAAGAAGTTAAACAGAAACCTGCTGAATTCTTACCATGAGGAAAACCCTGCCAAAAGATAAATCTCCAACATTTCTACCAAAGCTGTTATTTTGCACTTTGTTTTAGGAAGAGGTTGCTTGTTGGCTAATCTCAGTCTTGCACAATCCTGATGATTGCCTGCCTCAGTTTTACCACCCTTATTTACAGGGGCTGCATTTGACATTGTGGGAGTGAGCCCTTTGCTCTTTGCCTGGCCTTGGGCAGACATTGGCTGTGTTACAGTACAAACTGACAACTAAAAAATCAGCACAACTGCAGGCACTGAAAGTTTTGACTGTAAGGTTTTTCCCCCTTTATTCAGTCAATGGATGAATTTGTCAGTAACCTAGGAGAGGGAAGGATATTTGAGGCTTAACTTCATTGACTGCCTTTCCTGCAACAGAGCTTGCACTGGTATTATTGTTTGGACATGGTATTATTGTTTGGACATGGTATTATTGTTTGGACATGGAAAGCACAGTAGTAAGAACACAGTGTGCCAGATAGCTCTGCAAAATTAATAACATAAAATTTAATGCTGAGGAAGAGATGTTTTAGCAATTTTGCTTGCAAAAAATTTCCATACCCAGAGGAAGGTCTGTTAGGCATCTCCAGCTGCAAAAATTAAAACAATCCATCCGTGCAGCAGTGTCAAGATCCCATTTCTGGGGCTATTGTTCTCGGTTGTGGTGGCATCAGAGAGAGCTGCTGTAGGCTGTCAGGCTGCCTTGTATCTTTCTTGTTCAGAAGCTAGGATAAATTTAGGGTCTGTAAAAATCAAATGAACACATCAGTTCAGAGCAGTGCTACTTGTCAGACATGATTTGATAAAAACATTGTAGAGCCAACATCATTAAAAAAGAGATTTGGAATTAAAGTTTTTTTAAATCATTATTATTTTAAAGTAAGAAGCTGAAATTTCCACACTGACTTTCGCTATTTCGGCCGAAAAGCAAATGTGGGATTTATACACTGTCAAAAAATGGTATCCAGGGCTCAACTTGTAACCCACAAAAATGTCTGATTTCTCGTATGACTGTTCAACTTCCCTGAAGGCTTCTTGCCTGCAAAAGCAGAAGTATGAAGCAGATAGGATTGTCAGCAATTTCTCCACCCCTGGGGTCTCACCAGGTCAGGACACCACCTTGCTGAAACATAGTTTATCACACAGTAGAAATTTTACTAAACTCTGGCAAAGCCAGCATGTTTATATGAAGTTCCAAACCTGCAGGACTATTGTAAAAGTCTGTATTAAGTGACAAAAATCATAAGGGCAGGTGCCTTAGTATTCACAAACTATTTTTTTTTGCACTAGATTTATAATTTCTTTTTCTATCTGCTTATTTCTATACAGCCTTCTCTTCCTCCTGAATTATTTGGTTCTCATGATTTCAAGTTTGCATACAGAGTTCCTCAGTATTTAAATCCTTGAATGCACCTTCTTTCTGCATTTGGGGGAGTGGTCTAACGTCTGCATGGTCTTTGATGCACGGTGCAGCTCTCTGCACATTTCCTTGGAGAAGCAAGCAGCTCAGCACCAGAGAACACTTGGCTTTTGAAGTTTCAAACTTGCCTTTGGAGCCATGAGTTTTCAGTATTCTTCACCAACAGCAATATCAGATGGGAATAATAGAAGTGGGAACTATATCCAATTATTTTCATCACAACATAGCAGGGTGACAGCTTCTAGACACTTGCAAGGGAATATATGGCTAAAGCAGTGGATAGAAATGCACAGCTAGCTCATTGATTCACTTTGATGTCAGACCATCAGAGTGCTTTTATCCAGAAACCAGGAGTTTACAAAGTGTTTCAAACTTTTCATTGAGACAATTAGAGTCAGGATTAAAGACTTTTGAAGAGCAAAACTCTAGGAATAACCTTGTTTCAGAAAAACCTCAGAGCAGGCATTATAGAGCACCATTCTTAATAGGTGCTCATATAGTGAATGTAATTAGAGCTCTTACAAAAATATAAAGTGGAAGCTGTCCTATGCAGGATCTTTTTCTTCTGAATCAGTAGTGATTTATCCCTTGCCTGTGTTTCCTACCATGCATCTGTACTTCTGCACAAAAAGAAGGATGGAGCAGAGCTGAAGCTTTTTATCTGTTTCTTTTCATTTGTCAGTCTGCCAAAGAGACTGCAGATGAACAGTTGCTTTCTGTTTTGTTTTCTATCCTGAAATAGTCAACCCTCATTAGTGATAAAATCTTTGGGTGTCCTGTGTCCATCTTGTGTATTAAAATCAAGGTAATAGTATCAGCTGCTTGTAAGAGGACAGGGAATTTATATAGCAGGACATGCTAGGAGCAATGCCACAGTAATAACAGACTTTGCAAGGCTGAGGATAATCTTTAAAGAAACTGGAAGAGAGAGAGACAGTTCTGAGGCAGACCACACCAAAAATCCCAAAAAACTTGCTTAACTCAGAGGAAGATTTTAGATTCAAAGTTCACAATTCATACAGGATCTCTCACTCAGAATAGTGACTACTAAGAACACATATACTGAACTTCTCCTCTTTTGAAAATTTGCTGACTGAGTTTCCCATCATCTGAGGTAAAAAGAGATCTAAGCTTTGAAAGCATGAGATTCTGAAAGAAGATAACATCAGAATGCTATTCTTACCATCCCTAGTCAGCTCTTCTGCCTTGGAAAAGTAACTTGGAAAAGTTTGACTATAAAGTCAAAAAACTTCTGCTTTCACCTTCATAGAGATTTAAGGGATTCTACCTTATACATTTGTAATCACTCAGCAGAAGTTTTCATCCAGCACCACTTTTCACCCAGCTTTCTGTTTGGCTCCTGCAAAGAATGTATTGCTTAGTGCAACTTAAGCACAGTGTAAAATTGTTGTATATTTACACATTTATATTTGAGAACAGCCACAGTCTTGTCCCAGTATTAGAAGAACAAGGGAGCTAGAGACACAGAGAATATTGCAGGCTTTTTTCTGCTCCAGTACACCCACGTACAAAGATAAATTAAACTGTTTCATGACAAAAGCAAGGTTTACACTTTGATATTTACTCAACTGAAACAAACAAAAAAAATACTGATGCTTACATGTGTGTATGATGCCAAATTGTTTGGCTCTATACTGCTCTGTGGAAGAAATGGTTAAATCTTGCCATCCAAGAGTAGCAAAACAAAAATAAATGCCGATATTTACAACACGCTATCTGTTATTGCGCTGAGTCTGTAGACTAACGGGGGACTTCTGACCTTCATCCAACCTGGAGGAACAGGAAATCTTCCTGCTCTTTTCCTTTGCTTTTCTGTGAACAGAATGGCATTATTTTCTGTTCAGATGTCTTCAAACAGAGGCCATTTCTTAATGCTTAAGGACTCATAAAACACCATGTCTGATTTCCAGCTTTTCACTTTAGCCGCAACTGAGGATGCAGAATGGCAACTTTTGCCAAATTTGGGTGAGTTGTTAACACTGACAAGTGACCTGTCAAGTAGA
>JAWWES010000169.1:10707468-10727407 GCA_035583135.1 Lophotriccus pileatus
CTTTGATATTTACTCAACTGAAACAAACAAAAAAAATACTGATGCTTACATGTGTGTATGATGCCAAATTGTTTGGCACTATACTGCTCTGTGGAAGAAGTGGTTAAATCTTGCCATTCAAGAGTAGCAAAACAAAAATAAATGCCGATATTTACAACACGCTATCTATTATTGGGCTGAGTCTGTAGACTAATGGGGCACTTCTGACCTACATTCAACCTGGAGGAACAGGAAATCTTCCTGCTCTTTTCCTTTGCTTTTCTTTCATCTGCTGTAAATGAAATGTGAACAGAATGGAATTATTTTCTGTTCAGATGTCTTCAAATAGAGGCCATTTCTTAATGCTTAAGGACTCATAAAACACCATGTCTGATTTCCAGCTTTTCACTTTAGCCACAACTGAGGATGCAGAATGGCAACTTTTGCCAAATTTGGGTGAGTTGTTAACACTGACAAGTGACCTGTCAAGTAGAGATTTCTCAAGGGTTTTCACCATGTTGCAACAAAAATTTAAGGAGCAAAGGCCTCTACTAGCATGCAACAGCTGATATTCACATGCAGCTGAAGTTTCAGAAGCTGTAAACACAATTTGCTTCTCAATTTGAGAGCACATTGAGAAAGGTTTTGCCAAGATTGAGAAGAAAAGAAGCCAGATAAGAATCCCATGTAGATATAGTAATACAACAGAGTAGAGTCTGTTCACACTGAATATCTTTTAGTATGCAAGCAAAACTTGTGAAGCATGGTGTAGTCACTGAGATTACCTACCAAGGTTGTGGGATCAATGAAATCCCCACAGCTTTTCATGATTTTTATGTTGCAGCAGAATTTTGCCTTTCTGTTTCTCAAAGTTAATGATTCTAGAAAAGATTCAAAATCATTAGTAGGGTCCTTAGTGTCTGCATTTCCACAGCTGATCCAGAAATACTTAATACAGGAAACAACACATGCTAACAAGGCAAATGAAAGCACAGCCAATAATAAAGTGGCCTGTAAGTGACCTCTGGTGGACAACAAGAACAGTGTTAAATTGCTTTGCTTTGTATTTTTCAAGAGAGTAGGTAATCCTTTAACTAGCTTACATCCATTCTGTTGAATACTATCTAACATTATTCAATAATCAAAAACACTTTCCACTTGAACTAAGAGATTTTAATGCCGAAAAAATTGGAAACTAAAACATGAATGGTAAAGTTTTAAATCATAAATTTTAAAAGCTTCTGTAACAAGGGGGATTCTTTATTGTGTGTATACCATTAAATTCATACCACCAACAAAGTGAAGCTAAGGCAGTCTTTCAAGTGAACTGAAAGGTGAACTCACAAGTAATTTCAAAGGAAATAGGGTGATCCTTTGAGGGCTTGTCAGTCATTCCAAAAAATCATCAGCATTTCCAAGGTTGGGTGAGGTGTTGGAATCTGTTGCTTCCAGAACATGAAGTGGCTGATCACAGCCACTCTACTAAGTCGTAAGACTTTATATATCTCTTTTTTACAGTACAGAATATCCCCAAGGACTTTTTCCTACTCCCAACTAAATATTTTTAAAGGGATTTGTAAGCTTGGGAATTCATTCTGATCTCATGGTTTGAAGAGGCTTCCAATGCAGGGTTTTGGGGCCTCTGTTTGCAGAGCGCATGTACAGTCTGACAGACCATAAACTTTGTGCAGATCCCTGTAGGACTGTAAAATCCCTTTTGATAATTGGACTTGCTTTCCCTTGCTACCACTTCCTAATTTCCACATGGAGCTAAAACTCCAATAGTTTCTCACATGGGTCTAACAATAGACATGGGAGATGGTTTGCTGTACAGAAATAACACACTGAAATTGTTCCCAAGGAAAACCAGTATGTCTTGGCAACAGTTGTCCTGGCAACCAAGTCTCCTCACAGAGGATGATGGCCACTGATCTGTGGAAACCAATCCATGAGTGTTTTTTTCTCAGAGACCTGTGTGGAAAGGGAATAGAATGGCAGAGTCCCCACCAATTACTTTCTCCCTATCACTTGCAGTGACAGGGAACTCTCGCCAGCCAAAGAGGTTAACTGGAATTTTGCCTCTTGAACATAGATCCAGGACATACTAATTACAAGGCACACTAATAGTCAGCATCTTTTCAGACAGCATTATTTTTTTTCTTTTTTTTTTTTTTTTTAGCTAGTCATGTTAAGGACTGGCTAAATTCTCCACCAGGAGGGAAAACTGCACTGGAAAAATCACAGCAGAATATAAGTCAGCACAGCCATGATAGTATTAAGAAGAGCACAGATAAAAGTGGCAGAGTGCATTTTTGTCTAAGTAGCTTTTCAGAAGACAGATAAAGCTTTGAAGGTCTGTATAGCATTTCATTTCATATCTTATGTGGAGGGTGGCACAGGTGCTCCAGAAAAGCTGTGCTGCACTTGCAACTGCTCAGCCCAGATCCAAGCCCAAATGAAGCCTAAGGCTCATAACAGGGAGCACAAATGGTGGTCCTTTGCCTCAGACAGTGGGCCCACGTTCATTTCTCTCTTACTGACTCTCATGGCTTGCTCTTCCTGCTAAAGTGGCTTTACTGCAAGTTACTATCACTCTGGGACAAAGCCCATGCTCTATTAATTGTTGCTCCTTCCACTCTAAGGCCCATGCCTGGCACTCAGGAACTGAAATGGAAAGAACGTGAAAGTAGAAATGCCTCCTTTCCAGCACCATTTGCACACACCCCCCAGGTATGACAGCACAACATATGAAACATCATTTCCCAGCTAGAGCATGCTGTTCCCTTTTCCCTTACATTCCCACCTCTGAGAGGCACAAGCACAGTTTGCTTCAACACCTTCTGGAAATGTCTGAAGTCTTCCACAGGGTGAGCCTCACTTGGTCACAGCTACAGGGCTCTCGTGCTGGGACAGGACTGCAGAGACAGCAACTCTCTTCACAGGGAGGATGAGAAGCCCTTGGCCACAGAGCTGCTGGTGTCCATCCATCCTGCAGGTCTGTGCTGCCTGGAAATCCTGCTGCCTGGGCAAAGCAACAGCCATTCCATTTCCATGGACTTCTTATCCCTGAGCTGTCCCTCTCAAAGGACACATGTGACTGCAGTGTCCAGGCAACTGGATGGCCAGCAAGAGGTTCAGTGGTGAGAAGAATCTTAAGCTACTGCAGTTTGAAATGGGTCAGTTAAAAGAAACCAGAAGTACCTGAGTCCACCCCAGTCCAAAAGGGCCAGCACTGAGGGTCAGCAGGGCTGCACCAGGATGCCCCAGTCCAGAAACAGCAGCATTTCCAGCATTTTCTCAGAAACTGATCTGAAAGAAACATTTCTATTTCAGAAAACCTGACTTGCCAAAGAAATTATTTCCTCCTGAAATGTTTCTCAGGGCTTATTCTACTGCTTTAATCTGAATTATGCCAATCTATGCATATGATAATTCTATTTAGTCATGAATATTTGGACACAGATATTTTCATATAGGAGGAATGCAAAAGAGTTTATTAGAAGATAGCACAACCATTGCATCAATTCAATATTTGCACAAGAAGCAGAGAAATGTTTTTCATCAGTTTATGTGTCTCTTTCCATTACCAGCACAGTAAACTCAAACACAATAAATGTTTCAGGAGGCTATTAGGCAGGTGGACTTCCAGAGATTTTCAAGGTAGGGAAAAAAAGTACCTCAAGCAGTAAATCATACAGCTCGAAAATTGCATAGCAAACACTTGGAGACATGTAAAATCCCACTTCTAACCTAAACGAGTAAACAACTTGAAAAAAATAAGCTCAGACATAAAAATTATGAGCTGACTACAAATCAACTGCAAACACATTAAAGGCCTATATTTGTTCAAATACATTATTCATAAGAAATAATTTGAGTGGTAGTTGTATGCAATTTATGTTGCATAAACTTAAGCAAATAGTTGTAACCAAAAGCTGATTTAAAGAATTAATGAGCAATCTCTAAATAAAATTATATTACTAAATAAATTTCTCCCTGATTTGCAAAGCCATATGCTTCCTTTAGCATCTATTCCAATACTTGTATTAAACTGCTGAGTCCCGGAATTTTAGGATGGTGATAAAGAGCTTAGATCTGATCAAGCTCTTGCTAAGTAGGACTGATGTGAGGTAAGGGGGGAGGAACCATTGCTTTTGAAATGTTCTTACAGTATTTAACATTCAACAGCAACACAAGCTAATTATATGTTTATGCTAATCAGCTCCATTTCTTCTCCAGGATCCCTAGGATTTTTGAATTTTTAGTAAACAAATGAAGAGAAATGGGAATACCTGTTCACCTCTACTAAAGCACTTCCACTCTCCATTGCTGGACTCCTTTGAACACCAAATTTAACAATTAATGTCTCAGGCTAAGAGGCACTGCAATATAATGTGGTACATCGGCAGAGTCTGAATTGCTATACCAGTGCTGGCTGTGGAAAAGCATGCAAGGTGGCTTGATTCACACTGACTGCACTGCACTAACTCCACACTCCTCTGCACTAACTCAGAACACAACTAGCATGTGCATTATGCTGAAGCAATATTGATATTACTATTCTGTAAAGTCTCATATAGAGCCTTACTAAACCAGACACTTTTGAACTGTTGGAGATAATGGGGAATGTCTACAAATTAACACCTCCAATTATTACCCTCCAAAATTATTACTCAAACCAATGAAGGAACTAGTCTGGCTTCCACAAATATATGTCCTTTAAATATGAATTTAATTAAATTACATGTGCTACTTGACCAAGAGTTGAGACACTGAAAAATGTCTCTTTCCTTAAACTTTTTGGCCTATGAATTAAGCACATATCAGGGGTAATGTTGAACTAAACTTAAAAAATCAAGTATCTAATCTTTGCAAACAAATTAGATACAATTTCTCTAGTGCAGTAGCTCTTATTACCTACTTTCCACTAATATCTACCAGTTCTCTTGTATTCACTTTGTCTTACAAACATGAATTGTACAAATAACTTCTTATTGTGTTTTCACTTATCCTCTTAACCTCTTTATTTCAAAATTACTTTTAAAGTTCTGAACACTTTTGGAGAAGATTCACATCTTAACCATGGGGCAGATCCTGTTTTGGGAATTGACCTCCCTTAGAGATATGCTCCAAGCCTTTCTTGCTTCCTTGTGATGCACCCATAGACAGTTACACAAAGAGATCAAACAGAACAAGCTGTTTCTCCCTAGTGTCTCCTCTGGATCTGACTCTTTTAAATATAAGGACAACAGAGATGAAGTTTTGCCACTTGGTAATGTCATGCACAATTTCCTCACACTATGGACAAAACCAAAATGGGCTCTCCTTTTAAAATTTGTTTGTTTTTAACCTCCACCCCACAATTTGGCTAATTTATGGAACCAACCAAACAGCTGCTGTAATTAATCTTTGGTTGCATTACTACTCATTAGAAATCAAAGGTGTTGCATTTCTATATATTCTATTGTATTTCCACAAAATGTGTCTTGGTATTTGAAAAATATTAGGGAATGAATCCTAACTGCTCTTAAAAGGTAGCTGCAAAAATAGAAAAGTGGTGAAGATTTTCCATACCCAAGACTTTGAGAAACTAGATCTTTCCAAAGAGAGTGAGCCAAAGATATCTTGATAGGATGACAGAAACGCAAAAATGAGCTTGTTAATGTCTTCTGACAGCACCTCTTAGGTCTCCAGTATCTCTAAGTCACATCCCATCTGACAAGAGTTTTTCAGCTCTAGTGCACCAAGAATGACTGTTACTGTGTTAGTCACCTCTCTTGTACAGTCTGAATAATTTTTAAGTGACCAGTGGTTTAAATGGAATCCACAAAGCAAAGTGGGATATATAACAGAAGAGGATCTTCTGTCTTCTGGCACAGACTGCTTCTGTCAGGAATTATTTCAGTAGGTGGACAGTATGGACAATACATCATCAAGTCTCTGGAGCCCTTTTTTGCTTTAGCTCTAAGACACCCGTCACCTTTCTGAAAAGCTTGGTGCCCTGAAGTTTTCAACAACCTCAGTGAGAGCTCTGAGTTTCCAGGCTATCTGAAAGCCTACAAACTTTTTTTTTTTTTTTAAGAAACCTAATTTTAGCATATTACTTTAAACAGATTATCTAAATGGAGGCGTAATTGTGAAAAATATGGAATAGATTCCCCAACATACAAGAGAAGTCCTAAAAAACCAGTCATCATTTCCTTGCAACCCTTCCTAAGCTTATTTTAGATAACCATGGGATGCATCACAGCTCTTCACACATAACCATGAACTGACTAGTAAATGACAGCTAACTAAGGTCACGGGAGGATTTACTGTCACTAATATCACCTTACAGTAAAAAGGATCCTTCATTTCCTTTCAGTGAGTCACTACCCAGCAGACAGTTTCTGTTTGTCTAAAAGTGATAAGGGCAGCGTACAAGGAAGTTAGTTTTCACTGGTGACAAAGTGAATGAAGGAAGAAAGTCATGTATCTGATAAACTTCATTGTGGAATCCAAGCAAGAATGCTAAAACAGTGAATTTGTTACTGAGATGCAATGCAGCCATAATGGGGACATCATTTATGCAACAGAATAAGGACAGGTTACATACGGTATATTGACAACATAGAAGGCAACATGCACATTTACACCAGGTGAAAAATAACCCAGGGACAGGTAGATTATAGAGTCAGAAATTACTAACTTGATACATGTTTTCACTTACACCTTTGTCCACTGTTCTCTTTTTACCACTCTGTCTGTTTCTATTGATCTCAGTTTGAGTTTTAGGATTTTATGACTTACATGCCTAAGCATTTCTTCAGCCTGTATATCAGTCATTTCTGGTGATGGTTATGCTGAGCTGCTGTTTTTTCTATAGCTCTGCTCTCTGCTGTCTTCCTTAAGAAAGCAAGCTCCCCAGCAGCTTGGCAGTGAAGTACTTTTGATGTCTCAAGCCACCTTCAAAAATATCAGTTTTTAATATTTCTTCACCACCACACCTGCCTTTTGGGAACAGGAGAATGAGGAGGACCCACAAACACAATACACTGAAATTACTTTCTGCATAGTATAGCAGAGTGGCAGCTTCTGGGAGCCTGCTGAGCAAGGCCATGTTGTTTCCCTGAGTGACCCACGTGTGAGAGTACTGCATACAAATGCATGGCTAATTTGCCAATTTACTTTCATGTGAGTTCAGCTGAGTACTGCTATTCCAAATGAAGAACTGAAATGGGTTTTCAGCTCTGTAGTTCTCTGAAAAATCTAAGGGGTTCAGGGTAAAAGGGGTCCTGGAACAAGATAACCTGTGAGATGGCCTCAGCACTGCTGTTACTAAGATCCTGAAGAATTACTTCAGTCAGATCTCCAAGAAAACTGCAGTAACTCTGGGAAATGTTTAGGGTTTTGATTGGTTTTCATTTTCTTGGAGGAGTATTGCATTTCTTGTATGGTCTAATTTGCTGTTGCTTATGCCATCAGTGGTCACCACCAGCCATGGAACAGCTTGGCTGTATCCCAGCTGAGGACATAACAGAGCCTGTCCAAATCACTTGCAAACCCAAGCTCAATCTGATTCACCTTTCAAAACATACCTGGGTGAGGGAAGTGACTAGTAGAAGCTGCTGTACCTATGCTATACCAGTTTCTCCCGTCTAGGTATACTGGAAATATATAAATTATCACTGTAGAAGAAAATTCAGTCTCTATTCTGAAATAAAATCTGCACTAACCCCTAATACTACATTTATTAAGAAGGGTTTCTGTGGTAAAATAGCAGCTGCTGTGTGTTACTGTTTGGAATCACAGATTTTACTACCTTACCTAATTTCAGAATGTATTGAATTTATTGGAAAAGGTGAAGTGATATATTGTATTTATAGCTGTGCCATGATGATAAACTAGCATTAACGTAAGGTATAGTTATGGTGAGTTAATACTGGCCTGATTAGAAGCATGTCTTGACTTTAGTCTCTATTACTAGCTAAGCTTGGAGGCTCCTTTAGCTGGAAAGTAGCTACTGCTTTATCTTTCTTTACTATCCTCCTCACCATCTCTGCTGTTCTCAGGAATTCTACAAAGTGCAAACATTTCCTTTCTCCTACGAAGTGCAAACATTCCCTTTCTCCTTATATTTGCATAGAATGGCATTAGATGTTCTTGCCAGTGACATTTCTAAAGAGGAAAAAGGGGAAAGCAAGAGAAGAATATATTACTCAAATACCTGTCTTGAGATCGTAATGAAAAGAAAAGAATTGGGTAAGAATGAGGCACATTTGAACAAACTTCATTTCATGAGTACTCAGTTTCTTATGATACATACATTTGCATTAGAATTCTAGTTTTCTCCTTAAGTAGGGAAATTTCCAGACTTTGTCTGAAGTTAAATTTCTCTTTTCTACACCTCTAGAAACATCAGAATTCTGCAGAATTTAACAGAAGTCAGAATGTTGTTTTCAGTGGGTCCAGACAGCTTTAGTTTTTCATATTAGCTCTTTTTAGTTTCAACATAAGCATTTTAATTGCCTTAATCATGAGCATAAATTCTTTAACTGTAGGTCATTTTGAACATTCTTGGTAAGGATGCTGGCTGGGTATTCCCAGATAGCTAATGAATTCCTTATTTTTAGCTACAACTTACACTGAAAAAAGTTCTTGAGTCTACAGAATTTCCCTCATTTTGACCTTTTATTTCTTACTTGTTTATATTATATTAAAAAAAAGAGACATATTTATAGATTCTTCCAGCTCTAATGTAAAATATTAAACTGGGCTATATATTATGCAGTGCAATGTTTTCCTTAGAAAAAGGCAAGAAGAATTCTTCAAAAACCTTCTGAAACAATACTAGTGACAGATTTAATTTACTACCAGACCAGAGCACATTTAAATGTGGTAACCTAGAACTGCAAGAACCATGGAACAAAAATTACCTGTGGAACATTCCACTCACATCTTGCATGGTGCTCTCATGTTCATTTAGCCTTTCACGACAGAATCACATGGAATAGGAAGATTTTATAAACCTTCAGCTCAGCTAGGCTCAAAAACCTTCTATCCATACTCAGCAGGGTGATGAGGACTGTACTAAATATAATGATAAGAACAGAAACATAACATAACATAAACATAAGAATAGATGAACAGAGTTACCAGTGACACAAATTGTAGGAAAGCCACTTTACTGTACCTGGATCCCCTTTCATCCCCATTTCCTTTCTGTTTTCTGCTGTCTTCTCCTGGCTTTCCATTCTGAGCAGGGCCACAGCCTGGCATGGGTTTGCAGTGGTGGAGCTGTCTCTCCTTACTGGGACTGAAGTGCTCAGCACTGGATACAGCAGCACTGCTCAGTCTGTCCTGGAAGAGTTCACAACAGAGTTACTGTCAGAATTGATGGCCTTCTTTAGCCGCTCATGCTCCAAAAGGTAACTGTATTAAATCAAGGTGGGTTGATTACCCCTTTTCATTCTGACTGGCTGCTTTTTAACACACAGAGTGAGTGCTCCTGGACAGCTTGTAAATAGCCCCTTTAAGAAAGAAGCCCTTAAAAAAAAGTTAATTGTAAAAATCAACTAAAATGTGGGAACCCAAAGTGGTAAACTAAGGTTCCATAACATGATACGAAGAGCCTTGGCATGTAAATACTCCCAGGTGAGCCCTTGCTCAGAGTTGATGATCTGTGATGTCCCTTGACAATAAAAGGACTTCAGAGATGCAACAGATGTCCAACATGCTTGGAAGCCTTTATTCACTGAGTGTAAGGTGATGAGCTTGGTGAGGGCTTTAACTGATAATCATGGGGGGATTTCTGCTAAGCCATTAAAGTTCCCCCTGAAAGCAAAACTCGGCTCTTATAACCTTGTCTCTGGATAGCCCTTTTTGCTGATTCACTCGTTAGCTACAGGTGATGCCCAATTGAACCTGAACTCACAGTTTCTCTGGATTCACTGAGTTTGTTCAAACAGAACTGCACTAAAATCCAATTTTTAAGCTTACGGTGTGGTAATCAGCAGCCAAACCCCATGCAAACTGGATCTCTCAAATGTACATTCACCTTCCTGACTGTGAAAGGAGGTAGACATGCACAGGCAAGCTGCTTTGTGTGAATGACACCAATGTATGTCAAGTCCAGAATTTCAAACTCTCAGTAATAAGATGATGCACACTAACATATCCTCTGTAAATCAGAAAGCCAGAAATATGAATTACTTTAGACATACTTAATAGGTGCCCCATGTTATGCTATATTCAGCATTGTTACACTACATATGTCATCAGAATTTTATGTATATGAATACAGACGCTGAATTAAAAAAAATAAAATTCATCTTTTTTGAATACAGCTTCGTTGAAAAAAAAAAAAGACTAGAGGCAGAGAGTGCACTCAGTTATTTACTCCATGATTTTTGTTGCTTTGCAGAAATTTTAAGCAGAAGCAATTTTGGAGTTTAACGTTTCATTAGCCACTAAGGAATTAGCAGATGATCTCAAATTTCTCCCCATGCCACTTTTTTCTATGTACATTTAAATAATTAATCTAAACAAATAATTTAATTTTTTTCATGGTAAATAACTACATTGTACAAACAAAAGAATAGCAGCTGATAACTAATTAACTGATATGCCTACTTCATGGTATAATAGAGGCCAAATATATCATAATCAGGCTTCCAGAGTATTTGATAATACCAGAAAGAATGTTTGTGTAAGTTACTGAGAGCTATTGCTTAAGCCTACCCAAAATCTACATTTAGGTCTGATCAAAATTTTAATAAAAGCAAGGAAAATATTTCTGTGGAATGTAACAACTCTGGCTCATGCCTCTATCAGAGTCAATTTGCATGATGCTGAACTTAGCAGTAAATACAAAATCTGAAATACAAACAGATTTTTCTTCTGCGATATGTTCTCCTCAGTTCATGGTCTTCAGATCACATCTGGAATTTCCAGTATTTTTCCCCACTCCCAGCTGTCATCTTATCTATTATATAAAGCAGGTATGTAATCATGGGCTGCTGTGAAAGACATTCAGCAGAGATGCCCCTACCTACAGCAGAGAAGTGAAAGAACTGATGATGCTTCTCTTCAGTTTCATACACATGATTTTTCCCCTGTGATCAGAATGTCAGGTTTTATGATTTCACTAATTTATAGCCCAGTGCTCAGAAACCATCAGAGCTGAATAATCAAAATATTATTAGAGCTTCATAAGGCTGTCATTAGAGGACTTCCCTACCATCTTCTAGCTATTTCCACACACATTTAAACTGCAATGATTTATTCCTTGAGCCCTGGTTAGCAAAAGCAGGGTGTGCTAAGTTAGTTACTCAGTTTCAGTAACTTTTACCTTCTAAAATCTGGCTGAAATGACAAGCCTGAATTTATTTTTAACATATTGGTCAGAATTAGGTGTAGATAAGATATTAAGCTCCTTCTATTTCTTAATTATATTACTCTCATATCTAATTTAGACTTACAATTATTTTCCCAACAGGGACAGTATTTCCAATGAAACCCCGAGAATTTCTAATTCTGCTTTAACAAGTTCAAAGACACCTAGGTTAGAATTCTAATAAAAATGGCTCTGAATTTATCACCTCTGTTATGCCACTTCTGAATTCTCTGACATTAAAGAAATAATGGGGAGACTTTAGTCTAAAGAAATATACCTTAGCATCTAAGCAGCTACAACACCACCATGATGAAAAGGGTGAATTCTAGTGCTGAGAGTTGTACCTGAGTGTTGTAGCAGGTTTGCAAGCACCAAGACTTGGGTAGCCAGCTTTACATCATGAGTCAGAGTTGGTTCTCCAATAGAAATCTGCAAAAAATTTCAAGATGCAAAAAAGAATGTTTATGAGAATGAGACGAGAAATATCTTAGCTATGTTATTTACTATTTATGTTTTCTTGAGCAAAAATCTCAAACAGGTTTATAGCACCACAGAATATAAAATAACAATCCTTTGGATCAACTTAAATATAGAAGTTACAGCCATGAATAAACATAAAATAAATAATTGTACATCCCAATTTAACTTTTCTCCTTTAAAGCCACCCATTCCCATTTCTTTATTGTTTTTAATTAGTACACAAACATTGGGCTCCTATTTTGAAAGCCTGAGTTGGATTAGAGCTGGCAGTTATCATTTAGAGATTTCACCAGGGTAGGAGGATGTGAAACTGGTGGTAGAAGTATCATTCAACTGCTACTTGCAATCAGGGTATCTTGATGCAACATAAGGTACATGCATGATTCAAAACACCTAAGGGCAAGCTAAACATCTACACTACGAATTATTCACATACATACATACAAGCAGGAGTTTCAGTATTCATTACAGATGGCTTTTATTCTTCAGTCTTTCAGACAGGTCCAGTTAAATTTTAAATGTTTGAACATTCCTCTCTTCATGTCTGTACAAGGAGTCACTTTGTTGAACTTGCCCTCTAAGTCATTTATAATTGGTAGTAAAATGGCTGCACGTTTTTAACACTTGAACATCCTGTCCTGTCATTTCCATGGTAAGGAATTGTGCAACCACAATCTTTAGGTAGGCAGTTATTTTTAAGAAAATTAAATTCTGTATTCATATCCTCATGCACACGCCTTAAAACCATGATTTTTGCAATATTTATGCTTGGCAGTCACGATTGCATAATTGTCACAGGAATAATTTTGCATCAGCTCTAATAGTCATTTAGTTTCAAGTTTTCTGTTTAACAGCAAAAATAGAGGAAAGGAGTGGAATTAAATCCAGCATTAGTGTTCAGAACAAGTTATGAGCACATACTGCAATGGCTGCATGAAAAGAGCTCCCCATTTAACATCTAAAGTGCAAATGTTTTAAGGAAGCAAAACTTTGGCAAATCATGTACTGCTTCATCCTGAAAGAACATAATTAAGAGAAACATAAAAGACATCAGTAATTTTGAAACTGATTTACAGGATTCTTACAATAAACCTTTCCTTTAGAATCTGGCTCTCTATACACACATGTATGTACACATGTACACTAGGGATGTACGTGTACATTATGGATTACGTGTCGGGAGCTTTTGTGTCTCAGCTGTGCCAGTTTACAGTAAGCAGGAATGGCATTTACCATTCTCGATGTTATGACCACAAGAGAGATGAAAAGCAATGGAAAGTTTAATGTTGACACAGGAAAGAAGGAAAAAGCACAATGAATTGACCACTGCGTCGTCTGCTGCAGGGTATTCTGATGATTTACCTTATTTTACCTGTACACACACCTGGCTTTTCAGCAATGAAGAGTAATTATTTACAAAGGTCACAGAATCTTCTAGAAAGTGTCCTCAGCACAATGTATTTCAATCAATGTGACTTTGCTACTCTCCCTTTAAACAAATTCTCTTTCTGCATAAAACATGCACTACTCTGGGATTGAATAGGGTTTGCCCCTGCCTGTATCCCCCACCTTTCCTTCACACTCTGTTCTAAAGAAGTATGAAGATCTAAAAAAAAAAAAGAAAAAATATGCATATATATAAAAATGTATATAGATATTAAAGGAAGTTGGTAGGAGGCTTTCACTTTGACAGAATCTCATTACTCTGGGATATCAAAAAGGCTGACCTTTAAGAACAGACTTTAACACTGTTCTGGTCAAATGTATCCCACTGGAACTGTTTCTATACTTTTCAGCCTCTGATAGCCTTTAATTCTAGAGTTTTTCAGGTAACAAACCAGCCTACAACCTGACCTTACTAAGAGTAGTAATTAGGAAGTGAGAACACTGAGTTTAGAGTAACAGGAATTCTTTCAGAAAATACATTTCAGAAGGAACACAGGAGGAAAAACACCAGTATAAGGAGTAAATCTTGGCAGTCCAGCATCATTTCTGAAACTCTGAGAGAAAGACCATCAAATTCCTATTTCCAGGTACCAATAGATTTCAAATAGAGATTACAGGATTGTTGCTACCTGTTCCATAGAAAGGACACTACTTTTCAATTCTTTATTTCCCCTTACAGCAGAGATTGACAAAAGCAAAAAGATAACATATGGCAACTAAAATAGTGTTTTTAATTCCAGGCAGAGAATGAGAAAGAAAGCAAGGGAGAGATATCTGTGTAGGACATCTTATTCAACTGATATAGCTCCATGATGTTGGATCCCTAAGCCATACTGAGATCAAGAACTTTTGGGCAGGGCCCGTACTCCTTGGGTATTTGACCAACTTTACCTGCCACAGTTTATAAACTCTCTCTTGATCCCCCTCCACTCCAGTCAAGGACTCAGGCTCACAAAACCCTTTCCATCAAACTCTTCCTACTGTTTCTTTTGCCTTCCTTGCATTTGCCTGAAATTCCCCCGTACCTTACACAGCCTGCACAGAGTTGATACATTACAGTATTTTGTTCAACCTTTTTTAAGTAATGCATCTGAAAACGGTGACTTTATTAAAAAACACACATGCTGCTCAGATACTCAACAAGGTCATGCTTCCTACAGGTATTTTGGCAGTCTGCGAAACATTTGTTATGATTCAGTCCCTTCTACCCTCAGAGTTTTATTCATAGGATAGGCAGTATTTCACTCAGTACTTCTATAACCCTGTGTCAGATGCATCCTTTTATCAAAAAAAACCCAACCACGCAAACAAAAAACAATCAGAATTCATATTTTGAGCTTAACACATCATTTTTTCCCCCATGGCTGCAAGTCAAGGAAAGTCCTAGTGCATCATTATATATGGACCTAGATGGACCATTAACTATAAAAGTCATCACTAGGGTTCAGTTTCACTCCAAAACTGAAGAGATCAAGTGGATAAAGTAATCCTCCAGGTGAAACCCTTCAGTACAAATGACTAGAAGCAGGGTATTCTGCTGCTCAAACATCTGATGACTGTAACTTCCATCTGTGCCTTGCTGAATTCTGGCAGCAGGCTGGATTGCTTAGTCTATTATTGTTCAGACAGCAGGATGACTTTGTTATAGCAGGAGATGTGGGACAGCTTTCTGAAATAAAGGCAGCTATCAGAGCAAATTGGTAACTGAAGAAACAGGACTTGAATGAGCTTATGACCTGCTTATCTATAGACAGACAAGGCATCAAATAGGAATTGGAGCAATTTATGCTGTCGGATATTCAGATTATGATTCAGCACATCACTGCCTCTTCAATCAATTGTGGTTTCTTACCCTGATGTACTGGGAAAATGAAGCCTTTTCTGTTTAATAATCAGGAAAGGTGTTTCTACTGTCACATGAAAATAGTAGAGATGAATTAAACATTACACCTTAAATTAAGTATATTCCAGACAAAGCATAATATATGATATGATATCCGTACTTACCTGGTATGTCATGAACCAGCAGCTGTAAATCCTTCTTTTGAAAATATCTGCTGGTCTTTGTTTCTTCAAGTGAAATATGCTTTTAGATGTAACTTAATAGTTGAAGATTGTTCATGCCTCTTCAGTAAAAGCAAGCCAGAATTACATTATTTAACTATGTCCTTTAATTATGGGATTAATCTTCAAAGCATTGTGGAGTACACTTGCAAAGTCACAGACAGAATAAAAGGATTATAGAGGATAAAAACCATACAGAGCATAATAGGTACTGGTGGTGTAAGTAAGTGGTGATAATGAAAAGACGCACATGTGCTAAAGCTATAGTTATACACGAAGATTACGAGGCATATGAAGGAAGGAACCTTGATTCTTTTGTCCTTTTACACCGGCAAAACATACTGTGGCAGCTGTCTATACAAGGCCAGTCTAACGTTTTATAATCATCTCTTTCCTGAAACTGCATTCCACGTATCAGTTGTGCTCGTCATCCCCAGTAGGGGAGCTGTGATTTGTTACGAGCCTTCTCAAGTACAGCTCTTTATTCAATGGAATCAGAGGATGGGAACTTCTCATTTCCTCTAGTGTGCCCCACAATGTTGTTAGAATATTAAGTTAAAATATCATCCTTTTCACTCACTTTTCAATGAGCTCTCCCAGATGACCCTTTTGTCACCTTAAACCCTCTGAGTCCTCCAGTGGAAGAAAGAACATACTACAAACTAATGTCAAAAATAGTTCAAAATGGTTTGAGCTTTGGCACAGACCTGTGTGATGCTGGAATATTGTTACAATATCTATTGCCACTTTGCCTAAAAAATAATACAGTTAAATCAACTGAATTTGTAGTTGATAAAAGAAACAAGTCACTACTGGACTCCCTGAATTTCATATCATGAAAAAATGACTCACCTTTAAAGAAAACAAGACAGTTAACTATCAGAAAAGCTCTTCCTTTGTCTGTCACTGCACAGAGATATTTTGTCTTCAACCTCTTCAATACCTGTGATTACATTATGTGGAATTTTTTTATGGTACTTTTTCCTTCATAAAAAAGCATAACAATCAATCTTTTGACATGAAACCTAACCTAATGATACCAAGAATGCTGAGCATAACTTATTTGAGGATATTTTTTAATTTGTCTCTGATGGAATTAACATCAGTGCAAATAATTAGCATAAAATATGCTAATAACATACTAATAACATATGCTAATTAACACAATACTTATCTAAAACAAATGGCTCACTGGCCATATATCTAGCTATGTACTTCATGCAGGATATACTTCTAGACAGAAAGGTTCCCCTTATGTACACAAATCAGTTCATTATTTTCCCTCTTAGGCATTAAAAAATGGTGACTTACACACAGAAGCTCATGATATTAGTGCTCTGAAGTTCAATTTTCACACTTACATGCTCCACAACACAGCAGAAATCTTGAGGAGAAAAAAAAAAATCAGTGTAGGAGGGTGAATAGAACCAAATAAGATGGTCAAACATCAGGGAGAATTCAGAGAGGCAGCCAAGGGAGGCAGGAGAGAATACCTTGTATTTAAAGCCAAGCTGCCTGCTTGCTTCATCTTAACACTAATGGAATATGTGATAGCAACATCTTTGTTCCTCCCAGAGCACAGCAGGAGGCTCCTGTCCAGAGCCCTGGCTCTCTTCATGCCTCTTCATGCCTCTGCTGGAGTCTCCAAATGTCCCAAGAAGAGCAGTAACTACTGCAGGAGTTGTTTGGTGCTACAGAGAGAAACAAAAAAGTGCTTGCTGCATCACTGTTCCTGTCGCTCAAATATAAGGAGACACAAATGGATCAGAATGACCTTTGTTAAAAACTGAGAAATAAACCAACCAACTTTCCCTACTGTGCTGGGTAGGGAAAGTAATTAAGGAAAAATAATTACTTTTATTCATTCCTTGTGACATAAATCCAACAGATTTTCCCTGCTATGACATTATTTTTATGCAGAATTTCCTGGCTGAAAAAGTACTTATGTCCACTAAAAGACAGCCGGTGTCTGTACTGAGTAACATGTTGGACACTGAACTGTCCGTGGAGACCTCTCATGTTCTTTTCATATTCTACATCAAATCCTACCAGAGGACATGCAATCTAGCAGAAGGCAAGGAGGTCGAATTACCACTCTTGTAGCAATTCCCTTAATAATTTCTTAATATTCTTTCTTTGTTTAAACACAAAAATGTTATGTTCAGTTTTTACCTGGTTCCTTGTTTTCTACATTCTCCTCCTAGCCCCGGTTTGGAGGGAGATAGATGTCTGGAAACTGCAGTCCCCAAAATCAAAGCATATAATTTTTCTCGATTCCTGAGCATTTCTAAGGCTACAAAGTTGTGAGGTTATCCTGAGCCTCTAGAGTCATCTTTTACCCAAAATTTTGGAGCAGAAAATAAAGTTCATAAAAACACTGGCTAGGTCTCACCACAAATGCAGTCTTTACCCTAATATTTGTCTTATTTTTTTCATTGTCATTGCCCTTTAGGCATTATTCTAGCCATCTAGATTGCAAAGATATCATCTACTACTTAGTGCATTGTATTTAATAGAAACAATAAATTAAACTCATAAACTGAAAACTCATAAAACGGAAGGGAAGGATATCTGAATGACTTGGCATCCAAATTACATATACACATCTATTAACAAAGTCTATCAAAGGACTGTGGATGACTTCACTCTGGAAAATATGCTTGCTTTGATCTGCTCTCTTAATCGTCCTTGATTTTTCACCAAGAACACTCTGTATAGTTTCACAATAAAACAATAAAAATATTCTGATAAAAACAATGGAATTGTTTTATGGCTTCCTCTTTATCTAATACAATATTTTTCTACATAACTTGTCTTTCTGGTGCTTCTGTATTTTTTAACTGGTGTTCAGAGATGATCACAGGTAGAAGAAATATCAAGACAGAATTTTGTATTTTTAAGGCCAAGGATATTTAAAATAATAGCTCCTGGTCACTGTGAAAAGAGAAGGAGCAAATTGAATCTGTAAAGTAAATGTATGTTATTATATTGATACTCGTCTTTTGTTTGCAAGTAGCATCTAAAGTTCATATCAAAACATGACGGGATACAAACTGGTCAGATAAATATGGAAAATTTAAAATTTCTACGTATCAAGTAACCTAAACATTAGTTGCTTTCATTAATGCTATAACACTTCAACTTTGGGTGCTTTTCGTTGACTTGCCTTTATTTTCCACTGTTTCATCATATGTACTCTCTTGGGGTATTGTCTATATTTTCCAGCAACTTTCTCTTCTCTGCCTTCCCGTAGGCTTGTGAAGGCTGCCATGCTCTCCTGGGATGCCTTTAATGTGCTCTTTTTCAGTCTGGCCTTTAATATCAAACACAAGAATTATGTATTTGTCACTTTTCCCCCTTTAAAACAAATTATTTAATAATTCCCCTCAAGGAGTAAAAGTACAGACAAGAATGCATACCAAAATAACATGAATTTCTACTAGTTATTGAGTTGCTGGTTTGTTTTTTTTTTTCCTGTTCAAAGCATCTAATTGCCCTTTGAATTTAAATTCATATTTAAATAATGTACAAAGTAACAGCCACTTTATTAGATTAAGATTTTGACAACAAACTTCTCCATCACACTTATTGCAGTGCTCTTGGATTTACTGCACTTTTCATATGCTTCCACAATCCAACATGGTGATGGTTTGAAGTTGTTTCCAGAGGCTGTATGCCTACTGAGGTACTGGGAGAACAGATTAACATAGGTGTGATCAAAACAGATCAATGCTGTCAAAACACTTTGCAGACATCCTAAAGTAGGAGTCTTCAGTGGCAGAAGATGAGGAGGTTAAGGAAAGCACTGCTGATCTGTTGGGCTGAAGCTGAAACATCTCCCCGAACGTGACCTGACAGTAATTAAGCTCTTCAGAGTGTTTATTCTGCGCACAGGATAAATGAAAATTCCTGCATTAAAGCCTTTCAAAGCACTGGTTTGATTTTTTTCTTGTTTCTTGCTGCTGCCATCAGGCAGGAGCAGGGAAAAGCGGGCTGGGAGAGAAGCTGAAAATCACCGTGCTGTTCATTAGGGGAGAGCAAGCTGCACCGAGCCCAAACGCCCAGCCGGTCCCGGCGGGTTTGCGGCGATGGGGAGGGCTCTGCAGAGGCGGTTCCCGAGCTCGGGGCCGCAGCCGCAAGGGGGAGCGGCAGCGCCGCCGCATCGCTCCCGCACCCAGCCCCGCATCGCTCCCGCACCCAGCCCCGCATCGCCGCCCGCACCCACCTTGGCCAAAGCTGTCGTTTCCCGGAGCAGAAAGCTGCCACAGCGCTTGTTTTTGCGGGAGGGCGGCTGGGCGGGATGCCGCTGACCCTGGGAGAAGCCTTTCGCAGGGAGCGGTGCCGGCCCGGGCTGGAAGAGCTGCTGCTCTGGAACAGCGGGAGAAGCCAGTGTTTCCCACTAGGCCAGTTGGTACCAGGTTGACAACGGCTGCATTGCCTGTGTGCGATCTGCTTCCCTGCCATGAATGGTGTAGCCTTGTTATGTAGAATATCATCCCTGTTGGCAATTTAGATGCTGCCTGTTATGGATTATTCGAGATACTCAAATAATCAAAGTATAATAAAGAAATATTTATTAGTATACAATTAAAAATT
>JAWWES010000169.1:10727507-10738961 GCA_035583135.1 Lophotriccus pileatus
TTCCTTGTAAAGAAATGTTTTTTATGTAATTATAACCAGTTACTTATACAAAGTTTTAATTCAACCTATTACACTGCCAGGTTTAGTAATAGAGTCGGGAAGAATCGGGATTTCTCCCTCAGCTGGCTAATACTTCGATTTCTCAACTATAAATCATGCAGTGGTTTCTAACCCCAACAATACAGACTAAACTTGTGAAACACCCACACGGCCATCCTGCTTAAACATCCTGCTTACTGATGTTTCCTCGAACACAGTTATGCTGCTGCAGCAAAGAAATTTATTCCAGATCCACTTATAACCATTCTGCAGCAAAGTTAAAGAACACTGCTGGGTACAGGCAAAGCTTGGCTTCACCAGCACATCTCTGCTCTGGGGCTAGAGAATATAGCAGTCTCCACCACCATGGTTTTGATGGTACGTACTGCTGGTACATTTCAAACAGATTTTCTCACATTATGGTCTCTCTGAATGTCTATTTTACATCTGAATCGCTAATCTGAAAACGGCACACATTCAGTCATCCCCACTTCTTTTTGGGATCCAAATTTCACTAGATTCCACACAAGCCTAGTGCACTCTGAATTATCAACTCCAGCAATGCAGAGTCATGAAACTGTAACTAAAGATGATGTTCCTCATGGGAACAGAGTAAGTGCGAGGGCATCAGATGACTCACGCCCTTTCCTTCTTTTATGCTGTCTTTATGTCCTATTTGGTTGCTACTTAATTAGAAGATATGCATTAAAATGTCTTTCCTCTCAAAGCAATACTTCTGTATTAATTTTAATCATTATGCAGCACAGAGCTCCAAACTTTGCCTGACACACAGCTGAAAAAGGTTATGTTGTTACATTTAAGAATTAATCCCCTTTCTGCTTAAGTACAGATAGATGTGTTTAATCTATTTAAATTTGCCTTAATTGTTTGAGTCCATAGAAAACAGACTGTACTTTCTGCTTTATTTTAGGCAATTCCAAGAAACTAATATGCACTAAGCTGTTTCCCTAGATAGTGCAGACTTCTGTTAGTAGTCACAATTACTAAGCAAATACAAAATACATCTCCCTGGTGATGTAAAGACACCCCATGGTGTTTACCACTGCCTGCTTCTACCTTGATATCCTAAAACGGATGAGGTTTCGGCATAATCTTAGATTTCAAGCAGGCATCTAACTCCTGCACTCTGTGCCACTTATTCCAACTGATATCAATCCCTTCTGAGGCGTAGAATCAATGCCAACTTGCCTCCACCTGATGATCAATTTTGAGACCACGTAAGAAAACCTGGTTGTCCTTCCTCACACAGTTGCACTCAGTAAAGTAACGACAATATCGTGTGTAACCGGGGCGTTGTGCCCTGCCCATGCAACTCAACAAAGAGATCTGTGTACATTAGTAAAAATATATTTAATATTTAATGCAAATAAATGAAAGAAAAAGCAAAATGCCTGTATGACAGCCAGATGAGTACCCTCCTCCTCTGATCCTGCTCAAAAAAGAATTTTAGTTTACGTCCTCTTGTATTTCTTTTAAAGGAGAACTTTAACAATTATTTCCTGGTTCTATTTCATATCACAAATAATTCCCAAGATAATTCTTTTCCCATCAAAGTATTCGTTTTTCACTCTGACTATACCCAGCTTAAAATTTAAACACCAAAGTCAGATATTGTTTCTGTTACCTTATTAAATGTGAAATATTTTAAATGGAACACTAATGGAATAACATCCTTAATTGCTTTCTGTAAATCTTCTGGGATTCAAAGTCTTTATCACAAATATATAAAGGCTATTCAAAAACTCCCATTTCATAAGTGCTCAAGACAAGCCACTGTGAACTGAAATATCACTTTTGCCATATTTGCAAAAAAACTTACCTACATTTACATGTTTTACTTAAGTAATATTGCTCCTGAAACTGTAGTTAATTTTGGAAGTTGACACAAGTTAGAAAGCTGAAAGACACCTGAACACATACGAAGTTCTTAGTGAATAGTTCTGGTCCTCTCACCTAGTGAAATCAACTTTTTTTTCTTCTCCACTGTTAAAGAACTGTCATGATGAAATAAACAGACAAGAAGCTATTATTTTCTAATTTTGCTGGCAACTGCACTTGTTTACAGTGTTCTGCAATTGTACTTTGCAAATACAATTCTTTTGCTTGAAAGACAGGGAAAATTTCCCAGACTGAGCTTACCAGTCTTTAACACTTTAATATTTTACCTGCTAATGCAATGAAAGTATAGACTACTGGGAAAAGGAATAGACTGCCTGATTTCCCCCATCATCCATTGCCACTAGAAAAAAAAAGAACAGATTTGAGTCTTTCTAAACAATTGATCATGTCTCCCAAACCTTTATTTACATTCTTTTAATTGCCACACACATTTTCTCCTACCCTTTTGACTGTCTTCTTGATTCATGGAGTATTGTTTTCCAGAGGAAAATGTAGAATTGAGGGAAGAGTGAAAAATGTAAGTTCTATATAAAGTCTGGGTTTGATTTTCTTTTCATGATCTGTCAAACTGTCACCTCTGCTTTGTCAGACATTCATGTGGAACATCCTGGTCTCAGTGTTATGAGATAAATCTCTAACAATGTTACTTACTTAATGGAAGTATTTGAGTACAAAGGTGCAAATAGAATCTGGTCTAGAGCTCATAATTTACCAGTGATTTGTATTGATCTCATTTCATCTACAGACTCTCTTTTTTCCTTTTTTTTTTTTTTTTTTTTCCCCTCTTCCCTACAACATTCCAAAAATCATATTTTGGAACAGAAAGTTTCCTGATTTGAATGAATGGTTTTTTAAGTGAGAAAAGTCCATTTGGCTCTATAACATCTATATAAAACTAAAATAAAATCTTTACTGATTAATTTCTTTTTATGCATGCTTTTGCTTTCACAGGTGCCATAAAGATTGTGTTTATTAATGAAATTTAGAACGCAAAGAAATATATGCTTAAGTTCAAATACTGTGACACATTTAAAAAAAATTGCGTGTTAAAAATAGCTTTGCTTAAATGTATTAAGGTAAGAATATTGTCCAAAGTCAGGGAAAGTATGTACCACCTCAATAATTAAAAAAAGCCAAAATGCTTTTTTCATTTTCTGATCCCTCTCATTTTCGGGGAAGCACAGGGAAATGGGGAATTTTTTTTTCCTAAGATGTCTTTTAAAAGATTATTTTTTGTACTGGGTGATTTTTATCCATTTTATTGGGAATAGGATCAGGTCCAAATCACATTTTGCTTCCATGATGACTGATGTGTATAAATATTCATGAATCAACACCTGGGGTTGGCTATTTTCTAAAATCTGTATAACTGTTATTGCAGTTGTAACTGTGAACTGCAACATCTCATTTGAATTCATGAGACCTGCTATAAACTTTAAATATATATGAAATGATATTAAAGTCTAATGAAGAACAAGAATCCCATCTGCTATCTGCAGTCTAGCAATACCTGCATAAGAGGGAAACAGTAATCTAAGCAAAGAAGATGGAAACTTGTTTGTTTATTAAAACTTTAACTTTGTTTTGATCATTCCTTCTTATCCCTGTTGATAAAAATCATGTTCCAAAGTGGCTTCTTTCCAGATCTCTGCAGATATCTTAGAGTTTTAAGCCACTAAAATTTTGGCAGAGCATCTAACTGCCATATTTTTCTTAAAGAAGAAAACTACATAAATTCCCTAAGAGCAGCCTATTTTATTGGCAACTTTGCTCACATATGAGACTTTCTGGAAGATGCATGCTCTCTTATTTCTGTGGACTGTAAGACACATTTAATTTAGGATTTTCAACTGACTTTTTCATCATGAGAATTGCAGGGACAAAAACCATATTACTTGCACATTCATACTACCATAAAGATGCGAGATGTTCTTCATGATACTAAAAAAAATATATTTTTTCTCACTTGTAAACACTTTTCAGAACTGTTTTTCCCACAAAATTCTATCAAGAGTTATTTCCAAGCTTAGCCACAGAGAAAGATTTATCTCTCCAAAGTGACTACAGAGAAGTTGTGAATATTAAGGCTTTAGAACATGATGGTATCCTTGGTATGATCTTGATATTCCCTGCCTAGGGATAAGAGGACATCATAGCATACCTTGAGCATTTTTTGTCGCTCTTTAAAATTCCATTTGTGGTGAAGAGAGGAGGAGGCAGGTTTTCCACTGATATCAGCAAGGCTGGTGCTTCACAGTGTGCCATCCCTAGTCCCAGTCACTGGCATCACTTGCTGTAATATGCAAAGATCCCATGACCCAAAAGGCCTATCCAACCCATTCACAGAATATTTGTAATACCATGAGGCATCACTACTGATTATAACTGTGTCCAATACCTAATTTTCAAAGAAAATATTTTTAACTGATTTTTTTATAAAACCTACAGAGTAACTGTAGGTGAGCTGTGGATTGAGACAAGTCTCAAGAAAGCATTAAACCCCCATGTTTAGGTATAGGTAAGTACTAAAACTCTTCAGTCCAATGCAGTGAGAAACCCAGACAAGACTCAGAGTTCTAGATGCTAATAAAGCTGCTCAATTTATTTAATCTCAAGTTTGTCCCAGTATTCGTGGTCACCATTTCTGGTTATTCTCTTACTTCTCTGAACATGATTGAATAAGACCAACTGTCCACTTACTTATAACTCGTGTTGCCTGCAATAATTCATGCTGCCCGAAATAATGCTGACCCTATAACACAGATCAGTAAAGAAAATGAGGAAACAGTAATAATATCTGTATTGTAAAAATATATATGGATATACGTAACAGAAAAGACTACACTTGTAAGTTAATATCTATTCACTCATCATGCCAGATGACAACTAGGGTTTTAACCTGAGAGCTTCCTGACATCTCATTTCCCTTTTAGTATTTTCTTGTCTCCCCAAGCCCATATACTTCCAAGTGTAAATGGAAGAATCTGTCATATCACCAGAAAAATATCTGCTTGTCAGTTATTTCCGTAGTCACTGAAGGCAACGATATTAAAAACTTGGAATAAAAACTAATTTATAGCAACTCTGACAGAAAATTTAGCGTTGTTCACATAAAACCTATGCACATTCACAGAGAAGTGTTCACTATTACCT
Organism: Lophotriccus pileatus; assembly: GCA_035583135.1. Taxonomy (NCBI): domain Eukaryota; kingdom Metazoa; phylum Chordata; class Aves; order Passeriformes; family Tyrannidae; genus Lophotriccus; species Lophotriccus pileatus. The sequence continues at coordinate 10,732,620 of JAWWES010000169.1, forward strand.
ATTAGTTACAAATTGAAAATAGAAGCAATATACTGTGAATATTTACAGGGTAAAAGCAGTCTTAACAAGTGGCAATGGAACAGTGACACAGGCCCATATTGCTTGTAGGTGACATGCTCAGTTATTAGAGAATACTGATTTGCACTTAAAAAAGATCTTATATACTAAATGCTTAAATAACTTGAAGAGAAGTCAGATTACCTTACATTACTTAAAACTGTGAGACACAATCCTTTCTCATTTGTGGTCTTTAGGGATTTGAGTTTGGGACTTCACTGGCTTGGGGTTCCTTCTTTTTTTTTTTTCTTTTTTAAACACTATTAACACTCAAATTGCACTCTGAATACAGTCCAATCTTGTCATGTTGATACAAGCCTCCACAAATAATTACAGCTCTGATTTTCTATAGTTTCTACATAGACTTCTAAAAGAAACAATCCCCCCACCAGAAAAACCCAAACAATCAAATAAAACCTAAAAACCCAAACCAATAAAAACATAAAGGTTTGTTCTTTCAAAACAAGAAACTGCAAACTTGATAATCTTGTAGGTCCTACAGCCATTTAGGGAAGTTTGAAATAAAGACTCTTAATGGCATTTAGACTATCAGAAAGTAGATAGAAACAAAGCCATTGGCAAAAGATTACCTTGGAAAGAGCATATCATACTTTCAGGTTTAAGGGGAATAAATCCTGACATCAATGCATGAAAACCTACTGCCCTAAATATTGTACAGGAGACCAAACACCCAGCCTAAAGAGAACAGAACAAACAGAAGCATTTTCTTTGTATCTAACACCAAATCTATCTGAAATCTACTATCAGCTCACTGTGTGAGAATAAGCTCTTTAATGGGCTATATTTAGATCTGTGCATATTCATGTCCATGTTCCCTGTGGAAAAGCGTGAAAACACAGGGCTGAAATCTGGTCCTTGGCTGTCACAGTTTTCACACACAGGTCAAGCATACTCCATGTTTCTCAAACCAAAGAGAAAAGAAGAAAGGACTTGAAAGATCCTTCCTTCCTTCTGAAAAGGGGAGGAAGGAAACAAGAGCAGAAAGCTGTAATAAGTTCACAAAGAAGTGCAGAAAAGCTGGGATAACAAGGACTTGGATGGACAGAGACAGGTGACATCCACTATGTAGAATTCAGGAAGATAATTTTGTTTTAAGTGTAGATTAAAAAGCAGAATATCATAATGAGCTAAAAATCTTCTACTTTCCCTAGATACATCAGGCTCCTTCACTAAAGACAATTCTAAACTGTCAATATTGGCCCCTTTGTGACCGCCTCCAGCATGCACCATAATTAAAGAATTTCTGTCTACATATCACTGAACAATATGAAATCAGCTGTAGCATTTCCCTTGGCAGACCCATTTAAATGCTTCAGGGGTGCCACACTCTGACTTCCACAACTGACTTTCTCCCAGCGGCTGCAGCAACAGGAAGAATCCACCTCTCCAGAGGTGGGAAGAGGAGGCAGCGGCAAAGCCGACTTGCTACAACTGCTATCACTTGCACAGAAGAAAAATTTCTGCTCTGCTAATAGAAATCTGAGTGTTCTACAAATGGCACAACAGATGCTGTGCACTGATGAAAATGTTATAGACAGTAATGTTGCAAAAACTCTTCAGGCAGAAATGTGGTTGTCATGTTCTGAACATCTCACATACACCCTCCCACGGCAACGATTTTAGGAACGTTTGGTGGTGCCCTAAGCTAAGCTCCTGCACTTTCTGAAGTATTCCTTGGGGGTTTCATTTCCAGATGGAGAAACAATAGAGCTGAGTTCATCATGTCATCTTCAGGATGACATCTTCCTCTGTGAAACAGCCCCCGTCACCAGAAGACAGTGCCAAGCATTGGGTACAAGCCTAGTACATGAGGTGAAATGGAAACCACAGCCTTCTGCTGCAGAGATACAAGCCAATAGTTGAATCATCCCAAGACCTTCCCATAAATCCTTATACGCTGCTTTCTACATTAGAAAACTGATATTGATACAAATGTGTGCTGCCAGGAGGAGGTTATGCAGGTGGCAGGATGGAAGTAAAGAGAACAGCCACAGAAATAATGCATGGTTAATGCTCTTTGTGCATTCCTGAAAGCTTACAAGCCCACTGTGAATCTTAATTAAAACTGAATACAAAATAATATTCAAGATTAAAAAACAAAAATCAAGACCTTACCATGGCAAAGAGGTTGGCAAAGCAATGACTGGCCAAGAATTCATTCAGAGCTAATCTGTGCTAGACATACTGTTTAGCTACAATGTCTGATGCTACCCTCATCTTCTGACTCAAGGTCTGCCTCATTTGTCAGGTCCTGTCCTTTAATCTCCAAACACAATGGAAAAGTGATTGCCCTTGATTTTATGCTTTTCTGTGCCTGGGACAATGGAACTGCTCAATTGCCTGAAAGAGCTAATACATACTTCATGATCAGAAAGGAACAGCCAGAGCCACCAAGGAAAGGTGGAGTTTTTTGTTGTTGTTCTATAGCATCTCTAGCAGCATATGGCATTTTCAGTACTATAGTTTTAAAGTGCCTGAGGTTTCCCTTGAAGTAGAGAAGCATGGCATATTGAGACAAAAAAGTCTCAGACATATTTAATCCAGTTAAAATATTCAAGATTCGTTCTGACCTGTATTAGTCCTCTGTGATTCAAAATGTTAAATGCTTCATCAAACACTATCAGATAGAAGGATTTCAGTAGCAATTTGTGACTATGAAAGTGAAGTAATTGCACAGTGGGCTTCTGCAGCAGCATATAATCTTCTTAAGTCTTAAAGAGGAACCTGTTTGACACTTGTCTGGCTTCTTGCAGGGCAGCCTGTGTGTTTGGGATGTTGATGCCTTTCAGACTCATTAGAAACTATATTATAGCTCACTGTTATTAAACTGGAGTCTTTTTAATGCAACAACCTTCAAAAAGAAAGAAGAACATTTACAAAAATGAAATGAACTCAGGCAGTCCTTCACTTTGTCGTTATTCACTGTATTGTACATACATGAAAACATACAGACTTTGAATCCAGTTTATTCTACTGCCTAGGTCAGGCAGGAAGCTGTAATTCTGTTTTTGCAATGTTACTCTTCCTCTGGAATCCATCACTGTTTTCAAAAAGCAGCAGTTTAGAACAGTTCTGTAGAACAAATCAAGAGGAAAAAAGATCCAATTGGAATAATACTCATGTATTATTCCAAACCTACTACTTGGTTTATGGGACTAGAACTATTTTATACATATACATAAAATATATGTACACATACATATAGGCACACATGTGTGTGCCTACATACACCCCTGTAAACTGTATCTGAAATCACATTTCAGAATTATTTTCAATTTCATTTTAGAACAGAATACTGATTAAAACCTGGCTAGGGAGAAGAATATGAGGAACTGCCATAGATTTTAAATTGTGTGGAGCTGCAACTCAAAACAAGATTAAATTCCTTTCAGGCTTTGTTTAAGGAACAGCCCTGGCACACGTAAGTGCTTGTGGCATGCTAAATAAAAAAAAACTACAGTAGGTTAAAATTAGATTAATATTGATTTGTACTGAAATTTCTCAATATGATTGTATTTCTGTAGGAGCGTGTCTTTTGACTAAGAGACAAACATAAGGTTTGCACCTTCATCATCACTCACCAGGAAATTAGAGGGACAGAAATTAACAACTGAAGTCTAGGATGTGAAAAAGGCTGGTCTCATAAAAGGTGCTGTAGTAACCTGTCTCAGCTCAGGAGACTGGTTCCTCAGTCTTCTGAGACTAGAGCAATGAAACCAACCACAACCAGGTGTACATCCTATGTGTGATACACCAAAAATAAACAAAACATTGAAAAAAAAAATCCCTTCTGCTATCAGACAATTTGGCAGTGTAATGCAGAACACACATCCAGTGTTGAAGAAGAATTGATGCTGCAACAAAGCAAGAAAGCCTCCTGTTAGGAAACATTTTTCATGGTGCTGAGACAAATAATGATAAATCACTAAAAATAGAATTTAAGAAGAAACATGCACTCATTCTCACTTAAATAATTTCCTCCTTGGTATATTTTTTCCCCCACAGGCTCAAGACATGCCACACAAACATCTGTCCAGATCTTTAACAACACATAGAGTATAGTTAATGTAAAGATAACTGGATGCAAAACATGCAGTTAATACCTCAGATGGTAGGAAGCTTTCAGGCCAGGAAGATTAGCATCTGACAGCATGAAGATTTATGATGACAAGACAGTACAATGAAATACTGTATTAGAATAGCAACTAACCTCTTCCAAACGTGATGACACAAATTATAAAATTAAAATGATGGAAGAAACTATTTTAAAAGGAAGTATGAAACTCTTCCGAAACCTTGCTAATACTGCAACATGATTTTTTCAGAAGCTTTGTGTAAATAGCAGAATTACCTCAACTGTTTAAAAAAATTTACATGGTGGCATGGACAACAATGAGAAGAGGATGATTAACCTGCTGACAACACAATAATAAATTAGAAAAGCATTCAAGTCAGCTCACTTAAAAACTGTAAATAGAGGATGCAGTCTCAGGATCATGCTGGAGGTTGTTAGTCTTACCTGAGCAATAGAAACATAATGTCTTCTACCAAAAGAAGACATTTATTTGTCTAATAAATGGCATGTTGGGGCCCCAGAAAATTCCCTGAGAGCACTAAAGGCTGACACACAAACTTGCAGTGCATCTGCATCCACCATCCTTCCAGGAGATACCTGCTAGTCAACAATTTCCAAGGGACAGCTATAAAGCGAAAATAAGAACAACTTTGTCAAATTTTTCTTTTCACTTCAAAAGCTGTAGAATGTAATGGGTGAAATGCACTGCCATTAAAGCCTAAAGCAAACCTCCTGCTTATTTTCAAATCAAGCCTGATTTCATATAAGATACACATGATACAGGAAAAGGTCTTACTGTTTAATTACTCTTAGTCATAATCCAATACCATTAATTTGCACAACAGTATGAATTCTAGTCCACAGAAGTTTTGACATCTTCACTATATTCACTGGGACAGTGAGCTTGAAGATTTACATATATCAGTGATGATCCAATCTAATCTTAAAAGTGTTTAAAAATTTCTAAGGGGTATAAAAACATGTATCTTGAGTGTATTCTGCCAGATGAAGATACATGCACAGTGCCATCAGAATTGAAATAAACCTGTTTGCTCAGGTTTTATTGCAATGCATTTGTATTCTTGGTGCTTTTTCGTAGTTCCCCTCTTCTACTTACTACCAACCTTGCATTTTCATGGCTGGAAAGCAAATTACTTCTCTTTTGGAAGGATTTCACATTGTTTGCTGATGATATTGAAGATCATGCTCTGCCACACATAGAGGTTGCAAGACTTCATTGACTTGATCAACACTTAACTCTTCCAGTGGAATGGCACATGCAGTCCTTTAACTGAAAATTCTGTAAAAGGCAAAAATGAAATAGGCAAGGAAACACTGCGAGGACAGTGGGTCAGGCCAAGAGCATCATTCACAGACCATTACAGACACCCTCTGTTAGCACAGCCCACTTGTACAGCTCTGCTTTTGCCCACTGAACTGTGGCACCACACTGTTTCAAGCTAGAAATAAGAGTGCCTTCTACCAAATCTTCACCATTCTGCAGTACCAATATGAGAAAGCCTAAGAGAAGCCTTAAATTATTATACAAAAAACTTGGGAAAATGTGATCACTGCACACAGTCATGTGGCTATATTTATAATTTATGATTTACAGATCCATAGTGTGAAATTTTAGTATTATGCAGCATGATTTACAGCGTGAAACTGCTGTTCATACTATCGAGTATGAAAAAAGCAAGTTTCTGGGTTGTTTTCTCTCTTTTTTTTTTGTTAGAAAAGTTACATAAGTGCCAGTAGGATCTTCTAAAGTGAAATTAAAATTTTCTCTTTAAATATGTGAATATTTAATAAGAGATGAATGTACTTACTGTAGTTAATGAGTAACTCTGTCATATTCTGCTTCTAAAAGATCAGCTTGAATCTCAGCTCTACTGGTATCAAATTCCATTTAGGGGAAAATAAAATAGGGAGAAAAGTGAAGCAAAGAGCATTCAGATTTAAAAAAAACTTTAAAAAAATAAAATAAATTGAGAAACTGAAGAGCGAGAAAAAGAAAGAGGATGGAGATACAGCATTTTGCTGAAAATACACTTTCTCAATCTGAATTCTGTTAGAGCTGATGTTAGAATTGAATGAATTCTGTTAGAGCTGAGTCTCCTTTGTTGTATCCAGGCTTTGCAGTGAGCCCAGTAAAACTGTACAGAGTAAATTTAAGCTAGCTAGTATTT
>JAWWES010000169.1:10739061-10786223 GCA_035583135.1 Lophotriccus pileatus
AGTCTCCTTTGTTGTATCCAGGCTTTGCAGTGAGCCCAGTAAAACTGTACAGAGTAAATTTAAGCTAGCTAGTATTTTGGGATTCATCTTCCCCAAGACATGGCTGTGAAATTGTGACTTTAAAATGACCTTACCTTTGTCAGAGAAAAAGAAAGAAAACAAAAAAGAGAGGGGAGAGAAAAAGGGAAGGAGAATAATCACTACAGAAAATAAAGGAGAGATTCAAGAGCTTCAGATAGGTTTGCAAGTAATTCACAAAGCTTCAGTTACCACTGTATAAATTGCATCTGAGCACAACTGCCTCAGAAATGATTTTAAGAATTGCGAGGATCACAGTAAGACAGGTGTTCTTCCTTTCATAAAACATGGAAATTTGAAGCTAAAATGTTCAGCTCAAGTCACAATTATCTCACTGTTTTCACCAAGGCAAAAGGAAGAAGTTAACTGAGACTCCAATATGTTTGGTTTCAAGATTTGGGTAAATTACCTGAAAGTACACTGGTCTTCATGAGTGCCTGGAGATGGACACCACACTTCACAAAAGAACAAGTGACATATTAAAAGAAACCCTTACAATTTAAACTTACAGTTAAAGAAATTTTCTTGTGATCATTTTACACATAAATAGAGATGCTTCTGCTGTTATTCATAGCACAGTATAAAAGTCCACAGAAAGGTCTTTAATATCAAAGACTAGTTTTTTCACTTGTAAGTAAAAGAAATCTCTATAAATGAAAAATCTCATATTCAAAGTGAGTATCGTTCACTTTTCTTCCAATCAATTATGTGTTTTCTTGAATATCTGTTTTTCCTGCTGTTTCTTCTACTGCTCTGATTCTAGCTTTATTCACACTCAATGTAGTGCCATACTCCAAGTAAACAGATCGAATAACATAGGGTAAGAGTCCACCATGTAAGTGCACAATGGGAATGATCTCACATGGCTCAGATGATGGTGACATTAGGTAAGAACAGTGTCTGTAAACAGGGTGATGACAGATAATTTTTCCACATAAATCACAAAAGAAACAAAACTACATGGAACTTTACAGTATCTGGAAGAAAGAGACTAAAGGATTCATGGGGAGACACACCACGTTTGCAAGATCATGCTGTGGACTCACTTCCAGCGACATTCAGAGAAATGTTGTTCTTGGCTTAACCTTAATCTGCACAGTGTGTTCATCTTTCTGCTCAGCCTAACATAGACACACAGCCAAGACATACCAATTATCTCACACAACAGATGCTGAGATCACACTGTCTACAGTATTCTGAGGCTTGGATCACAAATACTGTCATCTTAGTATGGTCCTGGATTTACAGATCGCGAGAATTTGCACAAACACATTCCAGTTTTGGATAACTTGGAGTTAGTTCATGAAGAAACAGGACTTAATGAAGAGGTAGCAAAGAGCAATTTGCTAAACAGCATGTCAGCTGTTACAGACAGTTTGGATGCTGGACTCGCTCAAGGAATGCTCAGCAGTGATTTAGGTGCCCAGCTGCACTGACTTGGGTGAGGCATCGAGCAGTTGCAGCTGGGGAAGCAGGGGAAGGAGCCAGCCCTTCCTGCCTCAGGCAGCCCACCACATCCCTGGCCACAGTCCCTTTGCTGAGCTTGGTGGGTACTAACTCCTCAAACAGGGCTTCATGGTTTCTCACATTAGAGCCCCTCCATGGCTGGGTGAGGAGTGCAGTGCAAGCATGTAGTCATCTGGACATACCATTTTCACTGCATGTCACTCTCTGAGCAGGTGCTTTCTGCTTAGTCATTTCACATGAACAGCTTTGGTCCGTGCTGTTCCCCAGGCAGGCATAAAATGAGTGAGGCTCACAGTGGTTGGAATCTTATATCTCAAGACATCTGATATCTTCCTCCCACAGACAGACTTTCCATGCTCTAGCTACACCAAGGTTGTTAAGCTACAGAGCCAGGCTAAAAAGAGAAGGGGAAATTCTCTTTTTCCCCAGGTATAATGTGGTTTGCAGCATATGATCAAATAGTCTCTCCCTTCCTAAGCAACCCACACAGTGATTGTGGGGATGGGAAGCCACTCTGCACAAGCCCTTGCAAAATAACTCATTGGGTCCAAGTCCCACTCTGTGAGGTGGAGCAGAAGCTACTGCTGCAGGTGAGGCTCACAGCTGTGAAAACAGCCAAGCCGGGACAGAAGCAGCTATGATCCTCTCTCTGCTTACCTCAGTCTTCCAGTTCTTAATGGCAGCAATAAATGCAGACAGAAATGAGCAGAATTTTTTTTAATCCATTGATAAGCAAAACCACTGCACCTGCCAGTCCCCGTGTACTGCTTTTGTGAGAATGGGAAAATAAAACAAGAATCTATGCTTTACAAATAAAACTCAAAGTGAACAATTTACTTCCCCCCTCCAGCCCCCTCCCTCCCCCTCAAAATCTCTTTTGAGCAATAGGCATTTCAAATATGTTTCCAATTGTTGTGTTGATCAGCTAACACACATATCTGGAGGGGAGGATGAATTGCAACAATATAATAAACAGTTCACAGGAATGGATATATGCATCACAGTTTTGTAGCTCTCCTGTGAATTGAATGGATTCCTGTAAGCTTTTATTTAAAAACAAGTAGCATGATTGGAGTGGAAAACAATACAAGCCTCAGATGATTTAAACATACTTCTGAAATATTAACACTACTCCAAATACTTCTTTTTCCCAACTATTTTTCCTTAGCGAGGAGATCTAGATCAGGTGGATTACCTGGTTTAGCTGAGATTATATTTCAAGCTTTTGTCAGCAAGAAAAACAGAAAATGCACAGGAAGACATTATTACACAAAAGAAGTGCTGAGACTATAATGCCCACTCATTGTAATGGCCCATTAGTGCTGAAACATTACCTGCTTCTGATGGCAATCAGCCTGTACCTGCTAATTACTCGTACATATGGGTGTCATGTTGGCTTTTGCTACTTGATTTAGTTACGTATATACACAGAGGTTATGAAGGGACTGTTAGAGGAAAAAAAGCAAAGAGCAGGTAAAACTAAGGGAGCTGGTAAATATTATTTTTTCTGATATAAGTCATTGGCATCACAGAATTTTTTTGTGTTTGTGAGATACATATTAGAGGTGTCAAAATAGGCTAGACACAAAAGAAAAAACAAAGCATGGCTTAATTCATTAAAAAGGAGAAAAAAGAAATAAAAGAAGCAAGAAATAATAGCTTTAATTTCATTGTATTATGTCAATTACACCAGTTTTCTTCCCTTCACAGGGTATCATTCATAGCTGTAAAAGTCTTTGGTGAATACTCCTGTCCTTATGTTACAGAGAATCCATAAAACACAGCATCCCTGTCTCAATTTTACATGTTTCCTGAATCATCAGATGAAAAGAGCAAACCATTAAAAAAGTGTAAATCCTACCACAATAATAAAATATCACAGGACTTCTAACAGGACAGTTATTACAGCTGCAACAGTTGCTGCTGTCTGCTTATATTTTCAACAGAAAAGGAAAATAAAAAGGGAGTTTTATGAGGCTTAGGTGCAGTTTAGATTTAGGTATGAAGGCTTTTCAGCTGTCATCTCTTTAGAAATAATATGTCCTAAAGACTGATAAATTTTGTTGGAATACAGGCAGGCCAAGTCTATTTATGTTTCCAAAGTGCCCCAACCCCAATGCTCACAGTAAAGCCATGCAAAAACAGTAATGTTAAATACAGCTTCCTACAAATGCAGGAAATATTTTTGGATTTTATTATCTATACCTGTGAGGATTTGTACCAGAAACCTAATGCTAGGAAAAGAGAAAAAAAAATGATGATATATCACAGCGTTAGAATTGCGTTTGTTTATGAAATGTGTTTGGTAACCATGGTACTAAACAATTTCATAAGGATTTCACATACTCTAGGAACTATAAATAGACTTGGAAACAAAGTAGGAGCTTAATTGCAATATCCACTGGTTGCAAAGCAAAATATTCTTTGTAACAATTATTTCCATGTGTTCCAACAAGCATTTTTAAGGTATTTATGGCCATGTCATTTCTCTTTTTTTGGTGTATATCTTCTTTCCTAGACTACCCTGCCCATCTCTTGTGACTTGATCAAGCTGAGCCTGACTGATTACGAACCAGGTAGTAATACTAAGCTCTCACTCAATTTATAGAAATTTTAGAGGAAAGAGTGTAGAATAATGTGTATTAGCCAATTCTAAGAAAATTTAATCAGGTGAAAAATACACAGAGTGTAGTCAGTATTTCTTTAAAGGTATAACTTTTTTGGTTTTTTAACTCCTTGTCCACTTACCAAAAAGTAATAATAATAAAAAGCCAAGCATTAGAACTGACTATCTCATGAAGACAAATGGACAAATGTAGTAGACAGTTCTCTCCCCAAAATCTGGACAACTCAACGATTAACAATTCAATTAATCACATAATTAAACTCATGGTCTAAACCATTTCAAAACAAGGCTAACAATAAATTAGTTTCAGCGTTAAAACTTCTGAAAAGAGCTTAGAAATTCATGATAATACAGAGAACTCTACTTCAACAGAGTGGTGGCTGCTGTAACTATAACTTCTATTCATATTTTAGCATTCTCCTTCACCACCCGCACCTCTCTGTTCAATGTTTGTGCTTTGAGAGGAAAAAACACTTGTAGATCCTTGGGGAGATTTTTCTGGTGTAAACAGGGGAAAAAAAAGCAGCATCTGGTTTCAAGGTTACTCAGACACCTCACAATGAAAACACTTTGACCTCACAAGCTGAATTTATTGTCAACTTGGTGAACATTTTTGATGAGCTGCTTCCTCATATCTTTATTCAGCCTTCTTTCATTGCAATACTACCAAAACTATACATATATATATATAATCTGTAAATGAACTGCCAGCCAATCACAGATACCTCAGACATAATTTTAATATATGCTTCAAGTCTGAACTACCCAGCCTAATATGGTCTGTGTCATAATATTCAAATTCTGCTAAGAATCAAAGTAATAATACAGTGGGACTTCAACCGCAAGCCACAGTTCAAGTTAGCATAATTCATCATCTGTTAATCAAATCACTCTGGGCTCCCAGGCTGTGGCTGGGCTGGGTGAAATAGCTGGCAGCAACACTTGCAGTGAAGACAAAGGCTGGGAACACACAGAGCCAAATCCAAGCAAATGCTCCAGCAGTTCTTCTCTGTCAAACTAATTCATGGGTGCTCAGTTTTTAATGGGAAATTCTTAATGAATTTAACACAAATGGCTATTTTTCTAAAGGCTAACTAGCATATGGATTTATACTTGTAAAGCTGGAGCTAATTATAGATTTTTTTTCGTGTTTTTTTGGCTACCCTTATCACTACACTGGAAAAATATGTACAATACATCATTAAGGCAAAGAAGTGTTTTTCCTGATCCTAGCAAGAAGTCTCACTTATTAGATTTCTCATTTTAAAACAAAAGTCACCAGCCACCTTTCCTAGTACAGGCTGGCCACCATCATCTACGTAGCATTTTTATTATCTGAAGAGGGTTTTCATTACTTACTTATTAGTATTTTAAAAGTTTATGGGTTTGAGTGTTTACTTGCACTGTGCACCCAGAAACAGACCAGAGATGCCCCAGGGAGCTCAGAGTTCCAAGATACACACCAGAGCTCTCCAACCTCGGCATATCAGCACCCAGCCCAGCTGGCAGGTCTGCAGAGCCCCCCTGCCAAATGGCCTAAAGAAATACACTCCTGCTGGGCAAGCCTCTGCTCCAGGAGAGCATGCAAGCAGACACAGCATGAGATCTGAGCTAAAGGAAAAGGCCAGGAGGACCACTGCCATCCCACTTGGGAGCTGACCGGGGCCGTTCCCTGGCAGTCTTAGTGCTTTCCCATATGTGCCTGGGAATGCATTTTGGATCATTAGCCATAAGTTATTTTTTTCATGCACTAATATCTTTGTGACTGTAAAAAGAAAATTTATGAGAACAAAGGTGTTAAGCCAAAAATTTTTTTTTCTTATTTTATTCCAGAATTGTGCTTGACTTCGTATTCAGTAGGCATTCTCATGGTCAAGCTGGACACTGAAGCTAATATTGTAGTCTAATTAAGTTCCAGGACTGAAGTCCAGTGTTTAGAGTGTTCTTACTTGCACTCCTTTCAGCAGAAATGTGTTCATTTAGGTAGGAATTTGCCCAAGATTAGTCTGACATGCATCTCCCACCTGCATCTCCCACACACTTATGCTCCATTGTAGTCTTACTGTAAAATTCAAGTTTAAAATTCCAATATTTTGAGGTAACTGATCTTTATTTCATGTAAGAGAAAAAGCTAAATTGGTTTTATTAAAAACTAAACTAATAGAGGTAAAAATTATTTTTTGTAACTTTTCTCTCCCTCTGCCACCCTGATGTTGCCCAAAGGAATTCTTAGTCTTTTCTGTGCAAAGCAGAGGAGAAAGAGAAGATACTGTGGGTTTTGCCACTGGTAACATCTTGGATTTGGCTGTGCCACTACTCCATGCCTCAGAACACCATTCTTTATGCAACAATATTCAATATTTGCCAAGTGCTTAGAGCCTTCTGCTAAAGAATGTTCAAAGAGGAAACAGACAGGTAAGACTTGTGCACATGGTGACTTCTAGGAAAGAGGTTGATCATCTGTTAGGTAAGAAGGCAGTGTGTTATGAAGACATCAGTTAGCCCTCCCTGCCATGAGCTTTTTAGACAATAATCTCCTCTTAGCTTTAGACGCTTAGCTCTCCACCAACCACAAAATCTGTTCTTAGACCTGATTTAAAACCATAATATACTTTGCAGGAATTGCAAAAGTCAAAGCAACACAGGCAGAGGCTTGCTCAGATCTGTTGTTAACACTTAACACAGAAAGATTAGTTAGGAACTGCAGATTTTAAGGCTGACTTCATAATATGAATTAATATGAAATACAAACTGTTGTTTAAAAGGAAACACATACATAGCACAGCTTCCAGTATACTAGCATGAAAAATCTGCATTTCACAGAGCTAAGCTAACAAAATGTGAAATGAAAGCAAACATTCTTCTCTTAGCTCTTCCTTGGCAAGCCATTTGACTAGGTGCATACAAGACAGTAATCTGTGTAGAAACTCAGGGTTTTCTGTTAAAATTGAAACTCAGAAAGAGTTTTCTTTTCCACATTATCATTGCTGGGGTTTGACTGTTTTGACTTTTCCAGGGGACAAACACAAATTCCACCACTGCTCTGTTAAATTCCCGCTGCAAGGATGAATAACTCAAAGGCTCAAGCTGCCTACTGTTACTGTGGTTACCAAAGTCTTCTACTCACTGAATCGTGTTCCAGTCTGCATAATTCAAACTTCTGTTACTGCTAAATGCATTTTTTTCTTTTCTATTTGCTGTTATGCAAACACCAAAGTATTTTGTACCTTTAGAACAGCCTTTGACCTCCATCCTCTGGCCAGTGTACCAGATCGCACCCTCTCCTCACCCGTTATTCGTTTCAGGTGTTTGCACTTGCTCCATCCTACTCCATAATTCCAAACCCTACAGAAAAAAAAGACATTTCTTGAAGTGGAAGGAAATCAATTGCACCAAGCAGAGGAGATGGAACGTCTTCCAGCCATACATTCCCAAGGATGTACACTGTGTACCCCGCAGGAACAACATAGCAGAGAAGTCTGATATACTATACAGGTACATATTAACTGTGCAAAACCTATTTTGTAGGGTTAGTGCTTTAGGAAGCACCAAACATTCAACTTTGAAGCTGGAAATTTTTTCTTCTTCCTTCTAGAAATCCTTTTGGTGAACAGCAACACCAGCAGCAGGATCGAGCTGCTTCTCTGCATTGTTTCAATAATAAAACAGGACATTCTTTTATAGAATTTAAATTGGCAGCTTTAATCCAGGGCAAATGTGTGGTTGGACCAGACTACAAAGAAGTTATTGAGGCAAAGCCTTATCATAGGTCATTCCTATGTTACATTTCTGTACGGATTACAGCAAAACCAGCAGAGCAAGATTCTGATGATATCAAATAGCATCTCTGATACTGTATATGCTTTGCAATTGGTCACTTTTAAAAATGCACTGCCAATCCCACTAGGAAACACACACAAATACTAATGAAATATGAAATTGCAATAACTTTCTGAGATAAAACATTTCAACAGCAGTTCACTGACTGTGTTTCCCCTTGTAACTTTTCTCCATAGTGCATACACACTGTCTGAAGCATTTGCCTCAGTTCTTTTAAGATTAGCAACAATGGTCCTGAGATTTTAAAGTGAAACAAACCCTTGAATCTTGTCAAGGTTTAATTAAACCTCACCTTGCTTAAATTTACAGCAACTGCCCTTGGGGCAGGGTGGGAGCTGGGGGAGGGCAAAAATAGCTGAAGAATCAATGGGTGACCTGGGGCATTAATCAAACTGAAACTGGGGTGGTACAAAGACTCTCTGAGGAGTTACTAAACACCAATTTGCAAGTCCTAACATAAGAATGAAGTTAAGAAAAAAAACTTAACATTTTCTAATATTCATATCCTTGGGTAACTGCAAAATTCAGAAACTAATTCACCAGGTACATCTTTTTAAATTACTAAGGCATTTTCAAAAATAAAATTTTGATCCTTTCACATATTTTCCACGAAAACTTTCAAATCCTGGGAGGCAATTTCTAAAATTTACTTTTCACTGACTCCATCTTTCATGTTTAATTGGGCTTCTGTTATAAGGCTATGTCAAGTTCACATACTGAGAGTGTCATGGAACCACTCTAGGGATACAAAATGTACTTGAATGCTTAAATCAGTTTATCAGTTAATCAAGCCATTACAACTGAGTAAGCAATTAACTTTTTTTTCCACAAGCATGCAAAATTTTAAAAATTCCTTCTAAATCAAATAGAAAATATTTTATTTAGTTTTTTTAAAAAATGTTCCTTTTAAAGTAACATTTCTATTTATATTGAAGTTTTTAAACTCACAAAATTTTGTTTAAATATTTCACATAAATTAATTCAAAGGGAAATTGTTTGACCTCAGGTTTTTTAATTTGCCAGAGATGAAATAATTCTGTCTTAATGTAAAACCTATGCAGATTAACTTTAGTACAATAAGCAGTCCTCAGCAAAATGCATTTCTGACTCTGCAACAGGGATAACACCCCCACCCCCAAAACAAACCAAACACCAAACAAACCAACCCAAACAAACCCCAGATAATAGGAATACCTTTTCACCGCAGAATTAGAGGTCACTGAACACAGAAGCAAATGAAGGAGTTGCTGAAGTTTTCTGCTCCCAGGGCAGCTGTCACAATACAGAATGAACCCAGGTGATAAACTCTCAGAAAACTTTGATTTTATGAATTAGGGACTTCAGGGTTCATGCTATATGTAAATTAATGAGGTCTATATATTGTGATAAAAGGTTGGCCTCTGTTTGCCTTCTTTTGACTGACAATGCCAACAGTTTTCAGAAAGCCCTTGAGAAATGAGCACATGAATGTTTTTAGGAACATATCGTAGAACACCCTGGAGCTTCAGGGTCTCTGCCTAATGCCCACAACATCAAAGTAAGCCATTCTCAAGCAGAGAGAAATGAGAAGCCTCTCCCAGTGACAGTGCTGATGTCCATCTACCAACTCACAAGCAGACCTATTTATTGCATCAAGTTCAGACCCCCCAGATCACTGCAGCTCTTGAAAGTCTTGGCCTGGTGAATTTCTGTAAGTCTGTCCATTCACTTGATGTGCTGTCAGATTTTTGTTATAAAGTTAAAACAACACTGTCACTTCTATTGAATAGCTTATAATTAAAATTGCAGAACCAAGATGATGGGCAACAGACAAAAAGAATGGTCCAAGGCAGTAAAACCAGTCGATTATCTGAGTGGGACAGTTACAGAAAACCACTGTACAACAATAGTAGTGCAAACACAAAGAGATGTTTGAGGATTTCTAAACTGTAAAGGTAATGAAGCACAAGCTGAAGGGAAATCTGATCTGGAAGATCATGCTGCTGTCATTACACTACAAGAGGAGTTCAGGAGGTATTAATTTTTCCTGCCTCCCAGCCCTTAGGTAGATATAAAACTATAAACTTTAAAAAAAATGTTGAAGACTCAGAAAGACACAACAGTTATACAAAGAACAGGGCAAACCAAACCCATCTTTCCCAATTTTTCCTAGATGTTCATTGTATTCAAAGAATAACTGTCTAATGAAAATTATTTTTTGATGTCTTATCTGCCACTGTATGTTATTTCACTGTTGATATATCAATGTGTTTAAGGTGATGTTAGCAACAGACTGATTTAATTTCTGTTTCAAACAAAAATATGCAATTTTAATTCCATTTACTTTTGCAATGCCTTTTTAGCTCAGCTCTGACAGAAAGGAAATCAGACATTTGGGTAAATGAGCTAGGTTGATTGAATATTGATAAGCCAATTTTTAATTTATCAAGGTTACCTGGAGGAGCTAACCCGACGCTGCATACTAACAAGAAATATCAACACACTAAGTGGTGTGTACAGTGAAATATTTCTTTGGTGAAAGAGCTCTGGAAGGACCAGGATTATTAAAATTAGAACCTTACAATGGGGATAGAAAAGGACTTCCTATGGGGAAATTAAAAGCAGGTTACAAGTGTGACAGAGAGACTGAGATGAATAGGTGGTAAATTTTATACTTTGCAGGGACTGCAACATAAAACCCACATCAAATCACTCTGGAAGAGAGAGCACTACCTTTGTGAAAAGTAGAGGTAACATGACACAAAAAAATGCTAATGGTTTACCTCTCAAAAATTTCACAGCAAGCCAGGTAATTGTTACAAACATTACAATACACACTCCACATTGTCAAAAATCTGCAGGGCTTGGCAAGCCCCCCTACAAAAGACAATGCCCAAAGAGCTGAAAGGAAGTAAGCAAGCATTACTTTTTAGTCTTGGGAATTCAAAAAAGAGCACAGTGTATTGCTGGAAGAATAATGCCAGAGGAATATAAGATTTTGGAAAAAGAACACCTATTCCTCTCTTGACTCATAGAAAAAATTTAATAAAATACTTTTTGTAGCAAACTGGACCAATATCAGATGTTTGTAAGTGTTCATTAGAGACAAACAATTAGAATTCTTCATTTTATAGATTTATCAATAATTTAAAAGCAATATGAGATTCTGGTGAACATCAGTGTGGGCAGAAAATACTAGAAAAAAAGCTTTTTACATGATTTCTTCCTCTTGTGAAGCTGAAAGTACTGAAACCTTATTTGACTTCTTTGCATCTTAGCTTCTGCTCGCTCACTACATTGGCAGTAAGTAGTGAAACTGTGGCACCTCACATGGCACTTCACACACACCCTGCCTGATCCCAGCCAGGACAGTCACAGCTGATGGTGCCTTTGCTGGTAGCAAAGCACTAACCATAAATTCTCTGCTACGGTTTTGTTAAGATTTGATTTCACAGGTGACTTCCCTTACTGCTGTCATGCATAAAAGAAGAGTCTTTGATGTAAATTTCATTTGTCAATATTCATTTTTACATCTTTTTCAGCCCTGCAAGACCTTACTTTCTGTAATCTTTCATCTGCACCCACAAAAGTATGGGGTATATGGATTAGGATAGCATCCTCTGGACTTGGACCTTACAATTTACTCCTTTCATAAATTCCTCAAGTGCATTTCACTAATAACAAAATACATTTTCCTCTCAATTTTATAGTTCGTACCAGATTATTGCTGTAGCTGCTTTAAGCTTCAGAAACAGATGCAAAAAATGTTCTTATTATTTTCCCCAAGTAGGAACATAATTGAGTAGACTCGAGAGAATCTATATATCTCCCAATGTCACAGCGCATTCCAGTAGTGTGCCTTTCATCTTTTCATTATTCTATGTAGTCCTGTCTTACTGTTAATTACTCCCTAGTTTGATGTACATGCTTCGTTCAGGGTTTTGTTGATTCTTCACTGATCTAAAATAATATCTCCACACTTTGATAACTTTGTTTATCTTTCATTAGGGATATGCCATTTGCCTTTTCAGAGCTGAATTCTTTTACACCCCACACATTTGCCCTTGGTGAGTTTGGAATGGAATTCTGTCATTCATGACTTAACAACAGGTTACAATTCAGCCCAAGCAACACTGTCATCTACTCATGCTTTGTCCTCCTTTTAGTACAACTTACCACCACCATCATTTGTAAAATATGCTCTTTTACTGTCCTCTCCCTCTCATTTAGGGAGGAGGACATCCAATAGGACACAGTCTAATATCAGAACAGGTTACTGAAAAGCTACTCATTGAGTCTATCTTAGCACCTACCTATTTACTGTTTGCAACACAAGTGACAATATAGTTATAAGTACCCTACTAATTCTAAAAGCTTACCTGTATCCTTGCATAAAAAAAAAACAAACCTTTGCATTTCTTATTTATTCTAAAAATACTGATATTTCAGACGGTTACAAAGAAACAATCTGGTGTGTTTTCCAGCCCAAAAAAAACCCCTCACACCCCCAAAACACAAAATAAAATATTCACAATCAAATTCTCAAAAAAATTTGGGAAAAATTAATAAACATGCTATTAATGTAGAGTATCTAAAGCTAAAAATTTGAGACAGATTCTGATTTATTACACTCAATGTGTTATGAATAAACCCATCAAAGTCAAGAAAAATTAAAAAGATGCCATTATACTTTAATAAAAGAAACCAACTATAAATATTTTTTTTAAATATTCTAGATTCTGCTTGAACTTTGCAGCTGAGAGACTTCACTGATATAAGTTTTCATTGTCTTATCCCTTTCAAAGAGGATGCAAAGGAGCATAATGAAGCTGGAACTGACAGAGGCATAGTCTGAATTTGATTTCTTTTGAATGACCCATAGTACTGTTGCAGTTCAGTTCCTCTTCTCTCTTAGACCGTATTAATTGCAAATAGAAATCTGAAATATTAAATTGATAATGCACAGGCTTTTAATTTCCTTCAGACACTATCATACTGCATCAATGTGCACAGCTCTGAGAATCAGTCTGTGTGAATTAATGATGCATCTCCGTATCTGCATGATAAAGATGGACGGCTGTGACAACATTTACAGCTGATACTATTAGAGTCTCTTCAATGATAATCATTAACAAGTCCATTAATGAGAACATATTTCCCTGAGGCCCTATGGCCATTCAACACTGTAATCTAAATCTATACTCTCCAGAAACTCTATTAGAATGCAATGAAGTAAGTCCCTGAACTGTATAAAGGTTATCAGCCACGTTATCTCATGAGCAAAAAAGATGAGGGAGACTTAACCAATAGTGTATTACAAATACATTGGCTGAAAGCTGCATTCCAATGGCTTCAAATAACTGAGTAACTCAAATCTTTAACTTTCAAAAGACTGGAAATAAAAAAGTTCAGAAATTCATCATACTGATTAATAGCATCATCTAATAATAATTACTGACTTGTTAAAATAAAAATCCTGTTGGCTTGAAGTCTGTATCATCACTTACACAGATTTGACTGAAATAAGAACTACTGCAATATGCAACTCCTTATTCACCAGTAGATAAAATTACAGTTCAAGAAACAGAAGAATTACTTTAATTTCAAAATTATTCTGTTATAAAAATATACTCATTTTTCTATTTTCTCTGAAACTGCTTTCACCTCAGGCCTAACAGCAATAATCATTCACCCTACAACAGAATCAAAACTGGCAGCTTCAGAGCAGCAAATATTGTGAACAAAAATAGACAGCTGTTCCCAAATCCTAATTCTTATGACAAGAATGAAACTGAGAAGGCATTATTGCTTCAATCTCCCTGAGCTAATCTGGGAGTAAACAGAATTTCAGACTCCTGAACCGTGTCCTTGATATCCTTCATCTCTGTTAAATCAAAAGTTTGCTGGAGTCAACAAAATATGAAGTCCTCCTACAAATGTGTTTTTGAGGAGGAATTTTTTGTTTAGTAAAATGTCACAAACCCACACCCAACTATTCATTATTATAATTTAAAGGTCCTTTGTGAAGGCAAAACTTCCCAGAATGTCAGTATTATGTAAAGCAAAATAACCTGTGCCCAAAATAAAAAGAATTGTAGATTGTTGTACTGAAGCCATGAGTAGCCATTGCTATATGTCCCTAGAGCCTCCAAGTTCACTACTGAACCAGTCCTATTTTACCACAAGTCTGCTCTGGCCATGATGATTTTGCTTTTGCAGATAAACATCCATTTACCTTAAAGCATTACAGAGGTTGAAAGACAACTGTCAATAAACTACTTGCTTACGTTGCAACACAAATATAAACACTTCCCTAAGGAGTTAACAATGATCATTCAATATTTTTAGGATTATATATTTTTTTGCCCCAGCAATAAAAATCTATTGATATTTAGAAGCTATTTATGTTGTCCACTCCAAAAGATCTGACTAGAGACCTACTGTTAGCACAGTATTAAATACTAATACCTCTTCATATTTGGGTCATACTTATGACAAGCTCTGTGCTTTCTTAGCAAATTGAGATGAAAAATAAAATAATGTAAGATTCTTTGATTTTTTTTTTAATGTAGCCTCTGTTAGAAAGAGAAGAGAGAAGTAGCTGAACCTTCAATGTAACCCCATATAGGAATTTCTGCCTGTATGAACACCAGCTAGATTAGCTTTAAATCACTTCTGTTTCCTCTTCAGTCTTTTACAGACGTCTTAGGAGATTACATACAATACCTGTGTTTTTATAAAGTTTTCTGAGCCATGTTACAGTTTCAAGGCTAACTTCCTGGAGGGGAAAATGTGCTTTAAAAATTCACTCATTATACACTGCTCTTAGCTGGAAAAGAAAACATATTGTAAACAGTCACGTTAAGAGCATCTTAACTTCTGAGCTATTATTATTTTCTTAGAATTTAACATTTAAGAACAGAACTTGAAATTTCACATAATATGTTATAATTTACTTAGGGATCATCAAGGTCATTTCTAAGCAACTGCTTAGGAAATGTTATATACAGAAATGTAAAGAGAGTTCTGTGTTATAAAATACAATGAAGCATTTTAAAAGCCAAATCCCTTCCCTCCCTCCAAGGGAACAAATTATTTTTTCCTGGAAGCCAGCATGCTGCTGGATTCAAACTCTGTTTGCCAAATCTGGGTCTGAGTGAATGTTTCACAGTGAAGACATAATACCTTGGAAAGGGAAAACACACATAACAAACCTGACAAGAACAGCAGAGCACACAGGGCTTAGCCATGGGAACAAGGAGTGTGCCAAAATTAATCACATCCAGAAAAGTACAACTCCGTGTTCATCTTTAGTGCTTGCCGATGGTGCTGACAACTTTTAACAAGAAGCAGCATATTAAGAGCTTCTTTGAAAACCTGCAAAAAGATTAAAGAATGGTGATAACTCTCCTCAGACTCAGCTCAAGCAATAAATGGCAATGAAGTTTCTGAAACACACTGAAACCCTGTATCAGCACACAAAGTACCTGATGCCCCATTTGTGACAGTTCACAGGAAAACTTGAATTCAAAGTCTTCAGTGAAATGTATATTTCCAAGTGTATTCAACCACCTGCAGAGTTCTAACAATGCTGGTGCTCATCCTTCATTGCACTGGCTAAGCAAAATGTCAGGCAGAGTTCTGGATAAACACTTCTGCAGATGCAGTTGAATTCAAATTCTTAAAGAAAGTATTAAAAAAACAGCCCAACAACAAACAGTCAAGAAAGAAACCCAACCTATTACATTTTATTGTGCATAGCATATCAGTTTTTGTGATATACTGAGTGGTATTTGCTGCTCTTGGCAAATCAACTGGCTTTTTCCTTTTTTCTTTTTTTTACTGGCTCACAGAAGCTTCTGCAAACCGCCTCAAGCAAGTCTTTTCCTATGTATAAACATCAGTTTTGGGATCTTCAAATCTAAAAGGATTTATTGAATCATCATTGCAAGATCATTTCTCTAATATTTTGCATGCAATGAAGGATCACTGCCTTGCAGTTCTATTTCAAGAAGGCTGTTTACTGTTGTCTGGTTTTGTGATCCACTACATTCTGCTTAGAGTCTACTAATGCATGACCTGTGCTACTCAGCTGTCTCCTTGAGACTTGGCACCTTCTTAACAAGACTATCCTTGGCATAAACATGTCTTTCATGGCAATAAAATAGTACAGAGATTTCTAATTACCTTTGGACAGTTAGCCTTCATTGATTGTTCCATGATTCCACCAAGTCACTGTTTCTGAAAATCACTCATCTCAGGCAATGTCTCCAAACAGTCTGACTCTGCAAGACAAGAAAGAAGCCTATTTTAGCGATTTAGCAATAACAACAAGACATAGACCAAGCGATGAAATTAAAAAGAACAAAGATAACAACATATAATTATATGGAGATCTAAAAAAGAAAAATAGGAGGAACAGAAGAAGTTAAAGTGGGAAGGCAAAACCAGGTAGAAGGCAGCAGAAGGGGAAGAAAACTAAGGGGCAAATGTAGGAATGACTATTCCTCTTGCTTCTCCATAAGCAGAGTAGTGGCATGTCAAGTAACCAAATCTAGATGTAGGCACAAGGAAGTGCCAATTGGCTGTACAGTATCTTGTTTTTTAGTCTCAGGGTCACTTCAAAAGTCAGGCTCAGGTTTTTCCAGCTGTAAACTGGAGGGGAAACTAGTTTCCACAGACAATTATGACAAGTGTGTAGATTTTACTAGGACAAAACCCAAACAAACAACACAACAACAAAATACTTAAATATGATTCTCTAGATTGGCCTTTCTGGAGCTCCACACATACTTTGTGCAAATCACTTGGCAGTCCAGCTTGGCTAGAGGCATTAGCTGGTTTTGGCAGCTCACAGCCTCAAAAAAAGCTTTCAGTAACTTTTGTTAACTTCTCTGTATATGGTTATAAACACTTTTCTGCTCTTCTAAAGTACCAGCGTATGGGGAACACACAGAGCTTCAGACAGGATTATATTTATCAAGGCTGTTGCTGCAAATACTACTTCTACAGCCTGAAATGTCATCTTAAAATCTAAACACCTGCAAGTCTCTGATATGGCTACATCAATTGCCGTTGGTTCAGACAATGATAAACTGTCAAATCTGTTGAGTTTGCACTGTTTCCCCCTTATCTTTCTTTTTTTTTGAGTCTGTGACAGCTTTATGGGAATGCATTATTCCTTGGGAAATGTAAGATCTGCACAATCTTTTCAATGAAAGACAGTATTCATCAGTTCTATAAACAGTAAAGAAAAGTTGTAAATGGACTCAGAAGCATGAAACTGAGCAATTTTCTTCCTGATTTCAATGTAAATAACAGGTAATAGGAGATGTGCAGAAGTCTCTGCAGATCCCCACATTGTTATGCTGTTGGCGTACACTTAGTGCTTTGTACTGGGGAAATGAAAGTTGCATAATCTTGAGTGTCTGATGAAATCACGAGGCAAGAGTCATTTTATCTTTTGTGCTGGGTTTATTCTGATATCTTCCAACTCAATGGTGGTCTGAAGCCAGTTTCTGATAACCTCCTGGCCCTTGCAGAGTAGATACAAACTTTTAAATCTCAGAGTTGCTGTTCTGTTTAGGTTAAGCAAGTATTCCACTTAAAATATTTTCACGATTTTTTTTCACAAAACTTTTCCAGGGAATTTCAGATACTGGTGACTGTGTACATTTCAAAGTTTGACAGAGAAGAGAGATGCCACACAGTAAAAAACCATCTTCCAGATCATGAGTTATGAAAACTCGTGACAACTATCAATCCTGAACTAAGACCTAAGCTGAGGCTTAATTCTGTCTGAAATTCTACCTTCATGAAACTGTAGAATTAAATGAAGTCCAAAGCCTATGTGCAAGTCTCCTGAGATTGTCTCAAAGTTCTGAAATTTATAATGCAAGAGGGCTTGAGAGAAGGATTAGGGTACTAATCTGGATCTCAGAAAGGCACTCCAAATACCAAGTAAAAAACTTACCTGCGGGCAGTTGGCCAATTTTTCCATTCTCTTGCCATTTTTGATTGTGCAACTGATGCAAGAACTGACTCTCAAAAAGGACAAAAAATGTAGTCCTAACAGAATAAGATATTTTCTAAAGCCATTTCTACCCTTTTCAATGGAAATGGACTTCAGAGGTCTTCTGAGATAGGAACTACTTTTTTCAATGAGTTCATTTAAGTTTTTATTCAATATAGAATTCCTTGAAAATTAATCTTCACCCTAGCAACCAGTTCCATCCCAAAATAACTTTTCTAGGTAGGTAGCTTTGAACCTTTCAGAACAACAACTACAATGTGGCATAATTGCAAGGGATAGTTTAATAGTATACAGAATATAATTACATGGTATTTCATATCTGAGTCATCCTAGGGACAGAAATTAAAGGAAGAAATAAAAATTACTCAGTCATAAGCTTAAAATAGTCTGGCCAATAAATTTAAACAGCAACACACTTTACATATATGTGGCAAAAGCAGCTCCTGGTAAATTATGCAGCACCTGGCATATACTGTTAATTCCCTTGCACCTAAGTTAATTGCAGATTCCAGCAAGCAATCAGATATGATTAAATTACATTTTTGGAAACTATCACATGATTCAGGCTGAAAGAAGACAGCTTAAAATAGACCTTTAAAAGGTGGCACTAATTAGGCAAAGTCTTAATTCTACTCTTCCCAGCTTCAAAATTACAGGGACAAATTCTCATTTCAGAGCACCAGGTGAAAAGCAGCTGTAATCCCCAGGATTGTACAGGTAAACTGAAAGCAGAATTTCAACCTCCCGTGGAAAATGTCTTTTGACTTCATTTATGCTCCAGAAAGAAGTATTCCGTAAACAAGAAATCAAGATTTTATTTTTTTTTTTACTGGGTCTTCACAGTGCCTTAGGACACTGGTCCTAATTAATTAAAAAAGGTACAAATGAAGTTAAGGAATGCTGGAATATTGTGGAAGGAAGAGGTATAAGAAAACAGCTAAGCAAGCAGCATTAACGGAGAAGAGATAAAGAGCAGGGAGAGGAAGGACATGGGAGGACAGGAACTCTCCAGAATCATTTGGGAAGCTGTTTTCAATAATATAATATGCAGAATACTCTGAATCAACCAAATTATAACTTATCTCAACTCTCTCTGACATCTTTCATCCAGGCCTGTTTTCCATTTTGATTGAAGTGACCTCTCCTTCACTCTCTTAACACTTTCTTACTTAGTCTTGGAATTGTCCAGCTTTTTCACTGTACCAAAATATGTCTTCCCTGGTCACCTCAGAGACCTCCCTTCTACCTCCCCTTTCCATTTCTAATCACATTAGAGACTCCAAAAAACTACTGAGCTCAAAAAAGGCCGTGGTTTTCACCACATGAACCTAACACATGGCAAAGCCTCTCCTGAACTGAAGGGCCTCCTTCTTCTCCTGCCATAAAAACACAACCTTCTGCACATACAGCACCAGGAAACTGAGAGAAAAAAGATCATAGGGCAGCAAATGCGTTTTTAGTATCACTGACAACAGCAAAAGAAACCTTAGTCCACCCAAGCTGGGCAATATAACCACACTGTAATGGCCACTATCAACAATAGCAGCCACATTTTTTCTTGCTTGATACTCTAGGTCACTGCGTCCAACCTAAAGGCAAGTGCCATACACCTTAGGCATAGGGAAACCTTAGTTCATGCTCTATCTAGTGCCACGGGATCTTTCAATCTTTCATGCATAATTTCCAGGAAAATAAAAAGTATACTTTAAACCTTCAAAAAATGTACAAATATATTTTATGATTAGCAGTACTATGCACATGGTGAAAATTGAACAGTTACAGAAAAAGACAGGTGTGTTTCTGTTTTTAATAATATACTGGTAATACCTTTCCCATTTTTCTCCTTCAGTGGAATAAAAGGGTTTTACCTCACCAATGCTTTATCTTGAATGAGTTCATATGGTTTAACATAAAGAGCTGGGAAACATTAAAACAAAACTGAAAATCTCTGGTTTTATGAGTTGCTCTAGCTAAAGCTCAGGCATTTGTGACGCAGCAGCAACCAACTCATTTACTCAGTGGTATATTTTTCCACTTGTAGCATATTATTTGTTCATCAATTTTGTATTACTGAGCCCCAGAGTGGATTATTTCAGATGAAGGCAGAAAGGACAAAGTGTGGGTGGATAGACACAAAGTGCTTGTACATGCCAGACTGCCTGATCAGTAAAAATGAATTACTCATAAATGGGACTTCTGAGACAAGTACTAAGCACAACTCTGCTTCTAAGTCTTGTAAAAAGAGAGAAAGCCTCCACTCCATTCCAGGTAGAAATAACCTAAAAGTAGCCAATTAATTTCTTTCTGATTTCCACGACTCCTCTAGCACTAGTAGAGGTTCTGATCTTGCAAGATATATCCTTAGCAGCTGTGAACTGCATCCTGACAAATATGAAAAAGCACTGATATTAAGCAAGATCTGTTACTTAATGTAATTGATATGCTGGATGTGGATCTAGAGGAACTCCCACAGGTCCCTTATGAAAATTTATCCATCAGAATGGATGGTGTCCTTGAATTAGGATGAATCCATTTTTTTTTGGACACTCCTGAATCTTTTCAGTACAAAGCACTTTTAAGTCCCATGGGTATAAAAGTATATCTGAAGACCTTATTGTTTGGGGTTTTTTAATGGACTGATATAATCAAATGTCAGTATTTACAAGCAAATTTCCAGGAGAGAAAGATCTTGAATCCCACGGGAAAATCCTTGACCCCGTACCTGCTTAAACTACTGGAGGTATAAATTCTGTGACTAATAAACTGATTAGACCACATATTGATAACTATGAAGAGCTTCCCTCGTCTAGCATAAACGTATGCATTTCTACAAAATATATATTGGTATTTGTTGATACACATTGATATATACTACCTGACCTTCTCTAAAACATATATAAATACACAAACACTTAAAATTGTTACACACGTGCAAAAATTCAAATGAATACAAGTAAACAGAGGTTCTCTGACAGTGATACCTAACTCTTCTGGATCATTTCTCCTTCACTGTGTGAAGCATTTTCATTTAACTCATTTACTAAATATTGAATAACTATTTTGAGCTTTGGAAAGTGTCCTGATCAGAACAGCTACAGCAGTAGATGTGCAGTGGCATGAATGCCAGCACCGAAGAGAAATGAATCAAAGTTAGAGTCTGAAGAACAAAGTTGACGAAGATACTTATTCCTTACCTTGACTTTTTTAAAATGACCTCTCCTTCTTTTCATTCAAATAGCATCTCTCCATCTTCATAAGAAATACAGTATATATCTGCATATGCACAATGGTGGAAAGGTAAAGGGTTCCCATTTCTTTCTTGTTTGGAAGCCAAAATTCCCACATTAATTTTAAAGAGCACTATACATCAAAGTATTGCATAATTCAACTATTATTTCTTCCAGAAATAGTACTTGTCAGTTTACAGTTTTACTTTGTTGCCACACAAAACACTATGGAAATTCAGAGAAACAGACAGACAACATTGCAACTGCCCCATAAACAGGTGTGTGTGATGTGTATGCCCTTAATAAACAACTCAGCCACAGGAACATTACCATAGAGCAAGGCAGAAATCATGGAAAATTAGGATGATCTCCAAGAAAGTCTCCTACCCTTTGAAGTGAAACTGATGATACAAGTACCAGATGCCTCCTGCTTTACCACAGTGGCTTTTGAGTCATTCATTGGTAGCTAAACTTAAAATTATAGGTCCAAGTCAGTGAATTTCCCTTCGTGAACAAACCAGATCAAATCAGCAGTTACAACACTGCCTCCGATAGAGAAATGTCTCAAGACACATAATTGCAATAACTGCTTTACAGATTCCAGAGACAAACCAGAGAAAGACTTTAAAAAACATATATAATTCAGTGATCTTATCATTCTTCGCCATGGGCTTCATGTTTGCTCTGTTGAAACTTCCTACATTTTCCATAATAATCTCATGTCTCTCTGTGTAAAACTTCTCCAAGGACTGTGATTTTGAATGGGAAGTAATTGCTGTTTTTAAACAAGATTTGTTTCCAGGAACTAGACAGATAGGAAAGTTTTAGAGCTGAACCATCAGTAAAAATCTAGATGACGTTGACTAATGGAATTTAGTTACCAGGACATTTACAAAGTTGTTAGTTGGGTCAGTTATATACATGCACACATACCTGCATACCGAACATACTTGTACCTGAAACCAATGTGTTTGTAGTTGCCAGAACGGCCAATAATTGGATAGGAATGAGAAACAGCCATTCTCATATTTGAGCCTTTCCTTCAGCTTTATTTACAAAGAACAGAGGCACAACAAGGAGGATAAACCTGAAAGGTTGACTCCTGTTTTAAATTAGGTTTTACAACAAAGCCTGTAGAATTGCTATTCCGGTGGCTTTTCCAAATATTGAATCCTTGCTTTGAAAGTTAGATAAGTATCTGTAGCTTGTAGCTTTTTTTGCAATTTGTATTCAACAGAGTAACCAGAAACCAGTTCCTTGAACAATACCTGGTTTTAAAGAAGGGGACAATTCAATTGACATTGGGCTATCTCTCCAATTTTTCAGTCAATCACAGAGTTAGTCCATGTTTCCACCTTTGTTGTGATATGATAGAGCCAAGATACAGTTTAAGGTATTTAAAAAAGTATTAAATGGTGGATTTTCATAATTCTATTGATGAAAATTGATACTTATGCCTTTATTTCAGAAAGCATTCTTTATTCTAAACACTAAAACCATTCAAACCAGCTGCTGTTTGATCAGATGGGCACATTTCTATGCTGAAATTTCCTGAAGCACATTCCCACTCCTCCTACTTATTGTGTAAACATATATTTAATTTAGAATTCAGAAATACAAAGACTAAAGGTACTTAGATACGATTTTCTAAGTGAAGACACTATTTTTCAAATGGTTCCCTAAATGTCTGACACAGGACATGAATGATAAATTAGGTCATACTAATTAAAGCAAAAATAAATTAGTAAAAGCTCTATTTAAAACTAATGTCTAACAAAAAAATGTAACAAAAAAGTTTAGGTTTATAATATGTGATTTGTCTAGTCAAATACAAATCCCTCTTGGTAATTATTTTATTTACACTGGCTTAATACCACTTATTCTGCCCACAGTATCACAACATTGAAAGCAACTCATTTAATTAAAATTGTGGCAAAGGAGAATTCTAAACCCTCCTTGCTTGGTTTCATTTAGAAGCACTTTATTCCTATAATACAGGGGAATATTATCATTACAGCTCTTTGCTTAGGTAAATAGCATCCTGGTCTAATGACTAAAGGTCATTTGGGAATGCCCCTGAATACAGGTACATCAGTATACAGAAAGGTTTTTAAGTAAACAAGAATGTAGGAAAGGACTGGCTGGTGCCCCATGGCAGAAAGGTGTTTTAACCCATGGAACTGAACTAGGGAGCACTTTTCAGCTCCTGGATAATTTGTGACACTGAAAAATGGTTTGGTCTCAGCAAAGCCAGGTTTCCTACCCCTTAAAGGCAAAAAAAAAAGTAGCAAAATTACTTCATCTCTTGTCCACCAATCTATAAAATTAGACTTCTTGAGAGAGTTCTAATTTTTTTTTTTAATTCACTTCACAAAAATCACTCCAAAACAACCCCCTAGAAAAATGCCAACAGCACCTACAGAGCTTCTTTGTCGAGCATGACAAGAAACGAATCAAAATGTTAATCAGTAGCAGACACTGATTTATTTATGTAGCATCATACCAAGAAAGAATTAATCCCCTGAAGTACACAGGTGCTGCAAAAAATGGACAAAACCAACTATTTGAATCTATGCTACAGCAGGAAAATAGGTTTAGATCTGTGCTTTTTTTCCTAAAAGATGTGCATTTTTGTCCCAGATTCCTCCTATAGGCTATCCAATTAATCAACAATAAACAACAACAGAATCCAGGCATCAGAAATGGTTGATAAGAAAAATAACTTCATATTTAGAATAAGCCCTTGTGTTAAAACATTTTTTAACTAGATAGTACAATGACATGACAACCCACACCAAAACTCTGTGCATTTTCAAGCTCAAAAAACGGATTTAATTTCAAAGCAATGAAAACTTTTATGGTGAATGACATTACAAAAGGCAGAAAATCCTGAATGTTTGGTTTAAAAGCCAAAATATTTATCCTGCTCAAAATCAAAGAGAAACAAAAGCTTTCTTGCCATACCCTGCCATTCAGAATTTGCTTCCTCCACACAAGAGCACTAAATCAGGAACAAAAAGTTCAACACAAATGCAGTCAGCAAATCAGCTGGCATGTCCACCTAAAGCCTACAAAGCACACACACTGCTAGGCTTGATGTCAAGAAGGTATGAATCAATTCAACACCTCAACCAGCTGAAGGACTCTGACATCAGACAGAAGGGTCTGTCAGCAGTTTGGGGGCCGCACCCGCGTGGGTGACGCCAGCCCCATGAGTGGCAGGACGCTGACACCCTATGGTGGTCCGGGTTTCTAACCTGCCTATCTGGCAGGTTCTCCAGATGAAAGCAGTCCTCTGTCTCTGGGTAGCTCAGCTGCTATCTATGAATATTTTAACTATCATAAAAAATACATTTCCTCTACCCTGCACTTGTGACTTCGTGGGGCTGCCAGAGGCACATGTACAAGCTACCTAATTTCTCTCAAGAATTGCAAGAAACACTGATTTAGGACTGACCTGTTGTGGTTATTTTGTAGATAATTTCTGGGTGTACTTGGTCATTCACAGAACAAGTTTGATAAGCTATGTCTGCCTGTAATGTTTTTCCTGGTACCTTGCCATCTTTTTCTTCCAAAGAACAGACATCAAGACTGTGATTCTTCTGGGATTCCTATTCCAGACCCAACCATTTCAGCCTTCCATATTTCTTTGGAAAAAGTAAACCAATTTAGTCTCTGTCCTAAGACAAAAGTCCTTTAAAGCAGTCCTCAGTCTACACATCACCATCATCACTTTCACTCACTCCATCTCCTACTTGTTCCCAAGGCCAACTCCTGGACTTGTCAAACCTTTAGTTGCTTTCCTCAGCCATCTTGTATAGTTACTCCTTGACACAGTGAGTCTATTCCTGCCCCTTAGTTCAAAGGGCTTCTGGGCTCTTTGCCTAGACAATTTCTGTGTATGTAACTGTAGTGTAATTTTTCTCAATCCATAAATCCTGAGATTTCAAAAAAGAATAATGTGAGGTACACTAGAGTATATAAATGGCAGCTGTACTGTATATTAATTCACTTGTAATGGGGTTCTTCAGATACGAAAGATAAATGCATAACTTCAGAAAAAAATTAGTAGAGAACAGTATCAAAAAGAAGAGGTATCTTATGTTGTATTAAAAAGATGATACACATCCTCTAACCTTAATATATTAGTCTTAAAATGCTCGTAACTATATAAGACTTATTACACAGCTCAAGAGTTGAAACATGCTATTATCATAAAAAAATTCCATTGTGAAAGTAAATCAGCATCTTCAATAATAGATTTGTATGATACCATTCTTTTCCATTCCTTCGCTTTTACATTAGCAATTGTTTCACCTCACAAGACAGCAGGTCAGAGATTGTAGAAGTGAAAGCAATCTAGTTTAAAAAGTGTCTGCTGCTCCTTTATGATTTTTGTCTTTCAGTCTTCTGGGCAGATGATTAATACAGCTTCATGCAATAAAATTGGCATTCAGCATGCACAACCAAAGATAAATCACCTTTTTACATCCTAACACATTATAAAGCCTCAACTAGTCTGGAAATATACAAAAGCAGTGGCATAGAAACAAGTGGCTGACTAAGATCTACACAGTTCTTCAGCTGATTTTTTAAATCCAAGAATATACTTTAAAACATAAAACTATCTTAGTCCTTTTTTTAGAGGTTCAACACTTGTTCTTAAGCAGTATCACATTGAACAAGTTCCATAAAATATCACTGGCCTTGACCTTTCATTAACTTTGGTTCACAACCCCTACTTTCTAGGACTGATAAATTCAATTTGTACTGCAGTGGTTGTTTAGTCCTATCTGTGTAATAGCTTTTTCTTTTTTTTCCACAACTAGTTTGACTTTCTCATTACAGTTCTGAAAGAGCACTTTTTTTTCCCTGAAAATAATTTTTAAAATATCAACAACCAAGAAATAATTTTAATTTGACACTTTCTCAGTTGGAAGCCAAACAATGAAGAGGAGTAGGTGTTATAACTGGTTGTATCTAAATTGTTTAAAAAACATGAAAATGGGGAAATTCTGATAAAAACTGCAACTTACCAAGTAAGAACAGGCCTGTGCCAAAGAGTTGCCTTGAAATCCTTGCATAAGTTGGCTCCCCACTGACAGAAAAAGATTTTTGTCCTTCCCTTTCCCACCCCCTGTAAAAGGCATTCCTATCGTTCCCACGTTTGTTCTCTCCTTAAATAATTTCTTGCCTTCACTCTGACCACTATGGACTGCTAGATGACGGTAAAGAGATAAGAGTTGCTTTATGTCTTGACTGAGATCAGCAAGCTTTGGAGGAAAATGAAGTGAAAAGTGGTCAAAATGGTGAGGAATCATTTCTTCTGGCAGCAAGTCAAAGAAATGACACAGGTGGATTTAGGAAGTCAAGTCTCCATCTGAACTTCCAGTTTATGCTATTGCAGGAAAGTCCATGCCCTACCAGCTCCTTCAGCAGGTCACACCAAACTGTAGAGGTAGGAGTACTGAGGGAGCTGTGATCACCCCAAATTATGGACATGGAGAAGAAAGTGATGAGAATTCCACAGATAATACAGAAAATGGTTTCCCAGGAACTGGAGGAAACATTCATAATACACTGACCTCTCCTCCATCAGCCCGTGGAAGATGTTTACCTCGTTAAATGCCAGCAGCCCAGGACTAGCTTGCTTCGTGATTCAATGACACACTGATGTCAATAGCTGGATTCCAGGCATGAGAGAAATGTAGTTCTCTGTGCTCCCTAATAAGCCTGACTTTTTACAGCTGACCTACTGTAAAGTCCCAGAGTGCTGTGCCCATTAGTCTGCAGCCAACGTGCTCAAACCGCCTTTGCTGTCAAGCAAAGAGCTAACAACTTTCCACCTAGTAATTTCAAAAGCAAAACATTCATTCCTTGCAGACAGCTGACAACACCTAATGCTTTGACCTCCAGAAAGCATGCAGCAAAGATTACCCCAAAGACATGGTGCAGCTAGAAAGATGTAGCTAGAAAAGTGATGTCAGGACTGCAAGGACAGCACGACCCTTGTCCCTCACTGAACTGTCTGTGCTGTCCCTTTGCTCTGGGATGGTATATTGACAGTTACATGGCTGCTTGTTCACAGTTGCAACAGGTCCTGTGTCAACAACTGGTTCATATTGTATCACAGAAAAATCATAAATAAATGTAATAGATAGGATAAGGCAAAGAGGTTAAAGAGGTTACAGTGCGCTCAGAGTTATAGAGGTCTCAACAAAACAGTTTCATAGTATAGCATAAATGCATATACTGGAGTATAAACAACACAATGACTAATGAGAGACTTATGAGAGGGCAGCTGCAAGGAAAAGGCTTTTAGATACTTAGGCATGACTAATACACCTGATGGTTTATACACGCTCTTTGTCCCCAGTTTCAAAAGTGCAGGTATCCACATCCCCAATTTTAAATAACTGCTACTCACATGCCTCCTCCTGGGCAGAATTAGGAATACAGCCAAGAACTACATGAGCAGGAGGAAAAAAAAGCAACATTTTTACTGCTGGAGAAGATCCACAAATGCACAGGGGCACTTCGGGTACTTGGGCGAGCTGCAGTGGAGGAGCAGAGCAGGTGCTGGCTCTGCACACCAGCTGACAGTCACTCCCTCCAGGGCTCTCAGCCTGGCACCTCCAACAAACACCAAGGTCTCACATGCTCAGAAACAAGAATCATTGGACCATGAGGCCTCTCTATCATGCTGAAACACTTGTACATGGTTCCCGTTTCCCAGCAGTGGCAGCTAGGACTGCCTTAGGCTCACAGCCTTCGCGAGCTGGCACTCTGAATTCTAGGCCTGCTTCCTTCACAAGAAGGTTTTTGAGAAATACTGACAAGTAATGCAACAGAAGTTCGATTGACATCTACCACATTAGCCTTTTGCTGAGTACATTGAAGGTTGGAGGAAGGAGGAAATGCAGCAAAATTTTCAAAGGCATTTTTTTCTATGCAAATCTCATTTTCTATGACTTTTAATGAGTTTCAAATAAACCTGTTATCAACAGGCATATTATATGTGAATTAACGTGTAGCACTAGAATGAAATGTAAAATGTGTTCAAAAAGATAAAACAGGACACCACTACTGGCTGTCACTTGTTTAACTGAAATACTGCATTCCTTCTACAGTACCATCAAAGCTAATCTTCTCATTACCTTTTATTTGCTTTACTGCCCTATAATACACTTACATAGAGAATAAAATGTCATAACTTCACACACTGTGAGTGGGACCTGGATAAAGAGTCAGGGAGAATGCCTTTGCACTTTATAAAGGAGAGCTCAAAAAAGATGTCTCTGAAGAGGGAAGTTTACCATTGAATACATTAATCAAAAACAGTGAAAACAGTATCATGTCTGATAGGAAGCAAGCAGTTCTGGAACATTTGTTGGGCTATGGGTCAGATTTTGTCTTGTTCACACTGATGAAATGCACAGTAAATCCATTTAACTAATTTTGTGTCACCTTAGCCACAATCAAAATTTTGTTCAGAGGTGCAAGTTCCCCATAAAAATATATTGATTTCTTTCCCCTATGATGTGACCTACCAAAGATGACACTAGATAGAGCTGTCAAGTCCATTACAATTCTTAAGTATGTCACCAAACTGGCATTCAATTTAAATTCTTTCTTAAATGAAGGTGATACTCTTCCTTTTCCTAAAAATTTACTGATACACCAGAATGAGGTGCAAAATATTAGGTATGTAGGATTTTAAAATTAATTATCAAAAGTTTTCAGTAACGCTGTAAAGCACGAACTATATCTTCATTTGTAATTTACAAGACAGTGAAAATAAGAGTGCCTGCCAATTCAAGACTACTTTCACAAAGAGTGCTGTTAAATCCTCAGATGTCAATCAGTATCTTTCTTTGACAGTACACATGAAAGACAACGGTACAAGTGGTCACAACCTCGTCTGTAGATCACTAATTGATTATTCATTGAACAAAAGAGTATATTCACCTGAATTACTCAACTTCCTTCCTGTAGGACAAGAATGTCCATTCTGGAAAAATGGGAAACCAAATGTTACTTCACAGTCTTAGCCACAAGGAAATTAACTCCAATAGTTTTATTTTACAGCAGCATAAATCCTTACAGTTTCCACTGTCTTCAGGTATAGAAAGGCAATTTGATAACAGAATTTTTTTAGCTTATTACAGAGCATCAATGACAGAAGTCTTAAAAGATTAAAATAGTTGAATTTTGTCAGTACTTTGCTTGCACCATTTCTGTGGACAGCACTGCCCTCTGCATCAGAAGAGATCTTGAGAAAAGATCTCTTCTCACTTTGAAGAGTTGCATGCTGTAGATGAATTGTGACAGATGAGATACATGAAGTTTGTTTTTTTCCCCCACTTGTTCCTAAAATTCACTATTAGCCACCTGTCAAACAGACAAGTACTAGACCATACAGTGCAATAAATGTACAGACAACAGTTCTCACCTATGCTTCCAGATTTGTTATTTCAGGCATAGATGTTTGGATTCCTTCTTTTTCACAGTGGAGATATCAACATAGTAAACCTTGCTCAATTTGGATTAGTAGCTACTGACTTACAAAATTATATCCATGCTCTCTACTTATGCTAGAAAATCATTTGCATTCAGGGTTAGTTTTCAAGATAACACAGAAAAGTTATTATAAGAATCTCTACAAGGTCATTTCTTCCTCCAACCTGTGGCTTTAGTATTTTAAATGTCATCAATTTAAAATGATACTTGATCTAGGGTCAGAAAGTGATGAATAAAAGACCTTAGCAGTCAAATGTCTTCATGTCAACTCCAGATGAGTTTCACTCTGCAGAAATCAAGGTTGCATAAGGTAACAGAAGTAAACTGTAAAACTTAATGCAACAACCACGTAAAAGGAAGGGTTGGTTGAAACACACATTCATGATGAAATTCAGAGGTACTAAAAGATGTAGTAGCAGCAGTTTTGTCAATGTCCTTTCATTAGTGAGAGGGTTTTGTTGCTTAAAAAACCCACAAAGCTTATCTCACTAGAGGAAAATTGTAGGAAATGTAAAGTTTTCCTAAAACTACTTCAGGAATGTTCTTTCTACACGTGAAACCTCCAACGTATTTAATATGCTCAGAGGACCAAGTGTCTTTTTTTCTACCTGTGAATGTACATATTTCCTGAGATGATCTGCATACAGGACAAATTTCCCAGAGCCTGCAACTTTTCTTGTTTTGCTTCTTCTTCTTTTAGATGGCCTAGCTGTCAGTGTTGACTGCCTTGTCAGACAATGAGCAATGGCTGTAGTTTTTAAGGGAGCAATTATTTAAAACCAAGTTCACAGAAGTCAGCAGCAGTCCTGTTGACAACACAGACAAATGGACTGAATACACTGATAAAGGTGGTGGTCCTCAAAACCTTCCCCATTCACTATACAATGTAGGCTGCAATATACACATACACCTACCTCAAGGAAATATATCAGGTTTTTGCATTTTAATTAGGAAAGTATTTGCAGTCACAGCCCTGTAAACTCATCTGTAGAAGAAATTTAAACCAAATGCCTGTTTAGACAAAATTCTGTTATGAAAACTTTAAGTGTGATTTTTCTGTTGCAGCACAGAGGTAACAAATGTCAGAAAACTAAAAGGTTCCACGGAAGAGAACTGTCTTCAGGCCAGCATATGTATCTATGCTATCAAATTCAAGAGGAGGAGATGAGAGTAAAGTAGTTCTAAGCTTGATTATCTGAGCTGCAGGAAAATGATTAGTGTATTAGGTGCTTCATTAAAAACATCTTCCTGAGCAAACACATTTACAATTTTCAAGGCCACATTCTCTGAATCTTTGTCTATTTCCTTCTATTCTTGCTCCTTTAACTTCCAACTAGAATAGGCATTTTGCACCTACCACAACATGAAAGTTCAATTCACTAATGAGAAAGCAGCTTTAATACATTACCCTTTGCGCTCCATCGCTGGGATTTAAATCCCAGCTGGATGTTCATATTCATGATGAGGCTGCAATTATTTCTGCATCTCTGCTGCACTAACACGAGAACTTCACTTTCAGTGATAAGCAAAGAGGTTGTAAATTCTCTCTATGAACATCTGAGATAGTAAAGATCCAAAAGAATAATTATTCATCATCCATAGGACCCAGAACTATGCATTCAATTCTAAAAGATGTAAGAATCCACACTGGATTCTCAGGGTTTTTATAATTAATAGAAATATTCAGATGAAGAACTTTCCTGTGTACAACGAATTGTATGTAGTATTTTGTATGAGTATTGTTTTCCAATGAATTTTCTGCAACATGAACTTGCCTGGGTGGCAATGAGACAAAGATGTCTGAAAGAAGCATAATGACAAATCCTGTAGATTTATGATTACATTAACCATAAGGATAGCTAATATTCTACAGTTACTCTGGCTGATTGTTTTTAAGTTACTAATGTATCAAAACTGAATTGTGTTTTAATTTTCAGCTCTCAAATTTAATTGTAACTATAAATTATAATTGGTAAATATTGAAATTTTGATAATTTTTTAGACTGAGATTTTCAGGTTGAGAAACTGAGTTTAGAACTCTGTATCTAAATCACGTTAGTGCTATGTCTTTTCTTCTTGAAAGAGCTAAAGAAGCCTAAAACTAATTATCATGTGAACAAACTTCTCAAATACCAAGTATTTGTTATCATTCTGCATAAACTGAAGTCTGTAAAGAATCTGCGTTAATTATGCATTGAGCAGTCACTGGTAGGTAAGTACCTTTTAATCAGAGACCCAATTGCCTTTTTTTTTTTTGTACCTGATCCCTAATGAATTACACTGTCACACGTCATTCCTCTACCCAGTTAATACATCAAATGTACCTTTTCCATTTTGAGGATACAGCACACTTTATACCAAGTTCTCTATATGCCTCATTTTATGAGAAGGAGAAAAACAGACCGCATATATTACATGTGAAGAAAAATTATGACATTTGTGTTTCATTATAATATCCTGGCCAGAAAAGCATATCTGGGAGCAGAAGTAGCCCAGCTGTGGAAAGAACACAGAGTAAATTCAAAGAGGGCAGCAACAATTACTATGCATAACACAAGAGCCAGTGTCTTGTCAGGGCCATGGATGTAGGTGATAAATTACATTAGCAAAGAGTTGAAAAATTGCCTTTTTAAAATACAGTGGTAGCTAAAAAGGGAACTGATACTAACTAGAGTAGATCCAAGCACAGTGCTCTTCTTCAAATTAATGATTATGGTACAACACAACATTATGCCTACCATGTGGAACTAGAAATTAAAATTTTCCTTATTTTTGCTATTTAAAAACAACAGCTACAAAATATATTCAATTTTTTCTTCTCTGATTAATGTTTGCTTAGATTACAACCTCTTCAATATATCAAGGAACTGAAAGGTTGCATCTAAGCTTGTTTCACCTTTCTCTTCCAAAAAACTCAGTTGCAGAACACCCCATTTTGCTCCTCCAAAGCTGCACTCGAGGTGCCACTGTAGCCTGTTGGGTTTGATAGGTTGGTTTTCCTTCTTGTTAGAGAACCCCCTGCCCTTCTGTCCTGACTTCTATTTTCCTTTGCAGAACTATGATTTGCACTTGGGCTGGTTACCAGGGTGACTCAGCAGAACATTTCTGCAGAATGTCCCTAGGCTTATAACATGAACTGATGTAATTTCCCATATATCCTTCTCAGCAGAATCACCTGACAGTTCCAAGATGGGAAATTGGTGCTCAGTCATCATTACACAGTCCCTTACAGAGATAGACAGGTCCAAACCAAAATCCCAAAGTACCTGGTGGAAAACACTTTGAGCTCAACTCCAGTACTAGAACTGCAGAGTGTGACTATTCATAGCTCAAATACACCTTCAGCCAGTGTATCATTTTTTGACCAAGAAAATCTGCAATTGATTTCCAGCAGGCTGTTTGTAATTCTTCATGAGTAGTAGTTCAGTACCACTATCACTCATTAATAACACGTGAAGGATACTATTGATTTTTTTAAATTATTTTTACCACTGAATGATTATGCAAAACACTGCATTTTCTTGGCAGATACAGAATATGATTATTACAGGAAAATGTTACTGGTAAATTATCAAAGAGAAAAAAATGTCTCCCAAATTTTGCTAACCCATCAAATTCTATCCAGTGGACATCTAAACCAAAAAAGGATTAACAAGTAGCACAGTCACATATGTTCACATGGCTACAGAGCCTCCTTTTCTCCTCTGACACCCACAGGTAAATCTGCCTGATGATATGAAATTTCATTATTACCAACGATTAACCAAAATCAAATGGAAATAACAGTCAAACTACTTATTTCGTGATGTGTGTGTGTGGGTAGGAAGGTTTTTTTGACACAGAGCTACACAGCAGGATAGACTACTAAAATACTGTATTTTTTCTGGTTGTTTGGAGTTTTGTTTCAGTGTTCTACATACTAATTCAATCTTCCACCTTCAGAGCTTCATCAAACCAATTGACTAAGACAGCATACTGAGGGACATTCCATATATTAAAATGTTTATGTAGTGCAAAATGTCCTGAAAACAGGAATGGTCATGGCTTCTTTTTTCTTAAACAATTTTCATTAGGAAAGTCAACTATTCCTAAAGAAAAGCCCCCAAAAGTACTTCAACACACCATTTCACCTGCTTTCTGAAATTGAAAGTTTAGAGCTTTGTGATTCTAATACAGTGAACAAAGTTCACAGAGACAGTTGTGATAAATTACATGGGTTATAGCAGACATAGGAAGCAATGAATCATTCAATATCTTGTATATTAGTTTCATTGTAGCCCTCTTTGCTACATACTTGTGAGATCAAAGTCCAGTGGATAATGTGGGCAGTTCTAATATTCCAATGAAACCTTCTCAGTAGCCATTACTTCCCCTTTCTGCTGCTTGCTCAATTGTGCTGACAAACTATATCAAATCAGAGAGCACTGACGATCTAGAAAACATGTGCAGCTTAACCACAGCATGGTTAGATCAGCAAAGCCCAAATTATTTTAGAGCCACACAACAACATGCAAACTAGTTTTAAGGAAAACAAAATACTTACTAAACAAAATAAACAAAGCTTAAATGGTACGGAGAGTAAACAAATCAGACTCCTACATAAGCTGAAACAAAAAAGCATAGTGCAGAAAATAAATGGGGTCACTCAAATCACTCTGACAACCCCTCCATACCACATAGGGTGAAGGAGAACCAAAGGAAGAGCTGTATTGGTTCTTTTAACTCTGGTCATCCTCATAAATATCAGGGAGAGATAAAGTTTGTTAGAGAGGGAATATTTGGGACTTATGGAGTAGGTCTCCTTTAGCGCAGAGCAAGAGGAGTGAATCTGAGAAACAAAACAGCTCCTTCTGGGTCTCATGGTCCCACGAACTGATGGCCCACTTGTGGCTGGGGGACATCTTTTAGTTCAGTTTCATCCCAAAGAAATATAGTTCATGAGTTTATGACTTCTCTGTGATATGAATTAAAGTATGGGAAGCAGAGATTGACTTCAAAAGCCCAGTATTCATCTGAACCACTAATGCAGACACACCCACAGTGGTATAAAGAGGAAAATGTTCCTTTATAGTTATGGTGGAATCAAACAATAGTTCTCTCCAGCTTTACAACTTCCTTCTCCCACTATACTTTCACAATAAATCTGCCCAGATAAATTCTACCCAAAGATAAAGCTTTCTTGAGTAGACAAGATGTCACTCACCTGATTTCCTTTTACTGTGGGCAGCTATTTAGATTTGTCTAATTAGGAGGT
This sequence comes from Lophotriccus pileatus, assembly GCA_035583135.1. Taxonomy (NCBI): domain Eukaryota; kingdom Metazoa; phylum Chordata; class Aves; order Passeriformes; family Tyrannidae; genus Lophotriccus; species Lophotriccus pileatus. Next base: position 10,774,086 of record JAWWES010000169.1, read on the forward strand.
GCAAAGAAATAACATACAACTATGTGAAAGAAAAGAAATGATGAAAATTTGAACACTAACAAGAAGGCTACACACTAACATTATAGATATTTTGGCTGTGAAGAGATATATGCAATGAGAGGAAAAAAACAAGTTCCCTGATGCAGATAACCTCACATAATTTAATATCCTTGAGTTTGTGACAGGGGTAAACTTTGAATGCCTCCAATTTTGTCATGAATATTTCACACATTTCTAAGACTAACACTTACATACATCAGAGGGGTGCTATGAGACTTAATTAATGTTTGCAAATCACTGTGAGACACGGGAATCAAAGGTGCTACAAGACAGCAATATCTCCTTGGTAAAACTTTCAAGAACAAATCCTCAGCCAGTGTTAATTGCCAGTTCCCCTCTAAAGTCACTGAAGCTATCCAATTTATAAGTGCCTGCTCCTCAAATCAAATGGGTTTTCTAAGAGGACAAATACCATTCTTATTAGAAAGATATCTGCAGAATAAAAGACCATTTTATCAGTATGTAGCCTGTACTGACTCTGAATTTTAAGATATGCTTTACTTTTGACTGGTGACTTTCTTAAACTACAATAAGGGTCTACGATTTTTTTTTAACAAGCGTCTGACAACTTTAAAAATGAAATGCTGCCATTACTGACAAATTCTGCCTTGTTTGCCTACATATCAAGTAGGCACACAATGATCACCATCTACAACAGATGAAGGAGGCAGACCCCTCCTAGTCAGTGTATTGCACCCCACAGTGGGACAGAGACAACCAAAGCAGGAGCCCTTGGTCATGCCCACCAAGCAAACGGAATGTCAAAATAGAGCTCCCTGCTGTTCTGTGTGGCTTTGTCCATGAAAATTTTCTGATGCTCAGAAGACTACAAAAAATCCACCCTGCAATTCCTCAGCTCTTATGACTCACGCTCGCAGGTGCAAACGGTTACCAGGGTGACACACACTCACAGGCTCCAGGCTCAGAATCCTGTGCGATTTCTTACCACATCTTGCGACAAGCTGCTGCACCAGAAGCCAGGATTCCTTCTGTGAGAGCTCAAGCAATTAACCCACGAGACATGCACCGAGAGAGCTTGTAATGGGAATAAAGTATCAAAACCATGTTGGTTCCCTGCCTGTGTCTTTAATACCATCTGTCAGTATTGGCTATTATGGTTGCTTTCTGAAGCCAGAGTGCTTTTAAAAAGTTGCAATTTTCTGAACAACAGGGAGCACTTCTTGCTAAGCTAATATGGGGATTTTTGAAATGGTCAGCTTTGTAGCATCTCACACCTATGTCTTGAAAACAGTTTTTAGCATCCAGTTTCTGTCTCTCACCTGCCCTCCCCCCCCAGCACAACACAAACACAAGGTTTCATTCAATTAATTACTTTTAAAGCTAAAAAAGAAAATGTAATCCAAAGAGTGTTTAAGACTAAAATACCAATCCTTGCATGTTAAAAGATCGAAGACTAAATGTATGAAACCTGGTGAACAAAGTAAACCAGCTTGCCATATTCATTCCTAAAACTCTTTGAAGACCCTGTGAATCTCTCCTCAGGGACAATATTTGAGATTCACACTTCTGTGATAGCTATCACTACACCTGCAACTCTAAATTTTGCCCAATTCCCTAGAACTGCAGATTCACAATGCCAATAATACTGCTATTTAGGAGAACGTATCTGTAATTTTATTACACCTATATGCATCTAAGGTGAAAGAATTTAGCAACACATATGCACTTCAAAAGATTAAAATGATGAAATAATAAATAATCACATTTATACAGATCCTTACAGGATCTACATGCACTTTGTAAAAATATGATTTAAGCCTCACCATGCCTCTCTGTGGTCACGTTATTCTTATTCTATCAAAGAGGAAAATGTATAAAAAGAGTAAGGGCATTCCCTAAGGTCACTCAACTAGTCAGCTGCAGCAGAGGGAGATTAATTTATGAGATCTGAATTCTAGTCAACGATTCTGCTCCCTGAAATAACTAAACTCTTCAAGTTGCACAGCACTATATGTTCCTACACTGCCTCGTACTTTTTCTTTTTTTGTGCCATTTGGGAAAATACCATATATACATTTTGACTCATTACAGCACTGTTCTCAACTTCAAAGTACTTTGAGCATAATTAAGAGGTTTTCATGTAATGAAGGTGATTGTAATAAAATGTAATGCAGCTAGGAGCCATGGGACAAAAGTCTGATACCATTCTGAAGAGATTCCGCTGATTAAGAGACATACACCAAGTCATGATCATAAATGCAACTAATTAGGAAGAGAACCACACTTACATTTGTCTCAAAAGACAATTATGCTAGAGGGACTCTCCTTTTGTGGAAGCCATCTTACCACCAGCTTCTTTTTCTCCTGAGACAAAAATGATATAAAACTTTCATTCATAGATTAAAAGATGTACAAGATTTAAAATATGTAATCAGTGCTCTCAATTATCACCAAAATAAACGTCTCACCCCCCGTTGCCCTCTAGTTTACTATCAGAAAATATGCTCTAAAACCCTAGGACAGGAAAAAAAAAAAGAACAGGATAAGATAGCTGCATTTTAATTTAGACTTTGACAAGTCTTAGCACAGATTGCTTGAGTGAATCCTTCTGCTGAACAGGGACGTATGCTGGCCAAGAGTCAGAGTGCCAAAATACAGACCTAAGAGGAACAGACTTAAAATCCTTACTGTGCCTCATTTAAACCTCTGGTTCATTTTTTTTTCCTTGCAGTCTTAAGATCCTCTTTGCAATCCTGATTTCTTACAAGAATTAAAAAGAATAGTAGTGTTGTTTTGCAGCACACACTGGGGTGAGAGAAATGGGAAGGCTACAGAAAACTCATTCTGCTGTGCCATATGAACAGCTATCAAGGTTTAAAGACACCCAGTACCAAAAATAATATCCCATTTGGTTACAGAGAGGGCAAACCAATAAACCTCACCTTAATGAACTGCAAATCAGTGAGGCTGACTGAATTCAGCTCTTACCAAACAGATGGAAGTCAAGACAGTAACATGGACATGGAAGCATCTTTCAGGAAATCTGGACAGATTCCCTAAAAAGCTCTTTTTGAATGTTGCAACAAACCCTAGCCAAATTTTGAGCATCCTGGGGGCAGTCTACAGCCTGGGATTGGAAACACACAGTACTTGTAAAGTGAGATAAACTTCTACAAGGAAAAGTTTCTCTGAGTAAGTAAAAGAATCATTAGACTGCAAATTTTTTTCTGTACAGTTCGTATTACATTGAAAGAAATGAAGGGATCAATTTTTTAAGAAGTTGTAAGAATGAGGTCAGGGTTTCAGGCAAACAGATGACAACTTTTTTTATTTTTAAATTTCTTAATATGTTCCAGTTATGTTGGACTGCTGCATGATAACCTTTCAGCTACAGACAGTAAGCTTTATTTTTTTCCTTTAGGTTTCACTGGTCTCTTAGAAATAGTCTGTGGATCTGGATGGAAACTGCATATTAAGCTCAAAAATGCCACAAGAAAATTTAACAAACTCTTGTCTCTTGAGAAGGTAACAAAGCAGCTCAGAGCAAAAACACAAAGAGAAGGCATAAACCATCAGGAATTTGATCTCAGAATTGAAAATGGGACTCAATTGGGGTACTTTACAGTGTGAGTTAACAGGGCAGAGATTTCACATTGCACATGTAAAACACCAACCAGTAAAGAACTTTATAAATGAGTGTCAATCTCCTAAACAGGATGGCATTGATGATTCCTGTGCACAGTATCATTAACATATAGCATATAATTTTTTCTCAGGGGACTTTTTTCCACAGTCACGTTAGAATGCTCTTGGATGTTCGGTTTTTTTTTTATTCAATACACTATGGATAAATATTTGGGAAGAAAGAGTAATATAACAGTGATCTTAAAAATGTAGATTTATTTTTATTTTTGAACATGAGGTCTCTGATCTTATGGACTACACATCCAGTTGTTTGGAGCTGAGGTAATCTCCTGCCTTACTTGGTAAAAATCACAATCTTTAAGTCCCAGGAGAACAACAGTCATTGCTGGAACTGCAGATAAGAGCATCATAATTATTTTGGCACTGGTTAATCCAGGTTTAGGACATTTCAACTGAGACTTAGGAGATGCTTCAGGGCTGGTTGTGTGCAGGTTGGATTCAGACAGCGGACTGTATTCCCGCACCCACTAGTGTCATTCCATAGGGTATGGACAGGTTATTTACACACACTGTGCCTTGATTTCTCTACTTAGAAAAACAGGGGTGATGAGAATATGTGCAGACTCAGTAGGAAAGCAAAATCAAATCCTCTGAAGTATGCAAGAAGGACTGCCTATAACTCCTCCTGTCCTAAAAAAAAGGGTGATCTCAATCATAACCTTTTCTACTCCATAGCTTGTAATCCTTTCTCTACTAGGCATTTCACAGTTTTAGATTAAAAACCTTAGAACAAAAAACCCAAAATTATGGCAAACCCCACCACCCTGCAGCACTGAAATTAAATGGCTCTAACAATAAGTCAGTTCAGATAACATCTCTAACATAGTCTTGATTTTGCACATCACTTACTTATCTTGAAATCCTGAAATTATCATATTGAAACCAATGAGATCCTTAGTTGCTGAAGCACTTTGGCAGATTAAGGGCTTTATTTTTACATAGGTCTTTTGATTTTTGTTTTTCAAAAATACATTTAGTATCAACATTAGGAAGAAACCCCCCAAAATCCAAACCCACAAACCAGAAGAAATCTAGTGAGTTCTACCAGATCGTTTGGAGACAAATATCCTACCAGGACCAGCATTCTGTATTTCTCATTCAAAATATAGAGCCAAGGTTTTCCACAATAAAAAATATCCCACCTATAAGCAAATATAAGATGCCTTGAAAAGAAACTCAATCTTTGCAAATTCTGGCTTTGTTAAAGAAAGGATCTTGTGGTTGATATTGTGGAAGGTTTACCTCCAACATCTACTGTTACTGATCGTTTTGAAAAGGCTTGGTTAATGTCCTTCTTGCCAGTGCAGCATGACCTTTTTGTTTATTTTATATTCAGATTGCTTTTTCACTGTCACTGAAAGCTAAAAGTTAAAACTGAATATTCGAAGAGCTTCAAGGAAAGCACTGGGTTCCTCCACGGTTTCTGGAGCTTCATTCCTTTGTGGATGAAAAAGAAATAAACACTGACTTTTTTACACAGCATGAACTCAGACTACTGGTTGACTTCAGTTGTCTTGTTTTCCAGCTTTATATGATGGCAGTAGTGTGCCAGGCATTCTTTATGGAAGTAAGAGGAAAAGGGCTTTTGTTACTTTGATTAGATCTTTCAGGTGTGATTTTCTTTGTTGCGGAAGCAGCCACCTGCCTTATTTTTAAAAGTGCAGAGACCAAAGCAGAGGTTTCCCAGTGCACTTTAACCACTGTGGAACAGCCCTCCTACACCAAGTTCTTCTGTTTATATACTAGAACACTGCAGTTCATGGCAGTTTTGACATCTATGGTCAAGTTCAATTTGATACTCATCTTAAATTTTATCTTCCCTTCCATCAATTCTTCACTTCCATCTCCTAATCAGCGCTCTCTGAGTTTATATTTATACATTTGATTACCTGCTCCCAAAGGTCCCAAAGGGACCAATACCATATTTAGCCTTTTTCAGTCTCACTCTTCTGATTGTCCACTTCTCTCTACTTTTTCTAGGCATCTCTGCCTCAGAATTAAATATGCATCCCATTATTTGTGTCATATTTCAGCAGATTTCCCTGGAAAACTGCATGACGCTGAAATAAGAACCATCAAGCTGCAGTGAGAACAGAGTTTGTTCCTCACAAACTCTGTCAGATCTGAAGGTTTTGATGCAAGGTTTCCATGTTTGCACTCAATCAGTCAAAGAGAATTTCTCTGTCAGAGAAAGCCAGACATCCAATTTTGGCCAAGTTCTCTTATGTGCAAACAGATTTGCACAGTCTCTTCCTTCTTCTCAGGGAAGGGGAAGCCTATTTATCCATTTTGAAACCGCAACCCATGAGAGATGATTCCTCATGAATAATACAGGACTATTAAAAACACTGAATGGCCACTTAGGAGGGCAATATTTTTCCCAGAAGGATCACTTTTCATAGAGGAAAATTGTTTACTCCCTTGCTACTGAAAGGACTTGTTTCTGTAAAAGTTGTTCCAAGTTTTCAACAACTCAGGATACACTGCAAATGTAAATGGGCTTATTTAGGTGGGCCTTTGATTTATCAATCACGTTCACCACAGTTAGACGTTGCTTTTTGTCTTTCAACAGCAAAGCTACCATAAGTTTCAATTAAAATTGATCCATCTCTCTCCTCCTTATCTGCTGCTATCTGGTTGTGTGGGATTTTTTTTCTCTTGCTTGCAGACAGGAAACGGATACAGTCACAGTTAATTGTAAAAGCTTGCTCCATTAGACAGATTACAGAGCACGCCAATTTAGTCACTTTTATTACTTCCCCCTTGGGTTACCCACTTCTATCATCCACAGTTATTTATACCTGAATTTTTCATGACAGAAGTTTGAAATTCAGTAGCAAGCTGTATAGAAGCAGATCTGTATCTGACAGCATGCACTCTTGTGCATCAAGATTAAAGATGTTTTGATGCCTAAAATGCGCCTTGGAATGTTCTCAGCATAAAGATACCAGCAAAGAGAACATGCAAACAACGTAAAACTCTACTGCCTGGCTTTACCTGAGAGGGAAAGTGGAATTTATATGTCTCTTTGATGTATAATCTCTCAAATGAGGAGTAATAGCAATCATGGAGGTGAAGCGTATCATACCACCTTCTACCCAGTGCTCCCCCATCCTACCTAAAGAGGACATGAACTTCCTCATCAAACCTTAATGGTGCAGAAATTTCCCCGACTACAGCAGTCCACAGCACACTTTAATTTATTGCATTTAGGGCAATAAACCCATGTTTTACTACTGAAATTAATTGTGTCTGACACTTCCATCACATTAACACACATTAGGCACCATGACCTTTGGATGATCAAGGAAGACCTAATTTAATAATTTAGAGACAGCGTGATGTCTGAGTAGGTCCCAAAGGGGAAAGAAAAGTGGTATGAAAAATGATCCTATTTCATTAGAGGGGATATTTGCTTACTAAATCCCCCAGAAGAATTTTGGCTGCTACTTTACTATAATACCTATGGGTTACATACAGCACTCTAAGTTCTCACAGTGCTACAGCAAATACTCACATTCCATGGGGTGCAGGGGACATAAAGGGTCATAATGTAAACTCATAGAGTTTGTACCCTGTGTTAGAAGCAAAATGTTCTCCAGTATTAGGGCTTGAGTTACCTGCAAAAACAGACTGTCAGGGAAGACTGCCAGACTGCAAGGCAAAACAGAAATCTACCTTCCTTTCACATTTCTCTTTAAATATTTTCAGTAATTATTCATTTGTTAAACTGTTTTTTTAAAAATCCTAAATTGAAATTTTACTTTAAACTTGGTACAACAATTATTGTATGGTAAATTCGTAACAGGCTTTTTACTGAAGATTTAACAACTATGTACTAGTTAGGGTGTAGACTTTAATCTGTATGACTAGGAGAAGAAAAAAACAGCCACAAAATAATTTACTTCAATAAAACTTAACATCTGAAGACATGTGTCAGATTAAGTGGAAAATGAGGTCATATTTATGGACAGATCTGAGGCCACACAGCTATCCACAGATTTCATTTGGAAGCAAATTCTTCCCGGTTTATTAATTCTGTTTAACTTTTCTTTTCATACCTTTTTCATACAATCCTTTTTAAAAATCTCATCACAGCGCAAATGTTAAGTGTCACTTGTGCTCAGCTAATCTTCTCTTGGTGTATGAGGACCTGCAGCTCTTACCTGTGGCCCAGGAGGAAGCAGCTCCTCTTGCCAAAAAGGCAGCTGGGTCACATTGCTCCTGGCCCTGCCTGACAAGACCAGAATTTTTAAATAGTATAATCTACTGCATCAGTTCCTGCCTACCACGAGCTGATTTTCACAGCTGTTAATTGCCAAGCAGATACCAAAAAGGAATCATAGATCTAGAAGTGAGAGAGTAAGTAGATGTTCTTTGTCTGAAATTAGTTCCTAACTCCTCTTTTCCATGAGGGTTTTAAATGTAAAATTAGTAACATTCAGAGCAAAATAATTTTCTTGGTATGCAACAACTCACTCTTTTCACTGTCAGACTCAGCCTTGTCCTACTACACATTAGTCAGTAGTAATAAAATAAGCAAAAAAGTAAGTATTCATTTAAAAAAGAACTAACACAATATAAGCATTAGTTAATTAATTTCTAACTGGTTAGGGAAGAATGGGTAAGACTGTGAGATAATAGGAGATACAGAAATAAAAAAGGAAATATTATAGTCATGCAAATGAAAAAGAAATACATCAAGGAAGATGGCATATGATAGGGAAGTTGCAGTGGTTGACCCTAAGTGATATCACCAATGATGGAAGAAACCAATAAAATAATTAAGACAATCAAAACTGTTAGCACTAAGTGACAGCTACATGTTTATGCAATGTAACTAACTTGCATAAATGTACCATGACATTGTTGAAATTTATTGAATTGTTGAATTTATGTTAACACCCACTAACATTAGTGGAAGTTACACCCTCTTGATAACACTAAAAAAGTTTTAGATGTAAACTAAAAGGGAGGAGGAACACTAAAAACGTAGTCTGCTTTCTCTTCCTGCAGTGAATTTGACGCTTTGGGGCTCCAATAAGAAACACATGCTTCAAAAATCCATCTAAAAAGATAAGATTGCACTTCCTCAGCTAGCATAGCCTGCTATTAATCCACTTCATCTGGGACGGAACGAAAGGATGAAAATGCGCAAGCAGGTAAAACACAAGACTATTTTAGCTTCTGACTGTACCTTCATGGAGTTAATGAACCACGAACATCTTGATAAATACATAGCCTGAGAACAGTAACCTGTTGATACAAGATATAATTTACCATATAAAATGAACAGCAAGCACAGAGAGATTAATTTTCTTTCTTGTTGAAAGAATTAGGCTTCATTCTCAGGTATTAACAGGCATGTATTTACTTTCTGCCATAGCTGCAACATCAAGGCTCCTCTAAAGCAATTAGCAAAGTGAAAAGAAAGCAGTTACATTCACTTTACAAGCAGCGGATGGTACTTGTAATTTTCACACCTTGAGCAGAGTGTCCCAGTTTTCCAATTTTCTTGCCTCTCCACACTATTTACAACTGTGTCATACTTCTCTCTCTGTAATGCAAGCGATTTTGGTTTTGACATGAATTTACAGTCCTTGGCATTTAGTATACTTTCATGAACAATTTCTGTGCTGGTTAGACTCAAATTTCATGCAATTTCCTTGTAAAGCAAGTCATCTTTGCTTGTGGTATTTACTAAAACAGAGCTGCTAAGAAATCTTCATTTCTAAGTAGTACTGTGCAATGCCATGAGGTGATTCAGGACACACTGGCTGTCATTCGGCTTCTCAGCCCACCACAGACCTGGAGAATGAAAGATGTATTCACAGGCATAGGGCTTATTTATTACACACCATCGTAGACATGTCATGCGCACGCTCGGCCTGTTTTCCTTCCCTCTTTCTTCCTTTTCCCAACTGGGTGAATAGTATTTGATCATTTTTGCACACACTCATAATTTGTAGAGAGAAAACAACTCTAAATTAAGATTTTTACCTCGTGAGATTCTGTCTATTCTCTATCATGCTATGTCTGTTACCTCCCTGTTGCGAGAACCTCTGATAAATTAAGGCTACTGAGGAAGCAGCATGGACATACAGCATTTCCCATTACTGTTCGTATGAACTACTCCTGTTTTGACACAACAGAGGACAAGGGAAAAGAGCTGCTGAAGCTGGAAAGTGAATTGTTTCTACAACTGCAGGCAGTGCAGCAGTCAATGCTTATGCATCCATATCCATGGTTTGCATGGTGAAAGACAATGCTGTGGGCTGTTAAAATTACAGATAAAATAGCCATTTACTTCTGTTGCAAAAATTTAGTAAAGGATTTGGTTTAAAACCCCATTCTTTTGACCCTCTTCACTGCTGTTCTGCTGGGAATTTAATCATCAGTTAAAAGGAAGAACAGGTTTTCTGTGAAGCATAAGGTTTCTCTGTGATACAAACTTCTGTTGTAGGCATTTTTTGACTGTCATTGCTCTGTTTTTTCTAATGGATACCTAATGTGAAGGGAAAAGTGACGAAAACCATATTCTCATCTTCTTCACTCAATCCCACTTCATAGGTGCTTCTATTAATTGTTTCATCCAAGAACTCATCTTTACTGATCAAAAATTCATAATTCAGTCAGCTGTATCAAATTATGAGCCGTATCTCAGTCTACTTTGTGATGAGTTTGAGAAAGCACGTTAAGATGCTAAAGCCTCAGTCAAAGGGGATGCTCCCTTTTCAGATGTTTAACCTAGTTGCTTTGCTTTCAGTGTAGCAACACAACATTAACATCCTTTCAAAAAGATTTAGTCAAATTCCAAGCCCACTTTATGTGGCTTGACATATACTACTTGCTATTACATTATCGCTGGTGTTTCTTAGGGAAAGCACAGCAGCTGCGTATCAGTGTCCACTTAACTGGTACTGTTTGTTTCTCTTTTGGTTTTAGATCTTTTTCCTATTGTGGGACTTTTGCTTTATCACAGGGTAAATGATAAGACAGAGTGTCCAGTTTGAATCTGTGCAAAGTGCCCTTTGCTGCACAAGCACTCCCTGTCCTTGAATACTAGGGGATTAATAAACACGATGACTTTTTATTCTGCTAAAATTACAGGGCTTGCCAAGACTAAAACACTTTTCTCATATATTTCAGCAAAGAGTCTGTTTATGTCAGGCAGAAAATGATCAATATATAATCGTTACTGTTGCAGGGAAAAGACAAACTAAATTATAGCCCAAAATTTTGAGACATACCTCTGTCTCTTGAAGGGAAAATTTAATCTATAATTTAGACAAACCACTGAACAGAATAGTATCCTTCCTTGAAATTATTTTTGCATGCTCTGGTGCCTCATGTACTTTTGATGTGATAACTAAGCTGAAAAGTGCTGACTACCCACCTAGAAAACAATGAAAGAAACTTTGATTCTGCATATGTTACACAGAACGATTTGGAGAGAAGAGCAAAAAGAATGCGACACTTGGGATCATTTTCTATATTTGCAATAGAAGACAATAAAAATATCTAAAGGAAATTCTTCATATAAAATTATAAAATATGTACATTCACCAAATACTAGTTAAATCGGCTCTAAAAATGCTGATATCAAGCATTGGGAGAGTGGTGGGGAGAGGGAGAGGAGGAATAGGGGAAGCAAAAAGGAAAAGCAAGAAATTTTGGAAGCAAATCCATTTCCATTAATTCATCATTTTGGATTATTGCTTGAGATTTAATACAGCTAAAAATAGACCAGAAAGCACTACTGCCCTGTACTGCTACCCAGCTCTTATAACACAAAGGCATCCTGTCTTGAAAGGATGCCAGACAGCATAAATCCCTGATAAGCTGCATAAAAACAAATGTGAACAGCACTACATTTTTCATCCATACCTCTCATAAACACTTCTGCCTTTTGGGAGTACTGGCAAGACTGTTCCTGCAAGACATTGCACTTTGAATACATCAAGTGTTTTCAGAAATTCCTTACTGTTGGTATACACAGATTCAAATTTATTTCCTTATTCTTTGCCATCTGTCACAAAAACTCCTAAGGTACCTTCGCTATAGACATACAGTGCCAGAGGAGACAAACTGCAGTTTCTTTTCCCTACCTCCATGAGTACTATTGAGAGCTAAAATTTTGGTTTTTATCTCTTATAAACTTTTGTACCAACAACACAGAGGCACAGAGGTAGGAAAGTCTTATGTTACTTGTAGTGTTTCTTCCTCATAAACAGTTTATGTAAGAATACCCAGCCCAGAGTCACTCCATGACAATAAAAATAAAAAATTGGTATTTGGAAATGACATTTTTCTACAGTATTTAAAGCATCAGAGTTATTCTGCCTCAAAAACTAATCCACTTTACTGCCTTTATTGAGTACAAATGAGCAATGTTAACAATAATACATTAGC
>JAWWES010000169.1:10812332-10843930 GCA_035583135.1 Lophotriccus pileatus
GGATGGGAGGAGAAAAAGAATTAAGAGTGATAATCCAGATATTTATCAACTTTTAAACCAACAAATTCCTTTGCTTTTTTGTTAGATTGACTTTGGTGAAAAGCAGTCTTAGGCAGGAAAATATTAACGGATGGAGCAATAGCAAGTTGGTTCAGAAAAAAAAAGAATAGAATACTTTGAATATCAAAAAAGTACAAACAAATAAAATATATTTTTAAAATCACTATAGGAAAAATAAGAATTGTTGAAAGACAAGCTAGTAGAAGTTTGGAAATTATATTGAAGCAAATACATCAATAATCACACATTTGGAAAATTACCAGGAAAAGTTCAATAAATCCTTTACCTTTTTTCCATACAAGACTGATGAAACAGAAGTTGAAGCATCTGTGTATGGGAATGGAAATGTCCACACTGATGTGGAAGCAAAATTTGAAAATGCAGCATCAGGGTAATGGGAGTGGATGACCTCCAGCTCAGATTGCAAAGGAGCTAATATGGGACATTATAAATGCATAAGTCAGTTTTGCTCATGATGTAAACTAATCTGATCTAGAGGTCTCTAGCATGTCCAGAGAAGAGAAAGGGTAGTAAACTGTATTTAACAAAGGACACGTTAAGAAACTGAGAACCACATAGTCTCACTTCAATAAGATGTCATCTTCGGGGAAAAACAGATAGATTTAGGAGTAAATTTATAATTTAAAAGGGTAAAATATTCCAAACCAACACTTTACCCTAAAACCAAAAAACCTTGTACCACTGTGACTTCAATAAATCTATTCAGTAATATTGAAAAAAATCACATTTTTAATGAACGCACGGAACCAGTTCTAAGATATCCCACACTCCAAGTAAATCTTTTCCAGTCCTGTGCTTCCTGTTCCAAAATCAGCAGATTTTAAGCAGATAAACCCAGAATTATTTGGCACTGAAAATTTTCTCTTAAATTTTACTTGTATTAAAAAAATTGACCTTTGAGCCTGACGTCATGGTGACTAGGCTATACTGTCATTTTGTTGAATAATGGATTGGGTATCCAACAGGAAGGCAGAAAATATTTAAAAGACTGAACCACTGGTAGAGAGAGAATGTGAATCAACAGAAAAGGAATGAAGGACAGATGAGAAAACCAATTTAAAGTTTACTAAGATTTTAAAGCAAAGTCACAGATAGTTTCTCTATCATTAAAAAGGAAGGGTATACTTAGAAATAACAGCTAGTCCTAAACCACTCCTACTGCTGTAAAAATAGAATAACTCTTTCCACTGGCTGTCCTATTCCTGGATACTTTTTTTTTTAAACCAAACCCAGTTGTTCTGTATTGCTGTGACCTCAGAGGCCAGATTTCAGTCAAATCAGGCATCCCTGTGTGATTACTTGAGCTCTCCTCAAGTCTCATGCAATTAAAAGCATCAATACTGACACACATTAATGACAAAAAGTTAATGCAAGGGCTAATTGAGACCATCTCCCTCACAGGCCATTTCACAACATTAATAGCACGGAAAGCAGCCATGAATATGTAATTAAATTTCCAGGATGCATGGGCTATCAAAATCAGGTAGCTGGAACCTTTCTTCACACCTTTTAACCTCTCATTACCTCTCAAACCCAAAATAACCACTGTGCCTGTGTTAATACCTTTCCCTACAGAAGCAAACTGGCATGGCACCAAGCACCAAAAGCCAGCTCAGTGGAGCAAGCTGCATTTTCTGAGCTTTACCATCAGGGAGATACCAAACAACAGATTATTAGTTAGTTTTTCTGGGGTACAGGTATGTAAATGTGTTGCTAACAGCAGATATCAATCACTCAGAATTTCAAGGCTTTAAACAATTTATTAAAAAAATATACCTGTATTCCTCTCATTGAAATTAACTGATTTCATTAAGAAAATAAAAAAAAATTACAATTTTACTTCCTTCTGAATCTTTTCCCATGCTGCATCAATTGAAAAAGATTACAGTGAGAATTGCTAGTCTGGGGTTGAAAGAGATGCTTCCACAATGTTTTAGGGAGAACACGAAGATTTTGAGATGGGTCTTTGTATCTCTGTTACATAAAAAGGAAATCAGAGGTATATTTTCCCATTTTGGGCACACAGCTTGAGCCACCCCAAGTTCCTGGAACAGTTAGCACTACCCAAATATCAGTCTGAGTATACCTCAGTATGAGTGCACTTGCCACAGGGCACTTCTAATGCTTTTGAATAAACAGCAGACAATCACCCATGGCAGCCTCTGACTAGAGTAAGGCCAAAGTGTACTGCTGAGAAAAGGCATCCAATTTATCTCTGAAGCCACATAAAAACCCTTCGTTGAACTACCTGTTCCCCTGACAGCTGCAAACTACTTGGGCTTTTGGGCTTATTTTAAATTTAAAATTTATTTGGCATCTATGGCAATCTAAAATGAAGACTTTTTTAATATTCTGGAATAACAATTGGTACAGCAGACTTCCCCAACTCCTCTGAGTCAGGGATGGACCCTTTGTCATTCAATTTAAGGCATAAATATGAAATTGGTTTCCAGGAAGAGTCTTAACCACAAAGACTGGCTGGATCTGAATCTATCATCCATCTGAGGTGAATTTTCATTCATCTGGATGAATTACTTCAACTATCTCCAAAATAGACACATTTCTGGTGGGAAAGGAGGATCAAAGAAGTGCTAGCCTAGCATTTGAATGGACTGCTAATTTTCTAGTGTAAAAAACATTTTTTAAAAAATTTTTCAGCCTTAGAGTTTTGCATCTTTCTCAGTTCCAGGTCAATGTTGAGAGTTTTGGTTCTATAATAATATTAATTAGACTGCAAAATTCTTCTAAAAGCACCAAAGCCCCAAAAATTTGTGTCTAAATTTAACAGAGACTGAAAAAATAAAATTCAGGACCAAGTCCTCAAACAACAGCTGAACCAAGGGAATTTATTTTCAGCAATTCTTCAGACACCAAAATACTGCTTCACAATGGAAACTGCAACTGAATTAAGCTACAGTATTAAAAACCTGTTATAAAATCTGCTTTTCAAGGGCTCAGCATTCATATAAAATCAGGTAGTGCACGTTGTATGTCAAGGTTATTGCTTTAGAAACCTGACATCATCTTGATGCTCAGGGATATTGATTCACTGATACAGCACTACAGAATTAAGTTCCCTTGAATACTCTGTAGGAAGGGCCATACATCTGTTTTCTAAAATATCCTCCCAACTGAGAACACAGTGAGAGGCAAATGTTTTCAGAGACGGGTTGCCCACCTCCTAAGGTGAGCTGTGGGCAGACACAACAACTGCTTAAAGAGGTGCTGCAGAAAAAGAAAGAAATTAATCAGCTCCCCTTCTCAATGATTAAGACAAACAGAGACAGTCAGTGTATTTTGTCAGGACTATTTTGGTGAAGCATTGCATTAGACATCAGGGAAAAAAACAACTCCAAACTTCCTAACAACAAAAATACTGAACTGTTGCAATAGGAAGAAAAAGGCAAGTGAGAAATCCATACCTTTGGAGCATTCAGAGAGAGCAGGCAAAACCAAAACAGACATAGGTTAAGCTGCACTGTGGTACAGGAAAGAAATCGATCCAAATGCAGCGCCTTTTTTCTAAATTGTGATTTTAAAAAATTTACATCTTTTCACAAAATGGGGTTGGGGTGAAAAATACATATTCCAGCTTTTCCATCAGTTTTAGCAACCATGAAATATTTTCCTTAGTTAACATAACAGCTTATTAATCCACAGACAAAAGGTCTTGTCTTTTTTTTTACATGGTCTTGTGTTCTGCCATTCCTCATAATAAAAAGTAAACAGATACACAGATATGTAGGCACAGCTAATGGCAGCTGTGTGCAGCCACCTTTTCAGCCAAAGTACTCACTCACACCATTTATTCAACTGGTTTTAAAAGCAGACTTTTTCATACTTATAGGCATATGGACATAATAACTGCAATTCAAAAAAAAAAAACAAACCACTGGTGTCACAGTAAGTTCAAATTCTTGACTATAAATACTTTTCTGACATAAAATGTAACATTTTGGGCTGAAAATTGAGTATTGACAAACAATACAACTTCTGTAAAGGTTCTGCACTCTGGAATTGTACTTTGTAAGTCAATGATTTCTGAATGTAGCAGATCATCACTGGAGTCAGTTTGCCCTTAACAATCAAAGTTAAAGTTTCTCTCAAGTCTATATTATTTTCCGGAATTCAAACTTCATTACTCTAACATCAAAATAGTGCCTGTTAGAGAAGGTATAGAAGGTCTAATGCTTGGAATGCTACTGGAGTTTAAAATAACAAAATTTTCAGCACCTAGATTGAAATGCAAAATGTTAAGTGTAACTTCAACTAGAGTCTTACAATCAACTAAACACCAAAGCATATGTCTTTGGAAGAAAAAGGCAAAACAATAATAATAAAAAATTGCTTTGTTCTCTCATTATTTGCAAACTAAGACACAGATGTGTGAAGGGATGAAACTGAGAAGCAATAAGAACTTGAATATGGAAAAGTAAAAAATGAGCACATGGGTTATATTGCTTCAGAAGAACTCAGGAAAACCACTGCTTTTCAGAGACTTTGGTGATTTCTTGCAAGGTGCCAACACACTCAATAGACAAAACTAAACAGTTCAAAATATGATTCTGCAATTAAGTGATTTTGTTGCATTCAATGATAAGGCAAGGAAAAGGACCAGCTCTGACCTAATTCAATTTGTATCTTCAGTGACTATTTTGAACATAGAAAAGAAAGAAAATCACGGCAACCATATTTTGAGTAAAAATACATTCTTTTTTTTTTTTTTCTGAATGCCCTCCTGTGTTCTTGTGTTTGCCTGAACTGCTTTTGAATACTACAATGATACAGATGTCACAGCTTCAGGCAGGCTGGGCTTTATGGCAACTACAGACCAATGCACTGGCCTTACAAGTTTTTGTGTGCAACATTTCCAGCTTCTGACTTACAATTTAATTTAATTCTTGACCTACTCATTATCTCTGCAGCAAAGACTTCCAATTATTTTGGCAACTGGTAACCTAAGGACTATTCTGACATACCCAAATCGGCTCCCAAGAAGGCTGTCAAACAACCTCTCCATTAAATAACATTCCTGTCATCAGCTAGTGCTTTTGTGAAAAAAAAAAAACCCATAGGTAACTAAATAAATAGACATCTGAGAGAGTTCTGCTCATGTAGCTTTTGTGACATGAAGCTGTACAAGTGCAGTTGGAATTGGAATGTACTTCATATTTCTACTCTGACAAAGACATTTATTGACAATACAATGACAATGCAAAAATAATAGCAGTAATCCTTCCAGCCAAAGTGGGGACAAACTGGGTCTGCCTTAACCTCTCACACTGGGTCAAATTTCAATGGAGAATGGAATTTGCAAAGAACTAATGAAGTATCCCCCTAGGACAAGGCTATAGAAGGAAAATAAGATTTCAAGTGAGTCCTTCCTATTTTTAAAACATTTTCATGTTCACTTTTATATTAATACTAATGTCTTGATAAGAGGAACATGAGTTGGCGATATAGTGACATTTCTATCAACGTGAAAGGTAAAATGAACTGTACTAAAGAATAAGCTACCAAGTCTGTGGTTCTCTGAACATTCATGAATGTCAGTTACAGTCACTTTAATTGCTCTGTGCCCTCCCACCCCACTGTGGAGGATGCCCAGCCTCAGCTGCTGCTGCCTGTCACTTCAGAAAAATCTGTTTAATAGTTTTGTTATATCCTCTGTCATTGATACCTGTCCCTACATTGCCTTTCTCCACTGAGTCTTCCCAATGGCACAGGATCTTAAGGCACTCCAGTACCACACAGAGCATCTGAACAATTCTCCTTGTTACAACAGAGGCTCTCCATGGCACAAAGTCTTTTTTTTCTCCTACCTGACCATTTTTCAGCTAAGCTCTGTTACACAGCTAACCCTGAATTCACCTACAATTCTGGTTGACTTCTGAGAGACATGAATGAACCCTGGATAGACAGTTCACAGAGTTGATTATCCATGATACACTTCTCCATGGTCATTACCCAGTGATACCAGAGATCTATTTTCCCTGATGAATTCAGATCCACAGGGAGTTCAGATTAAACACTCTTGTGGATAGTCTTCATGCTGTTCACTCACAGGTTGAAGGAGAAAGCTCCCTGTACTCTACAGCAGCACACAACTCACTGGTATATACTGTTCATGCCACCATGCAGCGTTAGAAGTGGAAATTAATGGGGGGGTAAAGGAGGGGAGGTTGCCATGTTGGTTCAAATTTTCACGTAAAAAAATCCCAACACCTAAGTATGATTTTGCCTGAAATCAGCCTAAGGAAACAATTCCTAAGCTCTTGGATATGGGCTGCTGTTCTGCTTCATTATGAATTCCAAGGCCGGTAAATCGCTCGTACCTTTGGCAAAGTCAGAATTATATATATAATTAAATCAAACGTTAAAAAATACTGAAGAGCTCATATCTTATTCTCACAGGACCATCCTTATCCAATAAGACTGGAATAAAAGAAATCACAGTTTTGTACTTGACAGAGAGAAACACAGACAGAACACCTAATGGATAATTAACTGGTGCAATCATTTGGAGGAGCTGTGAAACTATCCTACATTCAGTTTTCTAACCAAGAATGCACACATATTTTAGCTCTTCCTCCTTTCTGCTGTTATTTCTTAACTCTTTTTCTTGTTTTCTTTGGGAATTAAGTATCAGTTAATCGGGATTAGGACCATCCATGCACATTCACACTGCAGAAATACAAAATGTGAAACACCACTCCCCTTTTTAGACACAGATGAATTTGACAAATATTCAGAGCATCTGAAGACAGTTTTCCACAGGTAGTACTACAAGTAATTTTTAATAAAGGG
The DNA here is from genome assembly GCA_035583135.1 of Lophotriccus pileatus. Classification (NCBI taxonomy): domain Eukaryota; kingdom Metazoa; phylum Chordata; class Aves; order Passeriformes; family Tyrannidae; genus Lophotriccus; species Lophotriccus pileatus. The sequence goes on from JAWWES010000169.1 coordinate 10,819,221, forward strand.
CATTCAAAAAGCCCACAAAAGTCTTCCAGATTCAATAAACTATTTAGCGAACAGTGAGAACATAAATACTTCTTCCACTTCTACTACACTAAAGTATTTATAGCCACCACTGATTCCTGTGAATGTGTCCTGTATCAGTTTCCTAAAAGAGATTGTATAAACAAACATATACATACAAGGGTTGTGAGTGTAATGAAATTAAAAACATACTTCGGAGATGTAAGGTGATTAGAAACGAGCAGTGTTTGTCCAGAGAAATCCCTGCCATTTAGTGCAATGTTACCCACTCCAATAGCTTGCTATTGACTCTAATGAATTATTTTGGCAATACCCAAGAAGAGTTCTGTCTAGCACTGATTTCTGATCTGCAACATGTCTAAGATGATAGAGCAGAGACTCAGAAATTATCCCAATCTTCTTCTGTTAGGAGTGACCAAGAAATGTCTCCCTCCCCAATTAATTTTGTGTACAGTTTTGTGGCTCCACACGTATTTTTTTTATTTCTTTTCCATCATATACCAGAATCACTGCCCTTGCCCTTGGTTTCCCACTCTCAGATAAACAGCCTATAAAATTGCTGCAAGAAAGCAGGTGCTGCCTTTCACACAGCCACAGACAGACTTCCTTTGCTGAGCACATTCCGCATACAGCACCCGTGCCAGGCTCCAAAAGAGAGAGACGATAATGTAACTGCCGAAATGCCCAGAAGTTCCTCCGAGCACAGACTGAAAAGAGGACAGGAGCAGGGGGGCTCTAAAACCGGAGAGTGCATCACATATTAAAAAGTAACTTTTCGGCAGCGCGTTGAGAGGCTGAGCACCAGGCAGAGAAGGGGAGCACGCAGCCACATGGTATATTCCTGCCTCTGCCTCTCTCCTCGCTCTCTTTTGGTCCTTCTCTCCGGCTTTCTCTCCCACCTCCTCTCCCCGGCGCTGCCTTCCCCTCTCCCCCTGCCGCAGGCTGCAGAATGGGACACGCTTGTTCCCCAGCCAGCCGGCAGCTGTCACACAGCGGAGGCAGCCAGCAGCCGGTGCGAGGAGTGAGCCTACTCTGTCATTTAGGATGACTCACTGGAATCTGGCATTAATTTCTCTTTTTCTGATAGTGGACGGAGAACAACCAAAAAGCTACACTGGACTAGACCAAGGTAAGAGATTTAAAAGTCTTTTTTACCCTAAAGCCACCCAACGCTCTGAGGGTGCCAAGCTGTGTACAAAAGCTGGCACTGGAACTAATTGGGTGGGTGTCTGAGTACCTGGCACTACATGCCATCAGTGTGTCCTTCTGGTGTTAACCCCGTGTGTACCACCCAGCTGCAGCCGGGGGGAGAGACAGCAGGTCAAAATATAACCTAGTGACTGCATTTTCTTCCCTTAATGCAACTTTTACTGCCGTACTACCACCTGCTCCTGTGGATACAAGAAGCTTCTCAATATTGCTGAACGATCAGCCTTTTGTGTTCTGCTGCTGGGAATGTAGCGTACCAGGCGTCTGTCATGGACTCCGTGTGAATTCATTCCCACAGCAGTTGTTTCATCACTTTAATGAGTTGGAATTCCACAGTGCACAGAAACGCTTCCCTGTCATTTCCCCTCCCTCGGAGGGGTTCTCACAGGATCATATAGATACGATCCATTTTCAGGTTTTTCAAAAGTAGTGCTCACTGAAACCACCAGAACAAGTCTGCTGAAGCACAGGCAGTGCTGCACTGTATATTCTCTCTGCATTCCTCTCTATTTTTTCTGCTGTGAATCAAAAATTCAGCGTTGCAGGAGGGTTTTTGCAAGGACAGTAAATGTCTCTGGCATAGCAATTTAAAGTAAAGGGAGAAGCTTCTTCTCCCCATTCTGAAATCCTGGCAAAATGCTCTTCTTCCATTTTCTGAGGAGGTACAGTATTTCTAGCAGAGTTATCTAAGCAGGTTTCTGCTGGGGCGGATTGACAGCTTTTAGTTGTGATTTTAATGAAAAGCTTTCACTGAGTGTCTACAGCTTCATTTCTGCCAATCCAATGCTCTTTACCAAATGGCTTACTTCAGAGGGTGACACCTTTAAAATTAACCCAGCAGCATGCTTTCTAAATCTATAAACAGAATAACAAACTAGCTAGGGTACATTGCAGAATCTCACAGTCTTACCTTTGGATCTTTAATGGTGTAACTGCAGTGGAAGACATTTGGTTTGGTTTAAATGTTCTCTGTACTGTGGAAAGTGTCACAATTGTAACTGAATTTACCTGTGTTTCTTATACATAATATGGTATTTTTCTGCAATACTTACACATTCTATTTGTTCAGACCTTCTGGGTACTGGCAATAGGCTTATTAAGAGTTGACTTTTAAACCCACAAAACACTGCCCTGACATTATTGCCATGAAAAGGAATCTCTGCTCAAAGAAGATGACTGGTCCCACATTGATCACATCTATGGACATGAACAAACAGGTAATCAGCAGTTGACACCAAACATCAAACATTCAGCTTCCAGGTAGCCATCAAGACCACAGTCTCTTGATACAGTATGAATACTTTTGGAATGAAGTCCAACATGGCACCAGTAAACACTCCCCTTAATTACTGCTCATCCATGCAATCCTTAATTTAGACTAGGGGAAAAAAGATTCTTATTTCGGAGAACTTACAGGACTTCGGTACAGAGCTTCAGGAAGAGATAGGACAACAGCTTGATGTGTCAGCATGGATTCTACATCATTTTCCATCAGAATATGGTACATTTTTCCACTTGTATAAGTGGAAAGTATTTGCCAACATTAACCATTTGGACAACTGCAGAGACTTTAGTAATTTTTTTTATAATTTACTTTGTTTTCTTAGCATTTAGGTACGATACCTGACTGCAAAGGTATCAGATTATTTCTGGAGAAAGAAATTCTAAAGTACAATTCAGACAACAGATCATTGTGATTCTGTCTTTAAGCAGTTGATAACAGTCATGCTACTTATTTTTAAAGTAGTAGCTATTTATTGTTTGCAAACCCTTAATCACTTGCTATTGTAGCACGTCATAGTCTCTGGGGTCTGAACAGCTATTTTTGAGCCTGTCTGGCTAATGTCTAGAATAGAAAATTAATCTGTTCACAAGTTGGGTTTTTCAGTGCTATTTTCCTTTCTTTTGAGACATCAGTATATTATCAGTTTTCATGTGTGTGGCTCTTTCAGGTGGAATCTTAGTCCATTTAAATGCAGACAATTTACTGTGATAACAGTTTATTGTAGCTTAGCAACAAGAGCTAAAAAAATCAAGTTACATCCATCACACATGCAAACCTTGTATTGTGCTGCCCTGTACTCAGCAAATTAAACCCTTGAGATAAATGACATTCTAGACCAGTCAGTTTAATATCATTAGCTGGGCTGGCCAGTTGTTCTAATTACAGAAGTCAAAGACTGCAGGAAGCAGCTGCAAAGTCAGCACATGTGCAAGGGGCTGTTTGTAAAGCACAAACACATGCTTTAACTTGAGGCTTCTTTGTTGCAACATGAATTATTGAGGAAACGTATGGCACTTAATATCACTGACAGAAAAAATGGCCTGGCTATGGTCCAGGTGGTAAGACTTGTATGAGTTGCATGGGGTTATCACTGGTCTTTCTGTGAAGTTTAATTTTTGGTGTAGTATTTTCACCAAAATAAACAAACAAGCACTTCCAATGTTATTTCACTATAATCAGAGGCTTTTGGGGCATTCATTTACTGGTAAGCTAGGAGAACGGCAAGAGGAAAATTAGTGGGCTGCAAAGAGCAGCTACCACCTACTGCTACCTACTGTCCTACCTCCAAATTTTACTCCAAATGGAGAATCCACTATCCATGTGAAATGTTCAAGGGGCAATAAGATGCATAGCTGCTATACTGGAATTGGTATGAAATACCCCTAAGAAACCGATGCTCAACTCTGGAGCTCTGATTGATTCTAAAAAGGTTAAACCAGCCACAAACCAGCTAAGTGGAGTCAGGCCAGGGTGGCCAGGGATCTCCTCAGCTCTGAGTTTCACATCCCTCTTGGCATTTCACCTCCACCAACTGAAGGCAGGAGAGGCACAAGTTTTGCTGTGGTTAGTTAAGTGGATTTAGTCTTATAACTGATTTCATTCAGAAAAGACAAATGTTCGGCCAAGCCCTTCAGCTCAAAAAATCAGCTTAAATAGATGCTGTTTCACTTCAGTTCTCTGCTATTTCTCTACATGTCATTGGAACATAAAATCCCATCCAAAAATGAAGTGATCTAAACAACAAGGTTTACACATCAGGAGCATACCAGGTTTTGATAACAACTTCTACAAAGGTATAAAATTGCTCCCAGCTACTCAATAAACCGTATTCTGTGTATAGGCTTGCAAAAATGGATAAAGCTTCATTCTCCACTGCAACAAGCACACTTAGCCACTTTCATAGTTCACTATTAATGTCACTGTAACTTAAGCTGGTGTAGATCTATTCATTGCACCCTGAAAAGAGTCAAGATGACCTCCTTCCTACTGCACAGTACTTTGTTATAAGGTAAGCAAGCTGTACCTACAAGTAACATTTTGAAGATTTCTATTAATCATCAAGATGGTACTTCAAATTGAACTTTACATAGGCCCTATTTTTAGAACAGAGGACATTTTCACACTTGCTATACCGCGTTCCAGAAACTTCTTGTGACATAGTCTGATCAATTAAGATCAAATCTAATCGTAGTCTAAGACTGAGGATGTTCATAAGGATGAAAGTAAGGCATGTACGTGATGCAAAACAGGTGTCCAACCTTTGTGAATAGGCATTACCTTTTGAGAAGAGCATTTTTCTTTCATCAGAATAAAGAAATCTTAGAATCATGGAATCATAGAATATGTTGAGCTGGAAGGGACCCATAAGGATCATCGAGTCCAACTCCTGGCCCTTTGCAGGACACCCCAGAAATCACACCATGTGCCTGAGAGTGTTGTCTACATGCCTCTTGAACTCTGCCAGGCTTGGTGCTGTGACCACTGCCCTGGGGTGCCTGTTCCAGTGCCCAACCACCCTCTGGGTGAAAAAATTTTCCTGATATCTTTCAAACACCCTGTAATTTAGGAATGAATGTATTTGTTGAAGAAGCATTACTGCTTTCTTTACCTTCGATTTTGCATTGCTCAACTTTACCACACTCCTGTAGCATTTTCAGCCCAATAGAATTTGAACCTCTGACCACCTACACCAGTGAGGAGTACATCCAACTGAATCATAAAGGATTAAGGTAATAAGTGTGTAGTGTATCTCAGGATATATGTGTGAAAATAGTGTCAGAATTCAACACAAATACAAGGTAATATGTCCAATTTCAATCACAACTTTTAGTTTTAACAGGCTCTTCTTTACAATAAAGTCAGGACTTTTTTTTAGTTAGGACTAATTTATTTTCCATTAAATTCTGTCTTATTTCTGTATTTGTTTAATCCAAAGAGTGCTCTGTATTTTCTCTGAAATAAAACACAGATGATGCAGTTTCCAAAGCACCATTTTAGTTCTTTCTTGCTCAAACAAAATAAAAACAATACTGTGTTCACCACAAAGTAGCTTTTCTCATACTTTTGAGCTTTGTCATATAATTTGGATTTGTGAAAACGGATGTCTTTCAACAACTAAAACAACAGGAAAATATTTTTTTTCTTATTCATTTAATTAACATGTGAAAAGTCTTTTCACTCAACATCAGCTTGCTTGTTTGTTTTCCTTTGATTGTAATTTAAACTTCCAAATTATGAAGAAACTAAGTATGCTAGATACGTATTCTCTTTAAGTTTTGAGGCAATTTCATTACTGAGTTGTTGGCTAGTTTAGGAATGCTGTGTTAAAGACAATCTGTGTGAATAAACTAACAACTCTTCAAAGGGAAACACCCCTGAGAGCAAAGAATACATTCTCTAGAGCAGTTTCACTGTGACATATCAAATGGATGTTGGACATAAGCTGTACTTTTGGTTATACTCAGCAAGGTCTGTGCAGCTTTTCCTTCCTATTTCTCCTCGTGTCTTTCCCAACCTGTTTGTGTAAGTGGTGTGTGTTTGAGAAAAATGCTTCACAAATCACATCTGATCATCTTTGAGGCAAGGTTCTAGGAAGAAGTAATAAATTTAAACAGGCATCCTCACATGAATAGAAAAGAGCATGGAAGCTTTGAGCAGACTAGCCTTTCCTCAGTTCCTAAACATCTCCAAGTTCTGCTTTGCTTACAACTACATCCTCACATTTTTATAATCACTACTATATCACGTCTAATATACTGAATATATAGTCAAAAAGAAATTATCCCATAAACTCCAGGACACAGGTGAGGTCATGAAACACACAGGACACTGCCATGCCAGAACACAGTTCAGTCTCCCTTCTTGAGCCGCCACTGCAGTGGTGTGCAGCAGAGCAGTGCCAGATCCTGCCAGGAGGCACCAGGACTGTGCATATCCAATATACTGCTCTTGGAGGCCAGAACAGAACAGAACTGGGCCAGGACAGAACTAAAAAAAGACAACCTCGATGTTACCAGGAACTGCAGAAAGCACCTGTTATGGCACATTTGTTAACTCCATTACAGCTGGTGACTGATTTGAGAGGAAAGGAAGTAATGTAGAAAGCCTTGCATTTCTAAGAAAGCCAAATACCGCTATGGCTAGTTTCTGCACCAGGGAAATGAAAGAAAGAGTTAATTAAACTATCTGTGGTCTGAAATACTACCCTGGAATTGGTGTTTATCTTTTGTGAAACAGCTTTAATGATGCTATTTACGCCCTTACATTTTTCTCATTGTTTTGCTCACTGTCCTCTGTTGCCACTAGTATTATTACACTTTCAGTATTAGTAATAAAACAATTACAGAGCCTCTCTGCTGTTTAATGGGTTTGAAATCTCAGGAGTTGAAAATAATTAAGTTGGATATTTGTGCTTGCAATGAAGTTTGATATTTGATGTGAAAAAAAAAAAGAAAAAAACTAACAGAAAGACCTGTAAATATTAAAGTCAAATGGGACCACTGAATGACTGAGTCTGACTTCCAGCATACCACAGCAACCCTGTCATTTCATCCAATTTTACCTGTGTCAAACCTAGTATCTTGTATAGATAAGTCCATTATTATAAAAATAGTTTCAGATCTCGAAAATGATAATACAGGCTGCAAGTGCAGGACCTTACAATTGCTGATCACAACAGAGTGGGATCATTCCTGTCTGCTCAAACCAGCTAACCTAAAGCCCCCTACCTGGCAACACATTCTTCTTGGCTAAGCACAGCAATTCAATCTCAAAACACATTTCTCGCGGAAAGCTAAGAGAAACTTAAAAAAGAAAGGGAAAGTAATTAGAGGATGTGAGCTAGAATTCAACACAGATGACAGGCACTTCTACAAGTTGCTATTAAAAAACCCTCCAAACTTATAATTTCAGAAGTCTCAGGAAAATTACAACAACATCACACTATTAATTTTTGGGTTTTCCTGCCCAAATAATGTACTTTTCCCTTCTTCTGGGTTTAGCACTAATCAAAACCTTATCAGTGCTGCACCTCAAAAGGTAAATGTAAATATTCACTCTGTGCAATTTCTTGCAAAGGAAATGTATAAAGTTCTCTAGAGCCAAAAGTATACATACCATAAAAGGTTAAAAAATATATGAAAGGATGGCTTTTGCACAGTAGGAAAGAACAGGATGAGGAGAGACAACCCTGTGCAGCATTACAGTAGGATTTACACACAGAGAAAATTCCTCAGCTCCCTCAGCCTTTCTCTGCACTCCCCATAGCTGCCTGAAAAACGTTTGTAGCATTGTTTCTGCTAATGAATAAAACAAAGAGAGCCGAGGCAGAAAGGGTGCAAGAGACACTGGAAAATGAAGGAAAGGAATGAGGGAAGGAAAATAGAAAAAAAAAAAAAGTGTTTCCTCCCCTCCTTTACTCAACATTTCCAACATTTATAGTGGATTTAGGGAAGAATCCGTCAAGAAATAAGGATTAAGACACAAAGGAATACAAAAGAAAACAAATACTAATCATAGGATCACAGAATCACTAAGGTTGGAAAAGACCTCCAAGATCATTGAGTCCAACCTCTGGCCAAACACACAGATTTCAAAGAAACCATGGCACCTAGTGCCATGTTCAGTCATTTTTTCAACATTTCCAGGGATGTGACTCCACCACTTCCCTGGACAGCCCATTCCAATGGCTGACCACCCTTTCAGTGATGAAATTCTTTCTGATGTCCAATCTGAACCTCCCCTGGTGCAACTTGAGGCCATTTCCTCATCCCATCACAGGTGAACTGGAAGAAGAGGCTGAATCCCACTACAACCTCCTTTCAGGCAGTTGTAGAGAGTGATTAGGACTCCCTCAAGCCTCCTTTTCTCCAAACTAAGCAGGCTCCCTCAGCTGCTCCTCATATGACTTGCTCTCTACAGCCTTCACCAGCTCTGTTGCCCTTCTCTGGACACATTCTAGCACCTCAATGTCTGTCTTGAAGTGAGGGACCCAGAACTGGACACAAATGGAATGAAGTGGCAAATAGAACATACAGGTGATGTAGCAGATATCCCCTCCCTCAAAGCCAGGGCTGTCCTATGGTCCGTTACTGAGGGCAGAAACTGGAACATATGTCTTTAGATCCAAAGCTTCTGACAAGGCATCTCCACCTTCAGCTCATAGCCCCTATGGAATGGATGCAGGGATAATGGCTGTTGTGGGGACTGGGGGGGTAGGGTGTGGAGGCTCATGCTGTTAGGGGATTGGTACCATAGCAAAAGATGGTTTTCACTCTCACATTGGTTTACTGCACTTCACAAAATCAATTCAACACCTTTCATCGTCCTGTCAATCACATTCTGAAGCACTGCAGGACAAAAGGATTTTCTCTGTGACAGTGGGATAGGAATCACGAATTCTTATCCTTCTGTTGGACAGTTCAGTACCCAAAAATTGTCAAGACAGCAGAAACCACACTGTATTTTGGTCTCCTACTGCCAGTACACAAGGGTGTCTGTCCAGAAGGACCAGAGTTTTGTAGATCGTGGAGGTATGGGATAGCAATTTTTGTGAGGCAGAAAAGAAAGAAAAGGACCAGGGAACAACCACTGAAATACAAAAAACATGGTGCAAACATCTCCTTAAAAATATTGAAATAGTAGAGAACTGTAGTCTGCTGAAGAAAAAAATATTGAAGGGAAGAAATATGGGGGCTAATGTATCACTAGCATCAAAATTGCAAGCTGTAGTACTAAGTGGAGATTTGATTTTCACCTGTTGTGACTCAGAGTCATGCTAAATTATTACAACCTCTTTTCACTGAACACCTTAGATTGCCAGAGCCAAGCTTTCCTAGGCCAGTTAACCTGCTGGGGATGAAAAATTCTATGATACAAACTGAGCATTTTGAGTAAGGAAAACTAGAAGAAAAATAAACAGAAAAGCAATCTAATATGTATTATTTAATCTACCATCAATCTACAGTCACTAAACAACAACATTGTTTCTATCCTCAGATCTTTATTGTTAACTCACAGTGACTAATATCCCATTCATATATCTCTTCGTGATATGTTTTGACTGCCAGAAAATTGCTCCTCTGCCTGAACTTAGGAAACAATTTATTTTCTGAGCTGAAAATGTAAATACAACAAGGCACAGAAGAGATAGCCCAGTCATCCTCTGGTAAATATGACAATTAGTGGTAGATACATTCATCCCTCAATAAGAAACCTACACTGCACACGTGTCTGTGAGTACTAAACTGCTTAGACCATAGTGCCTAATATTACTAAAATGTTACTACTGTTGTGACAGCACAAGGGGGACAGGCAGAGAGGAGAAGAATAAACTAACTTTTTCAAATTGCAGATAGCATAAGAATTGTCCCAGAGAGGGGGTGGAAGAAGAGAGGAAATTAAGGTCCCCAGTCTGGAATGAAGACTGATAACCTGTAAGTGGCATCTCAGCCTTTTGCAGTCAATCTTGTGTAATTATATTTCATGTAAATACAGTGCTTTAATCACCACCCCTCACTTCTGATCACTGCTTAGGGTTTGACTCAAAACTGCCAGCTCTGTGAATATAAATAACCAAATGTCTCCAATAAGCCAGGCAGCAGCTGACTCCAGGGTTTTAAAGGTCAATAATTTCTTTTTAAAAATCAATATATTTGTAAGTAGTGTAAAAGCTTCCAGACTAAAAATGTGCTTAAATGGACAATCCAATAGGGCTTTCTCCAAGCCACATGAATTTTAACAACATTCACACTTGATAGTTTTCAAATTGTCAGAAGGCCTTTTATAAGGGACGGGGAATTCTGAAGATTCATTCTGCCCCTTTCCAGGAAGCCACTACTCGAATATTCCCTATTCACAGCTTATCACAGACAATGGATACTATTCAACAGAGACAACTCAGGTACATTAAAACAGGAAAAGTGTGTAAGCAATAAGCAAACAATGGCATGTTGCTGAGTCAAAGGGAAGCAGGCATGGTGTGCTTAGCCTCCCTGAAAGGAGCACTTTCTTTCTTTTAGTTCACTCTGTTCTCTAGCTATTTCTGTGAGAGTCATCACTGTTTTAAAAAAAGAAGGGATTTTCTGTGATCCAAAAGAAATGGTTGAAGATAACCCTCCCCCATCTCCAATTTTTATAAATGTTTGTGCGATAAATAAGGATCTAAGTGAGTGAAATCACTTGCTCTTCCTAGAAACTATTTGTTTGGTTAGCTATGATACATTTAATTTATTATTTATAGACCTAAACTTTCACATCATAATGAGACATACTCAAGCAGACTTGAATGCTAGCAGTTGAAATAAGTGTGATTGAGAAATGTATTTAGTTAAAAGGTATTCAGATAATTTGATTTCCCTTTGTGCTCCATCTTTCACTGTGTCCACAAGCAGCAATAATTCAGAATAACCACTACCAAAAGAAAACCTTAAAAGAAAGGTTACATGAGGGTACAGCTCATGCAAGTAACAAGAGCCTACATGAAAACAGCTTAAGTGTTGCATTTGGTTAAGTTTTTTAGACTTCAAGGCAAGCCTCATATTCCCTTCTAAGAGGGGCTCACAGAAAATAGGCTATGGAGTAATACAGGACCCACAGGAACACAGTTTCCTAAAATTAGGTCAGCACTGGTATAAAATTAGATTCAATGTTCTGCTGACCGAAACTGAAAAGAGGAGGAGTAATTTTTAATCACAAATTCTTGAGGGTAATGATATATCTTGCTGGAAGTCACCAAGTATGTGCCACAAACTTGCACAGTGATTAGCTCCTTCCTCTTGCCAACACTGCTAACACTCATCTGAAGTCCAAACACAACTGAAACTTATAAATTAACTATGAGGGACAAAATTGTTTCAAGTCAAAACATGCAGCACTATTTAGAGAAATGATTATACTCTACACTTACATGGCATTCAGTATAAGAGTTATCTACTGTAATTGATTTCTCAATTATATCGTCTGATGAAATTGCTTGGGGGGGGCTGCAAAACTAAAAAGAGAAAGAAGAACAACACATGAAATTATAAAGTACTTTGAATCACCCAAACATACCAAATAAATTGGTGGAGATAGTAATCATAAAAAAGTATGATGTAGCAACCTTGGAACATCCTGAACAATGATCTTGAACAATAACTTTCGAAAATCAATTCTAACCATTTATTGTCTTACAATGCAGCATCTCTGAGGCTTAGAAATTAAACTCTGGGGAGAAAGAAACATTGTTTTCTAGTAATGAATGAACTGACCTTGTATTACAGAATCACCTGAGTAAAACAACCAGGCTGGAGCAATAAGAAAGAAGGCTACACAAAAAAACAATGCCCATTACTACCTTCCTTATCAGCATTGAAGTACTATTTCAAAATATTTTATTATAAACTTGTTTGACCTATAGTAAGTATCATTCTGAATAGTAGTAAATTGTATAAATACCTACCCCACCACTCAGTCTCACTAAGGTCACAACCCCTGTGGATCCTTCTCCAGAGGGCTGAGTGCACAGACTGACTGAGGAAGATCCTGCTGACTGCAGGATCTATGCAGAAGCCCACAAGGGTGCCCAGAGAAGTACCTACTGCACAAAAGGTCCTGGAAAGCCCTTCTGTGGAATTAAGTGATGTGTAAGGATATTGGAAGCTGCCAAGATGGTTATAAGTCAGACTTTGACAACTCTGGGACAGAATTTCCCTGTGTACCTGGGGAACAGGACAACTAGTGGAATGTAGGATTTCATTGGTTTGCAGACACATTTACTTCAGAAACTCAGCATGAAATAATCTAGTCTGAAACTATCAAAGACTTTGACAAAAAAATTGTTCAATACCTTCAGAATCACAGTATGGTAAAAGAAAGCCCTATCTAATATAAAAACCTATAGATTACCTAATACTGATACTAGTTCATGGTTCATAAAGAACAGGTTGTGAAACAAGCTCCTGGGCTACTGCCCAGGAGCAACATAGGATGGAGATTTTTAATACTATTTTGAGGAATGCTTAGCTGGATCTATAAATTGCAAGGAGCATGACTGCCTCATTCTGCAGAGCTTGTGCAGCACATCAGAAGAAGGTTAATGAATGCCAATGTGGGAAGCACTAATGAGGTACCAAACAGTGCTTTGAAGAGATCTGGCTTTTTGCAACTAGAGAAACACGTACCTTCTTTTCATATGATCACTGACCAGGAACTTAGTTCCTAGCCAGGTTTCTGCTGGGATGCAGGAACTCCCCTAGCCTATCCTGCCACAGCTTTTGAGCTTCTACCATACAACTTCAGATCCAAATGAATAATCTCATTATTTCCCCTAGGGTTCTCCAGGGGTGATACAATGAGGACTTGCAATACTGATGCCTTTAAGCTTTCCCAGCGAACTTCCCGTGCAGGCTTATACCCTGCTGTGCTTCAAGAAGCATATGGGAAACCAGAAACAAGCAATTACTTACAGAGGGGACACTGAGTGACAATGGATGCCAAAACCAATCCATACAATGAAGCAGCATGCCAGGAATACCACTGTATGTATGGGCATTTATGGCACATGTGGCAGTCTTAATGAGTAATAAAATGCATGCTGTTTTGTCACAAAGTGCTGTGAAGCAGATTGTTCTCATACATGCTGGGGATCTGAAGTGCCAGTTGTGCTTATTTTCAAAAACTTCTTGGATGAAGAGCTTGCCAATCTGCATGTGATATTTTGTGGCTGATTAATTTTATAGATTGTGCTAGGTAAGAAACACTCTGATTTACTAAATCCAATATCAATTTTAATCAAACTCTAGTTGCTTGCTAATTTGGAGACACAGGGTGCCACTTTATTGGCTTCTGTAGATGGTTGCTTTCCCCACACATAAAACAGTTCAGAGAAACTGAACTGAAACAACGTAAAATGCAAGAATGAGAAAAATCAGAATATTACCTGTTGTCTAGACCACTGACTGGGCTGTGGAGAGTTACAAGGAATCCTATCCCACAAGCAGCCAGCAAATATTGCAAGATATGTGAACCTGTGCCTCACCCTACAAGGACCTGTAGAACTGAATAACAACTTGTAAGAGGTTCTGTTTCAGTATCATGCTCAACAAATAATACTCTGTGGGTTCCTGGGTCTGCTCCTTTTCTATAAGCTACACTCTTCTATAATCTCATTGTGTAAATCAACAAAAGCAGCTTCTGTGCCCTTGTTCATACTGCAAACAGTAACTACATGAATCCACTGAATCTCTGAAAGTCATTCTCTGCGGGAGAATTTCTTTTTGTCATCTCATGCAGAATCCTTGTGCCGAGAGTCACTGGAAGGTACCTGTCCTTCAAATCTTACAATGACTTTATAGTGAATAAGTTCTTTTAATTCCAGTTTTAGATGCAGAATAATTTTACCTCTATGGTCTGCACAAGCCCATAGTCTTTTTCAAGATCAGGGTTTTATCCTCTTGTGTTTGCAAGTTTGTTAAAAAAAAAAAAAAAAAAACAAACTGACCAGAGCTTTGGGTGTGGGTTTTTTGTTTGTGTTTTAATGTTTGCTACTTTTTCCTAGATCGCATATTGTATGTCAAAGACAAAGAATTAGCTTCTCTGACAGTTTTTGGTTGGTTGGTTGGTTTTTATTGCTTTTAAGTTAGGCTGCCCACTGAGGACACACACATTCTGGAGCTCCTGAAGTAGAAAAAAAGCAATTTCAAACCAGGACAATGGAGAGTTTTGAAAATGTGATGACTACACAACACATAAATGAAGGGTTATTTTTATGGCTAAGGCAGGCTTTGCTAACCAGCTTAACTAAGATTATGTATGAAAAATTTTCCAGAATCACCTTCTGGCAAATCATAGTGAATGGAAGGTCTAGAAGGAACACTGATAAGTTAAAAACTCTCTGCTGTCACACGTGCACAGTGAATGGCTTCATCAGGCATCTGGAGAACCAGGAGAAATTGGACAAAAAAAAAAAAAAACAATATTTTAAAAAAAACAATTTAAATGCAAGCCCTTTCAGTTATTTTTCTTATCACTGGACACTGAGTAAAACTTAGAAACTCAGAAAGCCCTACCAACAGCAAATGAACTAGTTGGTTGATAAGACCTCTAGGAATGAACGGGGAGAAGGCCTTGTGCTCATTACAACTGACAGATTTTCTGAATTCCATGCCTTTCCCCAAACTACAGTATATGATTCTAAGAATATTGTACAGATCATGACAATGCTTTAGAAACATTAGCTGATCTTCCCGTACAACTCCTATAGCAGAAACAGGATGGTGTTTCCCATGCAAACACATAGGTTGTGCCATCCTGCAAGACTGACCAGAGGTGTTTTTAGTGATTTGTACTACACCTCCAGCAAAGGATTGCAAGCTCCAAGTTTTCATTAAAAGCAGAGCTACAAAATCAAGTCATCAAGCTAATGTGTATTTACTGGCTTTATCTAAGCACTTGTTCCACGTGCATTGGCTATAATTAGCCAATTAGACTCTTTGGAGACCTGATAACCATCTGTTGAAATCACTGGCAGTCCAGCAGCCTCAGTCCCTCAGCGGGTTTCACGTTTTGCCACTTAGTACTCCCAGTCACCCTTCCCAGTGCCAGAACGAAATAGAAAATGAAGAGAAAAGCTTTGGTCATTTTCTATTGTGAAATGAGGAATAAGGGACAAAGTATGCATTTGTGTATGTGTAAAGTAGGTTCTTGCATTTCCACACTAACTGCACTTCTAATTTTACCTTGAAGAAATAAAGGGTTTTAGTTGCCATAGCAACCATGTTAACAAATAGCAGCACAGTTTTTACACAAATGATGCGATTGTCAGGAGTTGGGGATAATCTAACAGGTTTTTATTAGATCCCCCCAAAAACACACTTATTAGCTAAAATAAATCCATTCCTTTTTTTTCCCTTATTACATGTTTCTCATTTCATAATAGCAAAGGTTTTTGTTTAAGAGGAGGTACCTGTATTAAGAGCCTCTAAATTTCATGTACCTTATCTTTCATGCCTGAAAAAAGCATCACATGATTGCAGCATTCTTTAAAAGGCATAAACTGATTTGCATTAATGCTTCTCTCAGTGAGCTAACTGGGGGGCTATAAATACAGTTCCTGTCTTCAGGATTACTTAGCAATTTTGTTGTTCTGAAGGGGAAAAATAAAAGCGGGGAAAAAGATAATCTTCACAGACAGATGGAAAGGGGGAGAGAATGTTCTGTACATCATCCAAAAATTAATGATGAATCTGTTGGTTCCTTTAAAGGGCAAAGATTTATAAAGGCTAAATTTTGCAGAGTTCAACACCTGAACATTTCTATTGCATGGGTTTTCTGGTTCAAATGCATTTCTGGAATAAATTACTGATAGCCCACTGCATCAAATATTAAGTTGGACAGATTTTCTTTCTAGAGAGAGCAAATTTTAATTTTAGCTGAACTATAATAGCAATATCAGTTTGCACTTCCCTAGTCCCTTCCATCTTCATACTTCCTTCAAAGCAGTTCAAATATCAGTCAAAAATATTAATTTGAAATATGGCCACAATTTAAGGGTAAATACACTAAGATGCTACCTCAAAGGGATAGGAAAAGTCTAGGGCATAACAAACCATAGATCATGGTAAACATGAAGAGGTGATTAACTATTCTGAACACCTAAGCCTTTGCTCAGCCTTTTATAAGCCAAATAAGACAGATGAGGTTTCCCAAACAATGTCATATTTAAAAATTTATGGATCTATTTAAATACAAGCACAGAGTATGTGTACAGACACTTGCTTAAAAAAAAAGCCACAAACTTTAGCTTGATGAATATAATTTTGAATTCATGTCTCATCTTCTAAGCCAAAGCAATGACTTAGCTCCTGCATTAAATTTGCTTTCCACTTCACGCAGCTATTATACTGGCTCAAAAAATTTTACTTTCTTCCAAACTAACTAACACCATGTCAAAAACTGTTCAGTAGAAGTGCACTCTCATGACACCTGGCAGCCAACACTTTAGATCACTACAATTACACATTTCCACTTCACTGTCCCTTCCTACCTGAGCATGACACCAGAGTCCTGAGATAAAATTACAAGGAATATTTTTACAGCAGGTAAATTAAATGAAGAGGTGAAGGCACTATTCTTCCTATCTACAATTTCTTTTTACCTCTGCAATAAATCCTGTTTCCACTGGGCATCTTTCATCCATATCTGGTTGGCTGATAAAGTTAACAAGCCATAGGCAAACTTGTGTTCAGCTGTTTAAGCCCATTTTCCTCCTTTTCACACAAATGCTACAAAACCAAGATGAAATAGGTGCAACTAGGAAGACTAATTTCTAAGAGTTTTCTCCTTCCCTCCTCCCTCTCCCCCTTTTCCTTTCCCCTGTTAGCCTACCAGGTCTATTTGCAAATAGCAAAGGAGCCACTGGGGCAATTTTCCTTTTTTTTTTTATTCCTTTGCAAGCTGTATCACCTTGCTAGGATATGCACCTCTTATTCCACCTATCTTTAAAGCTGACCGAGCTCTTTACATGCTTTATATGCCTCTGGCAGGCAGCACCTTGGAGAGCCTGCACCAGCCAACCACACTCTGCGCTTATTTCCATAGGGATTTCTCTCCCAATATATTCTAATTATGCCTGAAACGTTTATAGAATAGCTTCCATTTTAAAAATAGCTCACAAACCTAACACACATAGAGCAGATTCACTTCACCTGCACCAGGCAGACCCCATAGCAGTTTGACAGCTCTCAACACTACCACAACATACATTTTCAGGATTGCCATGAAGGAAAAAAATATGTCCACCTAGAGAGACAATGCTTCAGAGAGAACTTAAATAGATACATATTGTGCTTGATAACTGCAGACTATGGGGTGATATTCAGTATATGGGACTAAAAACTACCAAGGGTGTAAAATACCATGAAATGGATCTTAAATGTCCATAAGCTTAAGCAATATTGATTTTACATCTTAGTAACAGTAGCTTTCACAGATTATCATTCTTCTCCAGGATTACTATAAGGTGTGGGGGTTTTATCTGTTCAAAGAAATCATCACATTTCATAAGACACTTAATTGAAAAAACTTCTTCCAGTCAAGAATTTATATTTTTATTTATAATAATCCATGTTCCACAATAATTAGTAGAACAAGGTACCTGTGTGGGACAGGCAAGTCCCCATTTCAAAACTCTAAGAAATATTTTTTGAAACCATATTGTCAGTTTTCAGGAGAGCTCTCTTCATAACAGGACAAGTGAGAGACCTTTATTGCCAGTGCCTATCTGCTGCATGGTTAAGGTTTAACTGTGGTGTGCACTGTATGCAACACTTTCTCTAGGAGTTCTAGATGGTACACAGGCCAATTTGGAGGAGAGCCAAGGTAATTTTATTTATTCTACATGTATTGGAATTTTAAGGCAAATGTCTGAAATAAAATCTTAGGAGGGCAGGGAAGCCAGACATATTCAATATATGCAATAAGGAAGCTTCCTGTGGCTGCTCTTTCTTCCATACTTGGCTGGTCATGTGCAAACAACTTCATGCCAGAGTTGCAAGCAAGACCTACATATTCAGACTTTTAAAGTTACAGCATAGTGTCATACATTGAGTAACACAGTAGAAAATCAAAACTAAACTACAAGAGGACCAACAGTCTGGCCTGACAAAAAGTTCTTCTTTAGATGTACCATGCTCTGTCAGTGCCACATAATGTAATGCTATGCAGAGATACCCAAACTAACATAAGCATGCCAGCCAGTAAATTAACAGATGTGCTTTAATGTACTCCTCCATCCAGGTTCATTAATCCTTTTGAGAAGCATCTTGCTAAGATGGCAAAGCAAGGTATAGGCATCTCTGCATGACACTACACTATGGCCCAAAGATTTAGAGCAGTAGGCAGCTCTGGCATGTTTCAGGTTTAAAAAAAGAAAAAACAAAGAAAAAAAGTCCTTTGACTTTTGTAACTAATTATTAGTAGCTACAAACTGCATCAAATACCACTCTGTGTGAAAAGTCAGTTAGTATAATAATTTTTTTAAATTTATTTGAGAAATACTGTTTTGGTAATTAAGTAAAAGTGCACATGTGGCATCTTTAAGGAATTTTTATTGTGCCTGAGAAAGAGGCCAAGCTAATACAACCATGGAAATTGAACCACTCCATTAAAGCAGAGACAAGTATAGTAGCTGCCTCCACAGCTCTGACAGCCAAATTACATCAATCACAGACACAAGGGGATAGATTTAAGCATAAGGGTAGCACTGCACGTCCACATCCATACAAAACTTGGCCTTACTGACTGATTGTCAGGGAGTGCCAGCTGCAAGGTGTGGACAGCTGCCCACTAGTCAGCAGGCAGACCCATCAGTTTATTGAACAAAAAGAGCCAAACAGCTGAGAGATAGTAACAAATTTTTGTCAGAATAACCAGAGGAAAAGAGATTCTTCATGCCACTACTAATCTTGTGAGCCCTTTCATTATTTTAGCAGACATGCCTAAAAGTTATCCTGGCCTCCACTTTCATAGTTTGTTGATGATATGTATGTGGAAAACAGCATGTTACTGAATCATGCACAGCCGTAATCTTTGCTGCTGAGAATCATTAAAGGACATTACATGAGCTGAATATTGCTACTGCCCAATTTATACTATTCTTATTTCTATGCTAAGAAAAAGAAAATCACCATCAATGTAGCATGGCTTCCTGCTATCTCAAGATGCACAGAGTACAACACCTTTTGAAGAGGAGAGCAATAATATACTTACAGAGAGAAAACAGACACACTAGATTCTTTGCCATATTACCTCATTTTTCATACAATAGGTATTCCTTTCTGAGGTTTTTAAACAGTGATATTAAGGTCCATACTGGAAGCCATGAAATAGCACAGTAATTTGGGAAGATTCAGAAGTGGAAGCTGAAGGGAGAGGCAGCTACACCACACCACCAGTCTCAGTCTCTCTCACACAGGCTGATGACAGTTACACGCTGGAAAACATTCTGATGCTCACCAGCAGCAAACAGTCTGAATATGGGGGTAGGCTGGGTTGGTGGGGAAGGGTACAGGGACAACATGGAATGGCTGCAGTATTTGCATCACTACCTGAAGACCTGGGTTCAAGTCCCACCAGCACGATACTGGGCAAGACATTTGGGGTTGGGCTGTTACTATTTCCCTTATTCACATGGAAACAGCAAAACATAAATGTCCCTTCAATCGGTTAACGCTCTTTTTGTCCAGAGTTTGCCCTGTTACACAAAGTTCATCACAAGCTTAGGCAAGGTTCATCTGTTAGCACAAGAGTAAATAACAGTAACTGCCCAAATGAAAATAGGCCCAAGATGGGCCTGACACACACTCAAATACTGCTTTTTTAAGCTTTAAGCTAAAATCAGGCACCAGTGCATAAGCATGAACATAACCAACGAGAACCACTGGTCAGAAAGGAAGATAATGCAGAGAGAAGAGCAGTCCAGAGATTATTGCAACACCTTTGTTCAGCCTGCAATTTTGGAGGTTTTTGTAGTGCCTGCAAAGTGCCAGAAACTCCAAAAGAAGTTTAAAAGAAGTAGTCACAAGTCAGTAAAGCTTTTTGACTTAAATTAAAACTCCTGCTCACTAAAAGTTACAAACAGTAGAAAATCCATTGCCCAACACAGGAGGCAGGTGTAACAGCCATAATCCAGAGGTAAGGCAGAAAACTCCTGATTGATGCTTTTTTAATCTGGAGGTGAAAAAGCAATATTAAGATAAAGAATATTCCTTGAAAAGGTTGTCAGGGAGATGGAACCAGGCTCGCTACTGTGGTACTTCATGGGAGACAACAGACATAATTTGAAACAAAAAACCCCAAACTGAAAAAGAGTTTCAGATCATGTATAAAGAAAACTTTTTGTCATGAAGGAGCCAAGCAATGGAATAGGTTGCCCAGAGAAGTTTTGCCATTGCCCTCCTTCAAGGTTTTCAAGGCCAGATCAGACAAAGCTCTGAGCAGCCTGATTTGTTCTCACAGCTGACCCTGTGTTGAGCAGGAGGTTGAACTAAAGATCTTCTGAGGTCCCTTCCAATGGGATTTCTCCTGTGATCCTAGGATCTGCCAAAAATAACCCAGAGATATTTATAGAAAAACAATCCGTGCATAGGAAAGATCAATGAATAATTCAGTGAAAGAGGAGAGGGCGCATATAAAAGGGAGAGGAAGGATTTATATGTAACTCTTTCAGATGCATGTGGAGACATATTAATTTACTTTTGCAATGTATAAAAGTTTCTATTTGGAGAGGAAATACTACCATATTTGTGAAGAAAATAATAAAATTACAACACTGTCTTATCAAAATTGTCTTAGTACAATAACCTCCTTACAAAATAGAGTGTTTATGATGAATATATTACCCAGACCATCTTTACTTCTTTCTCAAGAGAGCAATATTTATTTATTCATTTTATTTCAGGGAAAATTGAGAAGTTTCAGACTAAACCAAATGAATGCTAGAAGTCTTCACCCTATGTTAGCAAGGAGTAAAAACTGGAAAAATTCTGTCCTTTTCACTCCTCAGCTTAGCAGCTATTTTCTGTCCTGCAGTATTTACCAGCTCTCCTTTTCACTTTCTTTTTCTCCTTTCATCTCTTTTACTCAGTGGGTAAAAGGCAAGTTACACACTGTTGTCCTGTGATTCATCCTGAATGCAAAACTACCCTTTCAGTATGACATGTGGTGTTAATCACCATCTTCCTCTCACTTGATGTCAGAGTTGGCAATTTTCTAGTATCTTCACTGTGTAGCCATGTGCACATAATTTCCCATTTCTTCATTGCATCCAAGTGTGGGTAGCAATTGCCACTAGACTAACCTATTTCAAGATATTTTTTTTCTTTTTTAAATATTCAGAGCCTGCATAATTTTTAGACAGTGTTAGATAGATTAAACTACTCTCAATCCCAATGGATATAAATCGATGCATTCATTTAATACACAGAGGGTTGTTTGTTTTTCTTCATCCATGTCAGTGTATTCCTCTCAACTGTTAATTTATATGAGGGGAAAGCCAAGTACATTTTTCCACCCCCTGCCAATAAGCTGATTGTTCTTTGGCTCAAGTTGTTCAATATATTCCAGACTGGAGCAAGGAACTTATTTGTCCTCAACAGTTTGGCAGTGTCCTGATATGTTAAGGGGATGCTGTGGTTTACACCCAATTTGTAACTACTTATCACTGGTGGACTTAAAGATCATGTACATTAGCTCTTTTTGTCTCCCAGAGGTCAAGGTGCCCATTAAAATATCTCATTTATTCCTCCTCTGTGTTTGTGCTGTGTGCTAATTCTATTAGAAAACTTTGCCTAGCTCAAGTTGCAGCATTAGGATTTGCATGTGACTCTCAGAGTAGGTCCTTCTGAGCCCCTAACTTTCACAGACAATACTACTACTAAATTCCTTGTACAGTACATTTCAGTTCTCACCAGTTAGCAAACTCAGTGAGAGCTGTGAAAACTGCAAACAAGTAACACCAATATATGATATATTTATAAAGGAAATTCTCAATATCACCAGTGTTTAGTTCTCAGACAACTGTCCACGCAATGAACAGTTAAAAATTTCCCTAATTCTACAGCTTATATATATCAGCACCAAGCATAAATGAAAAATGTCTTGTGGTTTCATAAATATTTTCCTAAAATAAATCCCAACTTCTAGAATTGTGTGCTGTTAGATATTACTTATCTGCCATCCATCCAACCACATCACTGCATCCTCCATACCCACACCTGCACACGCATTTTTATCAGTTTACACACCATTCACTCAAAATAAATAATAAATAAAATAGATACCCCATAGTAGAATATTTCATCCTGGAAAGTGATAAATTTACACCACACAGGACAACACAAATATGTGAAATATTTGCATAAGCACTAATGTACATCTACTGCAGTAAAACATCTAGCATTGTGTACAATGAGAAAATATAGTGTGTCAGTAACAGACTTAGGTTAAAATCCCAGTTGTTACAAAGTTACCTACTAGAGAGACATTACCATGGGAAATTTAGAGTGTGGATACTGGTGACAAGGAAGGTGAGCTTTACATTTCAGTGCAGGCAGTATGTTCCAATAAGATGTACTTGACAAGGAACTATATTATTTAGGTTTTTCAGGGGTTTAATTCATATAACATTTCCTTTAAAATATATCTGCATACTGTTAATTGTATATTGATAAAATAAGTAGAGAACATACATTTACAGTGTAATTAATATTAATGTAAAACTAATGCAAATGGCTTCACACCTCCAGTTCTGCATCCCTCAGTTTAGAAAGGATGTTGAGGTGCTGGAGCATGTCCAAAGAAGGGCAACCAGGCTGGTGAAGGGACCCAAGCACAACTCCTGTGAGGAGAGGCTGAGGGAGCTGGGGTTGTTCAGCCTGGAGAAGAGAAGGCTCAGGGAAGACCTCATCACTCTCTACAACTCCCTGAGAGGAGGTTGTAGCCAGGTGAGGGTTGGTCTCTTCTCCCAGGCAATCAGCAGTAGGACAAGAGGGCTTAAGCTCTGCCAGGAGAGGTTTAGGTTGGTCATTAGGAAGAAGTTCTTTACAGAGAGGGTGATTGGGCATTAGAATGGGCTTCCCAGGGATGGAGTTACTGGTGAAGTCACCATTTCTGGACGTATTTATGAAAAGACTGGATGTGGCACTTAGTGCCATGGTCTAGTAAACCTGAATTTAACCACAATTAAATTCAGCAAAATTAATCATGCACCATGTTTCCAGCAGTTCACATTATCCCAAAAAGCTAACCCAGATAGGATTTATACTTTTATTGAGTTCCCTAATTTACCTGCTCCTGCCTGCAACTAAACCACTCTGCACTGTCACTTATTGTACTTTCAACATAGCTAGGGTAAAATTGCCTCAGCATTAAGAAGCAGAAAACCAATTCCCATATTCAAGGAAAGTGAAATTTAGAAAGATAGTAAACTATGTATATTCTGGTTATCAAAATCCCTGAACAATTTCACAGCTGTAGGTCAAGAGTCCTAGATCACACAGTGTCCTGGTAAGACAGCAGTTTGGTTACCTCTGTCTTTCCTCTTACCCACTTATTTCTAAATTGGATACTTCCCCAAGTAAAGCCACATTTGGTTTTTTTTTTAAGCTGTCCTCTTTGCTGCCAATTGCTTCCTAACCTATGCCAAGCCCTGTAATTTCCCACCAGTGCTTACGTCACCTGGTACTCCACCACAAACAGCAATATTGGGAATGCTGACCTACGAAGAACACCATATGGCTGCAGATGTTCTTAAGTGCCATATTGTCTAACCCATTCTGCAGTAAGCCAGATGCCATGGTAATTAAAAGCTGGATACCATCCAGAGGTTAGTGTATAGCACACTCACAAAATTCTTCAATATTTAGAGATATTGTAATTTTATTAATAATTACTTGTAGGAAAATAGATTTAATAAGAGTTACACCAACAGACACAAATATAAACTAGGATATCCATTTACAGAGAAAAGTAACCATGGGTCATCCTCACATACACGCTGTTGGTCTCATTCATATTTAGATATTCTCTAACTCTGGCGCAGTGAACATTCATGAAAGTGCATTTATTTTCACTCATCTTTTACTCATTGAATTCCAACTATTTTTGCCAGTAAGAAAGCTTAAAATAATGTTAACCACAAGTGGGAACATTTATGCTTCATTGTACAAACACTTGTGCTAAACAAACCTCAAAGGGGTATGTCCTTTACCACAGCAATATCATTAAAAAATACGAATACATATTCAAAGGAAAGCCTTCCCTAATATTTCTCCTTTTACTCTGGGAACACAGAAAATACATTACCCACAACTTTCAGTCAAGCATTTTTATGATCATCAAATTAAATTAAAAATATTTTAAAGTAGAAGATTCCATACAGCAGCTCACAAACTTGACAAAAGTGCAATATACTAGCCAACCTTTTTTTTTTCTTCTTACAAAAGTCAAGGTATATATTCTTTGCTTGCTCTAGAGAAAACAAGCTTATTGATTATCAATATATCTCCTTGAAAATTAAAATTACTAAATGTTTCTTCATTACAGAACATTTTTATTTTCAACACCCTTAATAATAATAATAATAATAATAATGGCCCATCTTCGCGAACGAAGAGCCGGGGAAGGTCTTTACCCGCATATGCAGATAAGGCCTTCGAGCCTG
>JAWWES010000169.1:10855436-10869973 GCA_035583135.1 Lophotriccus pileatus
AACTGCTTCAGCAATGTGATGCAGAAGGAGTCTATTCTTGAGAGAAGTCAGCTAATGTACACTTATAAAAAGACAGAAGAAAAAAAGCTAAAAACAAATTAATTTTAAAAAGGAGCCTAAAGCAAATTGTAATCTTCCAGTGTGTAGAGATGAATACTAAGAAGATTAAATAAATCTATATTTTTTAAAAAAAATTAAAAATCAGTGAAACATTTCAATAATGTTCCCAAATCATTTGTCTTTGACCAGCTGTTCTCTATGTTTCACAATACCATGGTCTATAATTCACATTGAAAGAGCATTTAATTATGAGAAGTGATCTGGGGGTTTGCCTCACAGTCGTCAGTGAAAAGAGATGTTGAGTAAATTAGGCAATCTCCTGGTTGTAATCAATCATGAACATGGATTACACAAGATGTCAGCCACAGAAAGCAGTTATTGAGTCCCCCACATGATTGAAGTTGATGAGACACAAACGTTTTCAGTACATTCAGTAGAAGTTTTGAGCATTCAGCAATTCAAAGGGTCAAACCTCAGCTTTATGTGGACTAGTTTTTCCATGTACATCACATCAATAGACAAACTGCACTGCAATTAGTACAATCACTACAGACAAAAGGAAAAGGATATAACTAAGATTAATCAACACATTGTTTTCGTATATAAATTTTTCTCAGTCATCTGCACCTGTTTATTTTATTCTTATTTCTTAAGAACTGATCTCACTGGGAGTGGAGGAAAATGCCCATTTTGTGAAGGCCACAGTCAAATCTGATTCCATGTGCAAGACCCTTAGATAAGCTTATCCTCAGTAAAGTCTGCAGGAAGTGATAAGAAGGACCTTGCTCCTCTCTGTTCACATTCCTAGTATATCACTCCTTGTTTTGTGGAAATTAGCTGCTGATTAGATGGCTCAAGAAACAATTCCTAGCTATGGAGACCACACTAGCTATCAAATGCTATTGGTGTTCACATTATCAGGACTTAACTTTTCCTCCAGGTCTTTATAGGTAAAAAAATCAGCAGTATGACAGTCTAATAAAGTTCAACAAATCAACCCAATCAACTGTTTATAAATAGTGAGGTAACATTTCCTTTTTTCTGCAAAGCCTTTCCCTATTCCTCCCTGCAGTGAGTAGAATTCAGATTAGAGCACAGATTACCCTGGCATTTCTGCTTTATCTTTTTTTTTAATCTTTTTGTTTTCAAAGAACATCATCAATCTTAGGACTTAGGTAGGCCTAATTTTTTGAAATTTTAATTACAATGTAACACTCCATAGAACTGGCCTGTAATGATAGCAGCATGTTCTTGAAGCATGAGGTTATGTCCTCAGTCTTTAACATTTAGCACAGCACCATATGCTTGCAGAACTTCTTCCTCTAACCATCTAACCATAGGATTGCTTTCTCAAGGAAAATAAATCTGTGCAAATTAAATTAAGAAATACATAAATATCTCTTGTTTAAGTAATGATTTTGTCAAAGGGCTTTTTTTTTAATCATCTTTATTTTTTAAACAACTGCTACCAGTGGCAATAGAGGAAAACCTCAGCATAATTGGTTCAAGGAATAGAGCTTTCAAAGCTGTTGTTCTCTTACAATGAAAAAGCTCATTGGAACAGAAAGAACATCCTGACATCAGTAAAATAGGAAACATTAATCCAATAATTCCCTTCTTTGAAATACTAAACAAGAAAAAAAATAAAAAGAAAAACCTCAAACCCAACCCTCACACAACGTCACTAAATCTATAATGGTAATCACAACCCAGCACTGCCTTCCTTGGTTACAAGTTTTACATCATGTAAAACTCCAGTAGTAAAGAGCTAAGTCTTGGTAATGCAGAGAAATGAAGTCTATAATTGATCAAACAGATCTGTTTCCTCCTGATCTATGAGACTGATACACTCACTATTTTTGCTTCTATCTTATTGACAGAGCCAGGATTTCTTTCCAGAACTCAGGTCATGCTGCCTTGTGGGTTTCATTGTTTGTTTTGGTTTTTGTGGTGTTGTGTTTTTTTGTTTTTATTTGTTGGGTTTGTTTGTTTGTTTTTGGTTTTGTTTGGTTGGTTTTTTGTTTGTTTTTTTAAGATAAGATTTGTCCCTGTATAATTTCTCTTCTGGTTTTCACCAAAAACCACCTTAAGCTGTTTGTGCCACTGGTTAATGTAAGAAGCCCTGGCATTCATCATTCTCTCTGACCCCATGATTGCCCCAGTTGCCCCTGCAAAGTATCCTCCCTGGTAGCATCATAAAGCTCATAGTTCTAGAAAAACAAGTGATGGTAAAAATGCATCTTTCAAATTTCCTTTTCAGATAAATTTCTGCTATCCCAATCACAGAAGCCCAAACACTCTCGCTCTTCAGAACATAGGGCTCGATTCTTAGTTGTTCCACTGCCTTGATGTGTCACCCAGAACTAGCCATCCCTCTCTATGCTGCATATATCTCAGATTTAATATAAAGGGAAATGTGCAACTCCAAGGGTTTCAAGAGCTCTATGAATAAGCTAAATACTATTTTTCAGTTATTAAAATTATGAGTTTCCTGTGCTTGTGTGGCCAACATTCCTGCATAAAAATGATGGCATGTTGTAAAAGGTAGGGTTCTGATTTCAGATATACAATATACGTCCTCAGGAGCACACGTAATCAGAAACTGATAAATCAGAAAACACAAGAAAATAGTTAAAAAAGATAATAAAAAGTAAACTTTGATAGTTATTCTCTTCCCTTCTCTTGCCTTTATCCTAGACACCTTTGTGCACAGTGTATAAAAAAAAGATTAAGTGAAGTAGTGTTAGTTATTCATCAATATTTCATGTCCATGGGTAATTAATTTCATGACTCTCTCTAGTGGCAGCAAATTGCACTTCTGCTCTGTATTAACTGTCACTTTTACTCTGGAAATGGTTTTATTTACAGGTTACTGTAAAATGAGTCTGTTTGCTACTTATATTCCTACAGCAGGTTTGAAAGTTAATTACAAGAAGGAACTAAAGCTAGTGAAACAATAATTCAGTGCTGTTGAACAAGGACAGGCCATTTGAGAAAAGGCATTTTCCAGTGAACTACGATCCATTAGCATAATAGGCACCGCAAAGCCGAGGCAGCATTTGTCACCACTGATAAATCATATATTTATATTGAGAGATAATTCAAGAATGATGAGGACAAACCACAGTGAGTTTCTCAATTAAGTTTAGAAAAGGTGTGAGATTTGTGAAATAATACACATTCACCTAATATTAGCTTTTAATATAAATCACACTAGTACCAGATAACCATGTCCTCCAACACCTCACCCACAAAACTAATTTCTTATGTCCAGATTGTAATGATGCAAAATAGGCTGCTTCAAGATGAAAGCATAAAATATGAATGTACTAAATGAAATATTCTACAGACTTGAGTGTCTCAAGATCATAAGTATTTACTTGACATTCAAAAGACATGGACTAAATTTCAAGCTTTTCTCTGCCTCTTTTCGAATGTTACCTATAGAAGGAATATAGATCCATTGCCTGTTTAGATTATTGAACTTTGCTAATGAGGGATTGTCTCTTCCTTCTATATTAAGTCCCCCCAGTAGAGAAGATAAATACTGAAGTCAAGATAACTCCAGATAGCAACTTAATACACATGCTCAATGTCTGCCAGTCTTCAGATATTTGCAGAGTATCTCACCACTTACAGAAAACCTGTAAAAAACTTTTCTAGTCAAGAGAGTAGACTGATACACCTCTAGTTGTTTAAGTGGCCTGCACCATGAGGGGTTTTTCAGTTCTGTTTGCTCCTGCTTTACCAGATAACGATATGCTGATGGGATGGTAATTCCAATGTTTTTCCACTTGGAATACACATTGCTGCCTGAAGACAGCAATGAGGTATCTGGTGGGTGGCAGTAGCACAAATATTCCCACAAGTCTTTGCAGACCCTGAACTGGAAACAGTATGTCAAGGGCTGAGCACGTAACTCAGTCTCACCTTCTACTTATTTAATTAAAATTAAAAAAACATTTGCACACATAAATACACTTGCATGAGTGCTTACTTATGAGGGCATAGTTTAGAAGTTTGGTCATCAAAATCAGATGAACGTAGATTTTTATACCAGAGAGACAGACAGAAAAAGTGTATCCACATTACGCTGTATTCAGAAAATACATTTAGTGCTACTTCTGAAACAAAATCAGGTACATGAAGGAATTTGATACCTGGTATGTTTGGGGAAACAAAACTTCCAAAAGAAATTTATTGGCCTACTGTAAAAATTTTATCTTGATTCAGGCTTCAAAACTAGAAAAAGTGTTGTGTGCAGTTCCTCTTTGGGTGTCTCCCACCTCAAGACTGATGATAGGAGGTGGGCCTGAAAAAGCTACTGCCAGCACTTCTTTGGCATGATGTGAGCATAGAACGTTCACAGAGTCTTCCTTGCAAGATTAATGTGTCAGGAAAGAGCAAAGGCACTTAATTTGCTAACCTCTTCATGACTGCAGTTCAAGAGACTCAGCAATCCAGGTCAATCACCATATATACTTGGCTTTCAACAAATGCTTGTTGGTTTTACACTGTTAAGGGATTAATATACTATAACTGTGCTAATGACATGACATGAGTCACTTAGCTTTATTCTTATCAGCTGCATACAACAGTATATTCTTCACAGCTAGAAGATTTCTCCCTTCTGACTCTACATAGGGGTTTATTTCATATGGTATCATTTGTTGTTTCACATTTATCATGGGAAATGAGGTTTATTAAAAATAAATAATTTCAGCCTTTCTTTTTAATATTACTGGAAAAGAAAAGAGAGGAAAAACAATGTCCAACAACCGACAGCTAAGACCTTTTACCAAGATTAATTTACAATAAGAAGTTACAGCCTACACCAAAATCCACCTTTTAAATCAGTGTATATTACAATGGTGTACACTGGTTATCAGTTTTGAAAGAGCAACATGTCTCAAACATCTTCTAGCCTTTATTCACTGTTCATTCTGACATGCAAGCACATGGCTTAGTAATAGGATTATATTTACATCAATCCTATTACACAATCGGATTACAGTTCCTGATCCCAGGGATGCTTTTCATCCCCAACAAGAATTTTACATCATGAAGCTTTAAGGACCAGCAGTTTCTGTTGGGTGAGCATCTTAGCTTTGTAACATTTGCAGATACTGAATAAGGTAGCAGAGATGTATATAGCTTGCACATATGTTTATTATACTGATCTCATGAGTTCTCCTAATATAATTTACTTCTTTTATATTGTTGCTCTGTTCTTATTAGTCAGTTCAGGAAATTAAAACTGACCTTTGGTGGGCTATGTTTCAAGAAGAACAGAAAAGGCGCTTCAGAGACAAAGCCTACAGTATCTTTTCAAAGACTCTTCCATTGTGATAAAGAAAAATTTACCACTTCTTCCTTTATTTCAGTCCCCATCTTGCATATTTAGGGTTTATATTGTCTCCACCTTAGAGGAGTTATCTTTTATCACGGCAAAATACGGTCTGAGTCCTTTTATGCCATTTAAAAAGACTTATTTATCAGAGTCATAAAAGTGTCAGTTCATGAAGTGTGGGGTGGTAAGAAAGTCCTTCACTGTTTTAGACTGTATACTTGAACAGATAGTAACATTCATGTTCATTAAATTTTAAAACTTTAGTGCTGTCAGGATTGTGTTGTCAAGATAGAACAAGTATAAAATGTCTTACTGCTGTTTAGTCTGGCCCATCTGGAAGGCACTATTTTGCTATAAGCATCCTATCAATCTTTCTGCAGGGCTAATTTTTTCAATGCTGCAGTGGTATTACAGGCATGTGTTTACCTTCCATTGACAAGGGTTAAGGGAACAATGCAGCATGATTACCAGGATAGCTTTGCTTTTACAAACTAGTATTTTATTGCATCTATGGTTAAGAGAATACACCCTGATTGTAACAACAGGAAAGGATGTAAGCTGATGCTAAATCTTAGTGTTAGCCCATTCTGAGTCAGTATCGAAAATAGCTCTGAATTGAGGACAAGGAAAACTCTCATTATCTACAATGAAAAGACTAACAATTAATTACGAGCTCTCATATTGACATCAAGCCAATTCTTCCCTCCATGACTCAGAGAGAAAGGTAGTATAAAGTCTTTTCTCTTTAGCTCCAAGTTAAGTTTTCCTTATTGCAGTGATATTTGGAGAAAAGAGAAGAAAACATAGGAATCAGAAGGGCAGAGGGCAAAATGGCATCATGAATGTTGATACAGTTAACAATTAATATGTACTACCCAAATAGTGACAGATTTCAAAGCTTATCACCGCACATTATGCAAACACATATCCTGCTGTTGTGGTACCCAAGACCCCTTGGTTCAAGTTTTCATTAGGCTAAAACTTAGCTACTGAAAATGACCTAACATAGTCTGGCAGGCTCTCAATCCTAACAGAGAGGTATCAAGTACAATCTTCTCCCATCTCAAAACAACAAAACTTGCTTAGTAATCTAACATATTCAATTGCACTTTGCAAGCATTTCAATCTGTAGTAAGAAAAAAAACTCCAGCATTTTTAAAGTACATCCATCAGGCAAGCTGCAAGACCTATGGTCGAGTTGCTGTTTTTAAACCCCAGAAATATAGAAATTTTGATGCATTTAGTCTTTGTTTTGGAGTTTCATGACATTCTTTACTTAGTTATGTCAAAGAAAGTTATAATACAAAAAAGTGTTACAAAGCTGCCTTTCAGGAATGTATTAAAAAAAAATCACTTTAATGTTAATCATTTGATATTTCTAGTTTTGCCTTTGTGTAGAAAGTACTCAAAAAAAAAAAAAGGCAGTTTATACTATTCTTTACATAGGGGTTTCTGGGGGGAAGGTTGGGAACTTTTTGTTTTTAAGGAATGGAAATGTTCTGCAAGAATCTGTTTTGTTGATTGATATACAGACATGAAGACGTTCACGTATCAAAAGTGTGGGAGACCTGCACCAGAAGAGCTTGACTGAAAGTCTAGTAAAATAAAAAAATGAATTCACAAAAGGATCATTTGTGTGTGAAAGCACCTAACCTCTCCACATTTTCCCTGAGAGCACTCCAGTTCACTGAATTATTTTAGCTCAACTTTTTCCTTAAATATCTAATCACATAAAATTCAGAATTCAGCCTTTTCTTTTGAATTCAGGAGCATTTGTTTAAAAATTATCACACTGCTGATTAGATGTGGACAAAATTTTCAGTCACCAACAAATATGCACATCTGACACAACACTTTGCTTATTAAAACAAAAAAACAACAACACCAAACACCAAAAAGTTGGTGAGCTGAGAAATCTAACTGTCTCCATAGCAATCTCAGCTTATGCCTGCATCCCATAGTCTCAAACTGTGAGCTGGATGTATGATGCACACTGCAAGATAGTAACTATAACTTGAGAATTTACCAGCATAGAATTGGGTCAACACATTTTGGGGGTAAAAACTGCTTACAGTGCAGAGCAGAGAGTAGCCATGATGACTTGCCAGATGTGATCCTCCTTGCTGTAACACATTTCCCATATCAGCACTTATTATTAATCAAATGTTATAAGAAGCTGCCTGCAACAGCATTCTGCAACCATGATTAATTAACCAGTAGGTTTTAAAGGGAAAGAAGTCACTTTTTCAAAGCCTAGAGTCTCTAGATTAAAAACTTGTAGGTACAAATGTAGGACTGCAGCATGTCAGCTGCTCAGCTGATTGTGTTCATTTTGAATGGCAGAGGTGCATGTCAGGCAAATGAAATGTTCTTTCACTTCCCATCCAGAGAAGCAGCACTACATGGTGCTGAATTGCCTCTGAAGAGTCAAACAGCAACAACTCTTGGTTTTCTGTAAAGCACAGGCTCTCTAGTGAGAGGATAGAACCAAAACTCAGTAAATAGTAGCTATGTCTCTGATTTAGTCAAAGCTTTTAGCTAAATTGCTTATCAGAAAAAAAATATTAAAATCTTATGCTGACATAAATGACAATTCTCTCTCACTGAAGTCTGCATGAAAACTGAACAAGCATTTGGCTTTAATATATTGCTGAATAGCCATACTCTACTGGACAAAAATTGTTAACTTCATAATATAAGTGACAGACATACATATTCTAAATGCACTTCTTATTGATGAAGAGACAAAAAAAGGTCATGCTACATCCTGTTAACAATTAGCCATTCTAGTTCTACAAATTAATCACATATCTGGCCTCACAAGAAACAATGGTATTGCCACAAAATGGAAGTTTTTCTGTGAAAAAACTTCTGTGAAATGATATTATTCATTGTTATACACAGTTATCATAGCAAACACTAGCTGTTTGCTAAAATATCCAGAAATGGTCAGATTTTTATTAAGTGAATAAATCAGAACTTGGAATAACATTTAGTTTAAAAAAAAAAAGTTGTTGAAGTTCAAGTTGGAAAACATTCCCTAAGTAATGAGAAAGGGGAAAATATAGGATCTATATTACCAATCATAGGTATCAAATGAGCCACCAAAAGAGACAAAGACATAGAAAGCTGAAGTGCAGACAAGGAAACAAAGTGGAAAAAAGAAGGGATTCTAAGAGGAAAGCAAAGAGAAAAGAGCTTGAAGTAAGATAGAAGTGTTCTCTTGGGAGGCTTTGATTTCCAGATTGGCAGGTGTCACCAATGCAGGAAGAGACACAAGTCCTAGGGCTCCTTCATTCCAGGGAAGAGCAGCAATATTAAGGGCATTGTGACGTGTTCCTAAAGCAGGATTACCTTTGGAGCCATTGCCTAATCCCTGACACAGCATTATCACGTCCTTACATAGCACCTGACGAGCACAAGAGCCACACTCAAAGTCACTGCTCGTAAGCCACAGGTCCTCCCCAAATTAGGGCATTGGACACATGAGGCTTGGTTCACAATCCATTATTATTAATTATTACTATAGTTTACAGAACTGTGAGCACTTTTCAAGCAAGCATGGAAGGGATGGAGTAGCATATACAAATGCAGCAGCTGTAGGAATGAATTACCTTTTGAATCCTCACCTTCCTTTAACAAGCCCCTGAATGAAGGACATGGTCCTGATTGTGCAGAAGGCAAGCTATTAGTGGTTTTGAACACATTTTTAAAAAATTAGTAACTGAAGTTTGCTTTGTAGCAAAAGTGTCAATGTATATATGTTCAGCTGTCAAAGACACCCAATAGGAAGCACCAATAGAAGCTCCCTATGAGCACTATTTACACCACCAAAGGTTGTGCTATAATCTTAGTAAGTTCTTGATAAGAGCTTTTTCCAAGTTGTCAGACATCAATTACAACTCATATTGATGTTACACAAAGTAATACACTTACTATGAGTGATTACAGAAACTTTATCTGTAAGCACAGAGCATATGGTACAAAATTACTTTGTAAGACACGAAACAGTCTAAATAGTTCCCATTTGCCACGGTGGAAATAACCAACAGCAACCAGAAGAACAGAAACCAATTACAAATTATACACTTATGTTTTCAAATTTAAAATTTTCAGTTATTACTAATGTGTGGACATGGAAGAACCAAACACATGCTCCAAATAAATAAATAAAAAAATAATAAAAAACCAAACAACCCACACAACAACAATAAAAACTCTGAACAAACAAACAAACCCCAAAAACAAAACAAAAACACACCAAAAAAAACCAACAAACAAACAAACAAAAAAACCCAACCAAACAGACCACCACCCCACCCCCCCCTCCAAAAAAATTCCAACCTAAAGGAGGGGGGAGCATTTTAAATGTAGGATACAGCTTGAATAAATGTTAACTCACTGTCACAGAATTTACTATCAGCATTTTTATGAACCCCTAAAACTAGAAACTCAAGCTGGGGCCTGACTGCTGTGGCACAGCTATGCAAGTACTGCTTGCAGAAGAGCTTGAGCAAAGCTGCCTTGCACACTGCAATCCCCACTCTCACACTCCCTGGTCCTACCAGTGGAAAGCAATAAACCTGCCAGGGTTAGGGCTTTATTCAGTGACACCAGTGAGCTTGGCATCGGTATCGATATGTTTGACAGCAAAACTATTGGTAGAATCTCTGCATGTCAAAGAGATGAGGTGTCAACATCCAACAGGCACTGCCCCCCGACGAGTGACACCCTGCAAAGTGCTGGCTGTTGGTCAGGCAGAACACACACTGTCCCACTGCTGACAGTGCCACTTTACAGCAAATGTGGTAGGTCAGCTCCTGCCAGATTAAAGGCCAGCAGTAAAAACAACTGGACTTCATCTCATAAATAGCAATCTAATCTTCATATCTCTTTCGGTACTAGATCACAGGATTCTTGAAGATCCATGTCTGTAAATATCACATTGAATTTAGGAAATGGTGAACTATTCTGACACATTTTGATGCACTTTCCTAATTACTGCTTTGTACTCCTGGGTCTTTTACCATCTCCTTGTTTCTTATATTTACATGGACATATTTTTACATTTCTCGAAGTCCAAAAGTGTTTTTGCAAATTAGGAGTGCATAAGAACCTTGTGAGAGAAAAGGAAAATGGCAAGAAAGATGCCTTTGCCTGCATCTAATACTAGTGTATTTCTCCAGGTGAAGTTTAAAAAAAAAATCAACAGCAAGCCTTCTTAATAATCTTATTCAGATACCCATTTATGCATGTAGCAAAAAAGATTCATTTTGACAGCTGGCCTCTACTCCAGAAAATGGAATCACACTCACAGTGCACAAGTTGAATGTTAGCAGCCTATTTACCCCTGGGCAATACACAGCACCGTAAGCAACCTCACTGACCTTGGTGGCAGTTGGTGTTACACTGATTGCTCCAGGCACCTGAAAAATCAAAGCAGTTAAGATTTGGAGCCAATAAGAACCAGAATTTTTTTTTTCATGGAAATTCTGACAGTTCAGAACCACTTTTTAGGTCACATCAAAGCACATCAGGATTTTCAGACACCTTTCCCTATGAGACAGTCAAAATCGATTTCCCCTCTGTTTTGTTTAAAAAATAAAGTTTCAAATGATATGACATGTCAGAAGAGACATCAGTTACCATTGTATGATGCTGAATATATTTCTTCTTTCTTTTACTTTCAAATAAAAATTAATGACATGACTATGTATAGATTATATTTTCATAATTCAAGTATTTTATTTTGCACCTGAATAAAAAAAAAATTGACATTGAAAAAATGAAACCTATAGTGACAAAAATATTGATGCTAACTCCTGGTTAAAAAGCTAGTGCTATTAATATTTCATTTGCACAGACAGGAAAGAAACCAAAACCCCATCATAAGAGAAACACAGCAGGTTGAAAGTTTTCCTTTTTGTCTGTTCATTTTCCATGGGTGTGGTATTTTTATACCCACTCCAAGGATCTCTTAGCTTTGGGTTATCACTAGTATGCACTTGGGGGCAAGACAGGAGTTGTTTGGGACAGAACAAAGCTGATCAGTGGCAGAGCTTTTAGGGGATGGCTTTCACAGAGACTGCTTATCCTGGGCTATACCAAGTGTGCTTTGTTTCTGTCCAAGCAGCCAAGGCAGTTAATATTGTTTCTTATAAATAATAAAAATAGTGATACAATAATACATGCATACCAAATATTAATCAATCTGAACATAGTATCACCATAGTGATCACAGTTTGCTCATCACTTATGAACTTAGTGTCACTGCCTGAAAAAAGCCTGAATTCCATATACTAAAGTCCCACTTTCCATCCAGTATGCCCCCAGCTAGTTGCTAGGCAACCAAAAAAATATCAGTGTGCATGTGAATAAGGCATGGGTACAGAAAACACAAACACACCAAAGAAATATTTGCAGATATTATAAACTGCCCTCTCCTGAATGGTTCCTAGGACTGACATGGCCTGACTAGGCTTGCTGCCAGGTGGTCCCAGGCAGGTGACAGCACTGGCAGGCAGCAGCAGGCAGGTGAGAATTCCCACAAGTTCTCCTGCAAATGCTTTAGAAGTAGCTCATTAAAAGACAACATGGATGAGGCAGCTCAGCTCAGTAAGGTGACAGAGCAACTGAACACGACTCAGGGGGTGTAGCGGTGCTTTCCAGAGGAAAAGAGCAACCACAGGAAATACAATTTGGTTTATTTCTCCCAGACAACCAGCACTTGCTGCAACTTGTCTGCTCTGGGATAGGACAAATCTAGTGAAAATGAGTGCTGGTGAACTTGGAACACTATGCTAAGACCTATATTATGCCTAGTACCTAATGTCACCAGGACACTACACACACACGAGCACAACTCATATTTTTACCAAAGGGAATACTCCACTGCGAAAAGACCCTGACCACCAATTTATTAAGTGATGACAGTTCAGAACTTAATGTCAGCACGCAGTTAGAAAGGATACCACAATGGCAGCAAGCCGAAAATGTGGCTCCTGACAGAGCCACATAGGGGAGAAAATGGCTCTCATAGCAGGATACCTGTTTTCCATCACTGTCATGATAGTGGGGGAACAAACTTCTTGATTTTTCTGCAACAGGACAAGCCCTGCAGTTAAGTAAACTTATTCCAAGATATCCATCATGTAAATGTTACACTTAGAATAATAAGGTTTACCTCAGAAGAGTAGAAACATTAACTGGTCATCAAATCTAATGTCCTGGTCAATGCAGGGCTGTAGATCACATCAACCACAGCTCTGCCTGGCTGTGGCTTGAATACTTCCAGGGATGAGAGTCCAGAGCCCCAGCTGGCAGCACCTTCCAGTGCTGAATCACCCATCAAAGGAGGAAACATAGCTCTCTATTAAAGTCCTCCAGGAAGGGGAAGGCATGGCCCCATGCTGGAGTTGAACCAGAGGTTTAAAGATGAAAGCCCTGGTGTCCTATTGCTTGCCTCCAAAGACATTGAATTTCCTTAATTTGATATAATGCTGTTATTACATCACTTAAAGTTGGTGAATTGAAAAGGCTGACTTAAAAAAGTCTTTTGCTTGACTTGGGCATTACTTCTAGAAACTGGCACTACGTTGTTATGACTGAGGTATTAATAAGAATATCACAGCAATTGGCTTAATTTCAAGTTAGACTGAACAAAGTTTTATTTTCATCTCTTTTACACCTTTCCCTACAAATATATTGAGTCTGAAGATGAATTCTGATTATATAGATCTCAAATACGCATTTCAGTAAGTAAGGTGAAAATGGATTTGCTT
This sequence comes from Lophotriccus pileatus, assembly GCA_035583135.1. Lineage (NCBI taxonomy): Eukaryota > Metazoa > Chordata > Aves > Passeriformes > Tyrannidae > Lophotriccus > Lophotriccus pileatus. The sequence continues at coordinate 10,868,628 of JAWWES010000169.1, forward strand.
CTTCAAAGGGGCCAAGCAAAATGAGTTCCGCGCAGATCATGCTTTTAGGCACAGGAAAGAGAAAACTTGTAGGTTTAATCTGTGAAATTATGCACACTTGAATATGCACCTCATATAGTAAAATAACCCTGCAGAGCAGCAATTTTTATTTGAAAACCTTCATCCACTGTTCTTAACACTTAGTTGAAAAAGGGAATGGAATGATATAGTTACCACTCTATGCTCAGTGCTTTAACGATAGCAGTTTTTTTCACTCCTGGGCATGGGAGAAGCAGAATAAAGAAATAAAGTACTACATGGAATTGTCTGCATTGATCTTCACTTGCATTCATTTTGTCTGTGTGTGACTCCATTCAGTGAGGTGTCAGCACACCATTTTCATGTATTCATTCTCTAAGAGCTACAGAATTATTACAGTTCCATTCTAAATCATCCATAAACAGCACAGAACTGTAAGGAATTATGTTCCTATCTTTCAAACCCTAGACAAGCAGAACTCTAGAGATACCTCCAAGCAAAACTTAACTCTACAAAGATCTGACCACTCATCCATATTATACCCTTGTCCACCCTAAGCAGAGAAAAGAACTATGGCTATCTTTTTTATAAAAACAATATTTAGACCTCCTACATACTAAACACCTGTAGATCCCAACATAACCATGGTTTGGGGGTTTTTCAGCTTAGGGTTTTTTTTGGCTTTTTTGATTTGTGTGGGGTTTTATCCTAAAAGAAACCATGGCACTATAAAAGAATAAATTGCATTTTTTCTCAGAAGGTTAGAGTCATGCCACAACTTCAGACGATTATGTGTGAAGATAATTAGTTCCCATAAACAAAACCACTTGCATGATTTCTTTAAAACAATGTGTGTTAAGCTCTTAACACCTATTAGATGCACATCAGTTCTACCCAAAACAGGGTGAGGTCAGTCTCTTCTCCCAGGCAACAAGTGGTAGGACAAGAGTCGCTTCAGGGAAGGTTTAGATTGTATATTAGGAAAAAATTCTTCATGGAGAGGGTTATCAAGCATTGGAATAGGCTGCCCAGGGCAGTGGTTGAGTCACCATGCCTAAAGGTATTTAAAAGATATGTAGATGTGGGTCTCAGGGACATGGTTTAGTGGCAGACCTTGCAGTGCTGGGTTAACAGCTGGACTCAGTGACTTTAAAGCTAAACGAATCTGTGACATCAACACCATGTCCATCCTTGGATCTGAGGACACACTCGAATCCGAGGTCATTGCTGCTGCAAGCTCCCCTAGTTCAGTCTAGTTAGCTTCCAACACAGGAAGCAGCTTCTGGTTCCAGACCTTAATAAACAGTTAAAATAGGAGTGCCTGAGAA
>JAWWES010000169.1:10870041-10899286 GCA_035583135.1 Lophotriccus pileatus
AAGGTTTAGATTGTATATTAGGAAAAAATTCTTCATGGAGAGGGTTATCAAGCATTGGAACAGGCTGCCCAGGGCAGTGGTTGAGTCACCATGCCTAAAGGTATTTAAAAGATATGTAGATGTGGGTCTCAGGGACGTGGTTTAGTGGCAGACCTTGCAGTGCTGGGTTAACAGCTGGACTCAGTGACTTTAAAGCTAAACTAATCTGTGACATCAACACCATGTCCATCCTCGGATCTGAGGACACACTCGAATCCGAGGTCATTGCTGCTGTAAGCTCCCCTAGTTCAATCTAGTTAGCTTCCAACACAGGAAGCAGCTTCTGGTTCCAGACCTTAATAAACAGTTAAAATAGGAGTGCCTGAGAATGCTGTACACATGAGCTGTAAAGAATACTTCTTTCTTTCCTTATCATTTCCCAAATCATTTTCACTAAGAAATGCTTCCTCCCACAATTGTAACATCTCTCACCATGCACTACAAATAGCTTAAACTGTTTTTTGAGCCTCCCCTCTGGAGCAAGCCTGCAGTCAGTTCTCACCTTGTTTGGCTACTGCTGAAATAAGAAACCCCTCCTCAACTCTGTGATCAGTCTACTCTAAGACCAACAGCACCTTTAATGTTTTTAAGATAATCCACAGAAAAGAAAAGCAATTTGTCATGCACACTGACTAACTTTTAGCTCTCACCACACAGGCAAGAAAATCATCAAGGCAAAAAACATGTTTGATGTAGAGCAGAAAAAATAAACACATCAAGTGAAGAATAAATTGTATGTCAAAATGTTGAGAGAGACAGATGATTTTTCTTTCTAAGACATGTGCAAGAGAAACCTGGTATCAACTGAATTACAAACTTCCTAGCTTAGGACATAATAAGGAAGTGAACTTACAGACAGCATAGTGCCTTCAGTGTACTAGAATTGTCCATGTGCCAAACAAAAGCTTTGTTTGCATATTTTACTGCCACACAGGACTAGAAGTCTGGAAGGAATAATCAGAAGAGACAGCTCTGCTCCAGAGACTCCTTTGCAGATTAATTTGCACTTAGTAGTTACCTAATAAATGAGGTGTACCATTTGGTAACATCGACCAAGGAAAGGGTTTAAGTAAATGAAATAACTTCCAGAATGGCATCGTGCATTTCAGGATTGTGCTGTTCACTGTGACAGAAATCCGAAGTACAGAGCACAGCACATCTTGACACCACCTTTTGTTTCTGTTCTTCCAGAAATTTGTTGCTAAATTTGTAATTAAAAAAAAAAGTTATTGCTTTACTTAGAAATAACAAACAATTTCCCCCACGTAACACAAGTAGCGTGGGGGCAAATAGGACAACAAGGGTACCCTCCTCCATAAAGAATGGCAAATCCATACCCAGTACTGACTGCACAGCACAGACAGGTTGCCAAATGCATTTGGGGATTTACAAGAGCAGGGTCCTCCAATCTGCAATGAAACATTTGAGAGCTAGTGAGATTAGGAGCAATGTTATCAGTGGGCAGTTCTCCTTGGCACGTGTAAGACAGTCCCTCTTTCAAACAGCAAGCTGTGAATGGGGAAGTAGTTTATGAGACCAGGGAAACCATTATGTGCTATAAATCTTCTTCAGAATTATAGCAAATGTCTGTCTTCTTAAATAAATCTACCTTGAAAGAAGTGAAGCAATACTTACCTAGAGTTTATAAGGCCTTTTAAGACCTACAGAGCAATAACATTTTAAATCCTACTAATCTGGTATTTAAACCAGTATAAATAGCTACCACATCCCTGCTTGTGCACAAGCATGATTCATTTTACTTCTTGCACTCCCCCTTTCTTTTTTCTCTCCCCACAGGCATCTACTTCGTTTCTAAGTGTAAGTGTAAAGGGGTGAGAAAAAAGACTGAGAAGCTTAAGAACTAAAATGCTAATTATGTAACAGAAAATGCAACCACAAGGTAGAAAAATCCCAGGATAAGAATAAAACTGTAGGCTTTGACCTAGGTTATAATTCAATTGTAGTACAGTATTTGCAGTACTGGTAAGAGCTGCATCCAATATACATACTTAAACCATCAGTTCTACAAAGCACTTAAACATGTAATTAAGTGCACACTAAAGTGGCACTGATTTTAAAGCAGTTTAGACACACTAAGTATTTGCAGAATCAGAGGAGTCAGAGCCAGACTGTTGGCTGCCTGAACTGCTTCAAGTGAGACATTACATACTTCAGATTAAGATCTGTATTACACTCTTTAGTTTTGATCCACTGCATCAAGGAGAGCCTCTGTTAATCTTTTCTTGCATCAAAGGCAACCCGTAACCTTAAAAAGAAAAATCAAAGAATATTGTTTTGCATGCAGTATGAGAAAGCCCAAATAGAGAGTCCAAGGCCTCTTGTGGCAAAAGAACATGAAATTAAGCCAGTGTAGTAACCCTTTTCTCCTGATTTATATTAACAGAAAGTAGTGTCCGCCTCTAAACCAGTATGCAGCACTTACCACAGGCTCAGTCTTAGCTGATCAATTATTTCTCTCCCTTAGCAATTAAAAGTTAGTGATGTTCAGCACCTCTAATTTCACTTAACTCCTGAGGGATGCAAAGCAAGAACAAGGCACGTGCCCATACTAACCATGTACACAGAACTAATTCAATCCTTCTCACTGTAACATTATATTAAAAAATAGTGAAATAATTAATTTTTTTTAAAAAAGTGAAGTGAAAAACCTTGTCAAAAGTATATCCTTTTTGACTGAAAAAATGTTTAAAATCTTCAGTCACTTCATTTCTAGAATTATGTGGTATACCATGAAGGATCTGGGGACATTTACAGGAATGATCATATATTTTTCCCATTCTAGAGAAACAAAAACATGGCAACTCTGTGACCTTTCTAAGGTCATACTGCAACACAAGTAGCGTAGCAGAGATGTTCTGAACAGCAGGAAAAGCCTACATTACAATCCCTTCCAAACAGGCATTTGCCTCTACCTCATGTATTAAATACACCCATTTTATACTGGCATTATTCTTTCCATAATATACATCCCACTGCACATCGTTCAAATGTTATTCATCATATTTTCACTATCTCTTTTGCTCTCCTTGCTTGCACAGTTCAGTATATTGATTTCTTTCCCCTGCAGATCTTAGCCATGTCTTTCCCTACTTTTCAAGAGACAGATAAACTTCAAACCTGAGTAATCTGTTGGATTACCCTTATGAGCAAACTGCTTGGTAAAGCAAATGGTTCATCACACGCTGACCCACTAAATTAAATTAACCAAATTAAATAAATCAAATTACTTATATAAATATGTCTGTGATATGTCGTACCTATAAACAAAATGAAAACCAAATACGAAAAATTTCCTTCATATGATAGAGGATCTTTTAAATGCTGCATGTAACTTCTCAGATCTTTCTCTGTGCTGAATGGAAGATGGAGCTTTTGCAAAAATGCATTACAAGGTCAGCAAAGTGCCTGCCCAGGTATAAACATCTTTTACAACTACATTCATCACTTCCAAATTTAGATGCTATATACATATAAATCTAGTTGAAGGTGTAGGTTGCTTATCTCTAAATCTAATCCCAACTTAACTGTCTCTGTTCCTAAGACAGGTTGACTACAGATATTATGAAAAATTTTAAAATTCCTTGGTATTTTTCCCTTTTGGTTGGTATGAATACCAGTAAATTAATTCAAAGCCTAAAGAAGCTTTTCATTGGTCAGGATGCTTTATGTATAACTTTCTGAATGTCTTTTGGTAATTAAATATTTCACCTTGTGTATTCTTCTCTCCTCCCTCAGTTGTGTAAATGTAGGAAAACCTACGTAAATAACTAACATTTTATTCCAACAAGATGTAAATTCCTAAAATTCCCAAAGGTCAAAAATGTAATCTTGCCCTCATTTTATTTTGGAACTGGTAAAAAACCTTTATTGTGGTTTTGGTTTTGAGGTGCTTGGGGGTGGGGTTTTTTTACATTTTTATATGCATTGTATCACTTTTTAGAGCACTTTGGCACAGACTGTATCTGTAGCACTGATAATACACACACTGCTGTTCAATGAAGAGAAATAATTATAGACTACAAAGTGGAAATTACAGAGGACAATATGGATTTTTTCCCAGACATGCTAATATAAATTTATATAATGTAAATGCATGGTATCTGAATATAATATAGGCATATGCAATTAAATGCATTTCTACTAGTGTTATAACTGAAGAGAGTTATTACAGGAGACACAGAATAAGGAACAAATAAACAGCTTTGCAAATTTGGTAGGGAAATCATTTCAGTCACAGAACTGAGAGAAAAGGTGAAAAAGAATGAGAATATATGGGGTAGATATTTTTCAAGTATCTTACACCAAGACAAACTACCTGAAGTAAACCTCTGAAAGTTGCCAATCTTGCCAAATACTTGTTCCCAGGCATCCCATTAGCTTTCCAGGCACATTGTGAGTATGCTTGCTGCAGAGCACTATCAGTGAAGGCTGCAATACCAAGCTGAGGTTCTGGGTTAAGTGGCTGTTAAAGGGAAGTTATTAATAGAGCATTCATTTCGTATATTATCACTGCCATATCAATTACATCACTTGAATGTCACAAAAAGCAGGGCAAGCCAAGATATCCTAACCTGAACCAAGTCCAGACTCTGCCCTTACTCTTATCGCTTCAGAGAGATCGTGCTGAATGCTGAGCTTCCCCAGCTGTGCCATACATTTGAAAGATCTTTGCAGAGAGGATCAATTTACATCCAAAAAGCAAAAACGTGCTGCCTTTAATATTTGGTGTTTCTGCATGGCATTACTGTTGTCAGCATTACTGCAGCATGAAAAACAAGGACAGGCTTCCTTACTCCTGAAGAAATGCTGCATAGTTAATCCATGATGAAATGAAAGCCCCAGCCAGTCAGGGGAATTGCTCCGGCCTGGAAAGGCTTGAAGAGCAAGGGCAATGTCCCCTTGCAAACCGCAGGAAGAGGGGAAGGTGACGCAGTTAGGGAGGTGCTGTGAGGATTTGGACAGCTCTGGGTAAGGCAGTCAGAGGAGATGGCGATTTTCCAACAGAGGCCGCTGCAGCCTGCAGTACAGCCCGGGAAATTCGAGGTGGACAGGCACAAACTGGGGATGTCTGCGTGGTGCTCACCAGCAGGTCCCTGAGCTGTTCAACTTGGGCTTTTTCAAGCCACCACACCTCGCTAGTCAGGCACGCCAAGATGAAATTCAAGGGCTATTAGGCTTTGCAGAAGACTGCCTCAGTGCAGCTATTCTCTGCATGACAACCTTGCATAGTCCTCTGCCATCTACATATGGTAATACTGCACAAATATACCCTGTGTGCTATATTTGCCCTTTTTTTTTTCTCTTAGGTATATTTACTCCTTACTCTTTCCAGGCAATATGGATTTTTACTGATGTGTGAAGCTCTCATATATTCTAATTATCAACCAGAAAGGTCATTTTAAATTGTACTGTATTAGTAGTCATTCCCACACCACCACTGAAAATGTTTCTGAGTGTTCACGTTTAGTCATTCCCACACCTGGGAATGACTAAACGTGAACGCTCAGAAACATTTTCAATGACTGCTTCAAAAAGTAAATACAGCACAAATGCAGCTAATATGTTCACAGTCATATGCACAGCACTAATAAAAAAAGGGGACAATTTTGTAAAATGCAAATGAATTAACAGTATAATCACATAGATTCCCTCTCTTCAGTCACATTCAAACCCATTTTGTCACAGCAAGTGGCACATCCTTCTCATTTAGTCATAGCTATAACTGTGTTTTCTGATGCAATGCCTGTGAGAACAGAGTTCTGCTCTTTTCAGCAGAAATGTACACTGGGCTGATACTGCTTTAACTGAGGAGATCCCCAATGGTAATGCAATAAAACCAGATTTTAGCTGAAAGTGCAGGAAAGGACTTCTACTTCAGAGCCTTCATAATCAGTGAAGACATTCCCTAAACACAATGGGTGGAAATCCTTGCTTCCCTTGCTCCTCAGTATCTGAGCACAGATGTGGTTGCTCGAGAGAGCAACTGCAACCAAGGCACACCATTTCCTCCCCTCGTGTTCCTTCCTCCAAATGACAATGAGCAGCATATCAATCCCTCTAGCAGAGGTGGGAAGTACACCACAGTCCAGCACTGCCCTGCTGCTGCAGTAAAGAGCCTCAGCCCAGCTGCAGCCCAGCTTCACCCAATCACACTGATTTCAAGCAACACATGAAATGAAATTAAATGCACTCCACACAGGAGGTTTTTTCATTCAACAATTTATACCAAATTAAAACTATATTAAATAGTAACAGTGATAGTGAATAGTAATACTGAGATTCAAGTGAATCAAAGCAATACACTCAAAGTTCTGAAACTGCACTTTACATGATCACATTATAAAATTTTAAAATACAGCCCAAGTGTACTAAAATATTGTTTGCACTTGGAAATATCACTTGGTAAATGAGGCATGGACATCATATTTTTATCTTATTCATCTGTCAGTGCTCATAAACTCTAAGATGTGAACTTGGAATCATCAGTGATGACTGAACAATTGTCATTATCCCAATTGCAGAGAATTCATAGGGACAAATATCCATAACTTTGAGACTGCCACTCTTGTCTTGTAGGACAAAGTTAGAAATGAAGTCAGAGAAGCAGTGGAATAACTGGGAAATAAGCATACCAATTTGTCAAATCTTTGATACACATGCAGAATGCACAATATAAATACTCCTATATATGTCTGTTTCATTAAAGTATTCACATCAAGAAGTCTTTCTAAATTTTCATTAATGGTCCATTAATAGTTTGACTAATGCCCAGGAGAATTTCACTTACTTGCCTCATTCTGACCTTTTTTTACCTACTCATAAGAGAGTATATAATACTTGGGCCCTCAATCTTGAAAGACTGGGTTCGGTCTACACCAACTCTATCAACTAAAAGCCATTTTACAGAATACTGGGAGTAGTTTAGAGCCAGACTGGGTAGCAATTTCTAATACAGATGATGGGGTAAAAATCTGAAGAATAGCACAGAGAGGTCAAGATCTGAAACAGCATGTCTGAAGGTATGCCAACCACCCTCCAGATTTTGTTATTCTAAATACTAAGGATAAACTTTCACCATCTAAGTAAGATAAGCTCTATACTTTAAACAATTTAGCAATATGCTGGACTGTTCTCAGCACAATAACCCTGTCAGTGTTTCTAAGGGGTTAAGTATGAAAATGACTGATGATAAAACTAAATGTCTGTCTTCCACATGAAAATATTAATTATGATTTCTCAAATGAATACAGAAAAAGCCACACATCTTTTAAAGAACCATATGTTTTTGCTTTGAAAATGAAAACAAATTAAAATATCCACAGGAGCTTTTATAGTGATTAAAACCTGCCAACCAACTGAGCTAAGTAAGTTAATTAGCACCAAAGAACCCTCAAGTGATCTGCAGTTTTAGTCACAATTCCTTTGTCTTAAATTTAGATGACTCAGGTTGCTTTATATATGGAAAAGATTTATGTACAAAGATTATGGTACAAAAGACAACGAGCAATGTTGCAACGATTTTCAACTAATTTCATTTCTACCATATTTCCTATGCTTGTTTGGTTACAGCACAGAGCTCATATCAGATAATAGCAGCCATTTTATAATCACTTCACCAAATGCAAATGCCCATGAGGAAGAAGCTTGTGTAAGTTAAAAGAAAATATGTGATAAATGCCCAGCCATAGACAATTTTTAAATTAATACCAAAAAAAAGTGACATTTTTTTGATGGGTTTTGGGCCTCAGACTATTTCCTAAAATAGTTAGCATTACAACTTTTTCTCAAAAAACTAGCAAGCTGTACTCAAATCCCTGACATTTGTTAGTCTCTTTCTAACAGTGGCCAGGAGCATACAAACAGCATACACTGCAACCAGTCATAATATCATGAACAAGGAAAATAATTCTTATTTTACTACTGCAAATAGGTCTGCAAAAATACTGAAAACAATTTTCTATGAATACTAGTTGAAATTTTAAATTAATCTGCCATTGTATGTCTGAGCATCTGTGTTTATTTTCTCTGAATAGTCTATTTACTGGCAGCATTTCTAACTGAATAAAGTTACTAGCAGTACAATTCATGTAAACAGAATTCACTTCTTGCAAGCATTCACACCAAACCCAGTTGAGCAAGGAGCTCTTCCAGTGAAATAACAAAAATAATAAATGCAAAGAAATAAAACATGATAGAGGTTAATCAAACACCTCCTATGTCAACACAAGACCTAGGACCATGCAGCTGGGACAGAACATTCAGCTAGTTTTCCTATAACTAATATTCACAAATGCTTGTTAATGAGCTCAAGAAACTATTTGATAAATTCTCTGTGAAATACATTTGGGAAAAATTTCATCCATCAGTGACAGTTTGAAGACATGAAAAAAAAAAGAAGAAATTAGCCAAATAATTAGTACCAAATTAAAAATAAAGAATTAATTTAGATAAGCACTTCAAACAACCAGTGTGCACATTAATAACAGTTATAGAAACACAATCTCTGTGCATTGTGCAGGTGCAGTGAACTAAATGGTTTGCAGAGATCTTTATTTCTACTTGTTACTCAGAAGAAAACAATGTTGGCAACTACACCTTTCACCCACAAAAGATAAATGGGTGAAAGTGCCACTGCAGCCCAGTGCCCCCAGTGCCCTCAGAGCATCCTCTGTGAAGTAGGATACAATGGAGTCATCAGAACTCCTCCCAGCCATGCTCAGAGGTGTCTTAGTTAATGGTCACCAGGCACTGCAGGCTGATATTCTCATCTCATACAAGAATTAAAATCCTTTGGCCAACTATTATGTAACATTGCAACATTTTTTTGCAATTTTTTCTACCTCTAAAATTTCACAACAACCTATTTCAAAGCCCTGACATAAACCCTGTTTTGCTTAACAAAATGGCACTGTACTATTGTACCCCAACTGGTGAAATAACCTGTGTTTTCTCACTCTCATTACTATAACACTACGAGGGAAGAACATATTTCTAATTTTACCAGTGCTATTAAACTCCTTTTGCAGGGTTGCTTTTGCATTTGTACAAGAGCACCTTCTACTTTACCGCAAGACAAGTGGTATCTGAACAGTGTGGAACATCACAGTTCAGATGCCCAGTATTTTAAGGATGGTTTGGGTTCTTTTCAGTTCATGAATGACAGAGCCATGTTTAAAGACCAAAGATAAAAGCAACAGTCATGATTATTAAACATAATTAGGATAATAGCAATTATGCCATTAAATCTGTGGGGGGAAGTGACAAAACTAATACTTTACTAACTGCTACAAATTTCTGGTGGCTCATTTGTTTTCAGCAAGAAAGCTTCAACAACCCTTTTTGACAAAGGAATCATCTTTATTGAATGATCTAAAGTTGGGGATCTCTAAGACACTATCAGAATCCTTACTATGTTGTAAACTGGATGAGTCTTGCATTCCTCTTGGGGTACACTGTGAATATTAATTTATGGAAAAAACCTGAGACACATAATTATGGAAGCAAAGAGCATGGAAGAAAAAGTATAGCAAATGCAGAGTCTAGCCTAGCCTGAGATGTTGGCTCAGAGAGAGAGGCCTCCCTATGAGAATGTGCCAAATCCTCTGACCCCTGATAATTAGGGATTTCAGTGTGGTTATCCACAAAAGGAAACGATTATGCATTTGGAAAACCTGACTGTAATGGGAGTTTCCTTCATCTCAGTGAGATTAGAGTAAAGTAAACAGTCTGCTACTGTAGTAGGAGTCATTATTGTCCTTACAGATGAAAGAATTCAAGTAGGTGTAATAAAGAAAAATCTCTATTGATGGATCATTCTCTATTTTAAATTTTATTTTTTCCCTACCATGTAATTTGTGCAACAATTTATTTATTTTAAATTAGATCAACTGATATTACTTGGATTTGTGTCTCCACAAGTTCTCCCTCAGTCTGAAACTGAAGCAGTAACTTTAAGTACCAGCTGCATTTAATTACACTGAGTTTTACTTGGTTTTGCTAAACAATTGACTTGATACAGAGTAGGCAGAAGCACAAGGAAATAATTACAAACCCATTTTTTACCTGTTACATTCGTTGTTTACTTTAATCATTGTACAGCAGGGCAGACAAAGCTTTTTTCAAGCACAGCAACTCAGCAAAAACTTGTAGGACTGAGCACCTAGTTTACTTTATACATTATTAGTAAATTTAAAAGAAAATATTCATGGGGATTAAATTTGCATTACCATTCTGGAAAATACTGCTGTGCTTTCAGGTCTCAAAACAACCCTCTACAACCACCTGCGAATCAGCCACACATAAACAATTTTCCTGCATTACCTTCAGCCACCATCATGAGCTCACCAGCAGCAACATTTCTATTAAATTCCACATATAGAGACATTGACAGAAACTTTCTGCTAACAACTAAGACTTTTCCTGACATTGGATACAACAGATAAAAGAAAGGAGTCCTGATGCATCCTCTCACATAATAAGTGTAATTATTAACATTATTTTTAAAATTTCCTTCATAAATATGCATTACTTTTCTACTTAAGTAAAATATTCCACCTTTTCCCTGCATTATTCCCGTTCTGCAAAGGTTTAAATCTTAAGCAAATCCCATTTTGTGTACCAAACTCCAAATTAAATAGAAAAAAATAAAACAAGTTGTGTACATATTTAGTTAACAACTGCAATGAAGTCCACCTGCAAAAGTATGTAGTAATGAGTGGACAGAAAAACAGGGCTGCTGTCAAGAGGGTAACATCATTAAAATATTACTGTAATGAATAATCTTTTTTCCTGAGCTGTTACTGTAAACTCCCACTACTTTATTCTGAAAATGGTGAAATAACACATTTGTACATTCCTCTGCCCTGGTCCAAATTCAAGAACTGGCACCCAATAAAGACGTAAACCAACAAACTTTCTGAGTAAAGTGAAGATTATGTTATAGATTCCATTCTCCTGGATAAAGATATGATTCATTAATTTTGACACAAAAAAAAAATATCCAAATTTGTAAAACATATCTATAATTTTGGAGCTGAAATGTGGAAATACGTTCATTTGTACTTTGAGCTAAACTATTGAATGATTTAATCTTTGTAAAAATCTGTCATATTATTCTAATCTACCTGCAGAGTAGTGACATATTTTTCTCCTCTCAGTCTTATTAGTCTTAACAGTGGTTGCTTCCCTGTAGGAATCAACAAAATAAGTTAAAGATTTCCTTTATCTATCTAGGCAGCAGAGAAAATAACTGATTTTTAGGGATACTGCTGAAATATGGGAGATTTGAGAAACAGGGAAAAGCATTCTAATCTAAGTAAACATACAGTGAAAGACAAAAGTTTTGCAAAGAACTAAGTTTTGCAAAAAACACTGAGGCAAATATTACAAAGACTTCACAAGAGTACAAGAGCTATATCATGACACACTACAGAAGAGGAAAAATGGGGAAAGTAGGTCTAAGCAACAGCCAGGAAAGATAGGGGATTTAATTTTTTTAGAATCTGATGGACGATAACTAATCCACAACAGCTTGAATCTGCTAATAGAAAGAGCAGCAGCACAGGTGCTTCACCTTGTGTGCTATGAATTATTTTCCCCATACTATGACTAGACTATTAAAACTCCAAGTATTAGCTGAGGGTAGATCCCAAGACAGCATTTGAACAACCTACATTTCATAAAGGTTATATGCTTAAGGTGAAAATACACTGGAAACAAATTGCATACATTTACCAACTATATTCTGAAACTGGAAATTTCATTAAGAAAATAAATAAATAAATAGAAAATCTGTAGTTCAGTGACCTATAAGTATGAAATGACAAATTATACACTATCTACAGCTCCAGTCTAAACAGTCACAGAGCTAAAGTTCATTCCTTTTGAGTTCAGGTTGGCCACTTCATCTTTCTCTAAAAATTATTCAAGTGAGATAAGCATATTGTGAGATTAAATAGTGCCATTCACAACCAAATCAAACAATTGGGGTTGGAAACAACAAGAAATGTTCAGACATTACTTAGAGTGTGAAATCTCAATTTCTCTAATTGCCACGAGTATGAGAAGAAGTCTTATTTTTGTTCAGTCTAAAAATTTGAGAAGATGACAGCATGGTTAGCAATTCTTTGTATCCTTTCAACACATTTTAAATATTATGGTGTGCTCCAAACACAAAGAAATCTCTATTCAAATCAGAACTTGATACGCAGCATTTTATGGCAAATTCTGTCCATTCCCAAACTCAAGAAATTATTTTTTCTTTGTTGTATGCTGGGCATTTCATGCTTTTACAGCAGATTGTTCAGCACAAAAAGTGAGGAGTAATTAGTCTTGACTAATACTTTGGGTTTCTTCAGTATTCACTGTCACAAAACATTGGCAAGTAACTTGGTCATTTTCAAGATTGATTTTTTGCTATACTTTAGTTGCCAAACAGTAAAATAAAATGCTTTGTGTCAAATAGAATAGCAATTCAAACTCCAATTTCAGGTATCTTCTTTTGAACACATAGAAAACAGCCATTCTATTCAGAATAAATAATGCAGTGAATTTCTTCTAAAGATCACAGAAATGTAGCAACTCACAGCTGGAAGGGAAAGGTGAAGAGATGATCTAAGCTAACTGCTGCTTTGAATTAGTAACCTTGCAGATATCCATCTAATCAATTTTTAAACACTTCCAAGAAAAGCTATTTTCCAGTCTCCTAAGGAGATAGGTCTACATTTTACTTCTTCATATACAAAACTTGCATTCTTAATTCATTACCTAAATCTCCCTTGATTCAATTAAGCAACTTAGCTTTTGTCATGCCCTTGGTGAGAATATTTCTCTCCTTATGACAACATTTTTTTCAGATTTTTAAAACTCCTCTTGTCTCTAAACTGAACCATACAGTTCCTCCAACCCTTCCTCACAAATCACATTTTCTAAAGCTTTTTTGTTTTGTTTTTTTTGCAGTCCCTTGGACTCTTTGCTCTTGCTCTGCATTCCCTTATAGGCAGTGCCCGTAACAGGGCAGCCTCACCACCTGCATGCCCTGGCACAAACCAGAGGGAGATGATTGCTGCCCGTGATTTACACACACTGACGTTGCTAATTACACCCAGAACAGGCTCTGCCGTTTTTCCATGCCATCACACCACTGGCTCACGTTTACTCTGCTGCCCACCATAAATTTCCATACTCTCCTGTATCACTGTCTAGCCAGTTGCTCCTTTTTTTGCACTTTGGCTTTGTGTCTTAATGCAGTACTTTGCCACTGTCTTCCTGAATGCCACCACCTTGGTCTGGGGCCACTTCATCAGTCACCAAACTCTGGTTTCCATTCTGCCATTTCTCCTCTCTCAGGGACATTTATCTAGAGAGTTTATCTAATCCCAGTTACCATGCCTAAAAATTATGAGGAGTACAAATAGACCCAGAAACATATTAATCCCTACTGCGAAAACACATAAAATTATCTCCCCTTTGGTGAATTTTATTGATACTATTTTGAAGTAGTTCACAGCCATTTGATAATTCCCTTAAGGGCAAGTTTGCTGATCCCACTGCTCTTCAAACAACAAGACCACTACCCTGAACAGCATTATAAACCACTTTCTGCTCAGCCACAGGTAATTCCATTTATCTATTTTAAGTACATGAGGTGCAGCTCATGAAGCATCACAATTATACAACAGACTAGCAGAGCTCTGGTTTAGTTATACCTTTTCCTCCTGTTCATATCTCCGAGTACTGCATTTGCTCTCTGGTTGGTTGGGATGCCATCCACCCTCCAACACAGAAATGGTCACTAATGTTCAGCAGTACGAACTTAGTTAGGGCTTTGCATAGTCTGGAATTAACTCAGGACACTTGTATTTCATAACACTAGTGATTATTTTATGTATTGCTATTTTTAATGGGCTATTGCAATGTGCTGTCTCCCTCAGTACACCCAGTGATTACACGAAGTACCTGATCACAGGTAGCAGAAAGAAGCCTTTGGATGCTTCAGCCACAAAAACCACAATGAGTCTGAGTTAAGCTTTCACAAAGGCAGACCTGAACCAAGGATTTGTGAGACTTTTAACAACTCTTTGGACTTAGGTCACTAGTACATATTAGCCTTTAATCCTCTAGACCAACACTGAAATCTTTAAGTCGATTTTAAAAGCACGGTTTACCCTATTATTTTAACCTGGTTTTTGTCCTTAAAATATATGATCCCAAATGCTCATTATTATAGTAGCCTACATTTTTTCCAGAAGGTTCAGTTTTATAGGCAAGGGTATAACATACTTATAAAAATCAACCTGAGGCTTTGAAAACATCCTCCTGTAGAAAGACATATTTGTATTTAACATTTATCTAAGGGTTTATTTCTTCAGACAGAGAGCACAAGGAAACCACACACACTGTTCTTCACTACCTTTAATCTAAGGTAATGTAGAAGTACAATACTGAAAAATTTCAGCAGCTGTGCAGTGGCTGAGTTATTTACTGAAAACAATCCAGCAAACATTGACATATTTCACTGCCTGTTCTTCATTCACACTTAAGATCGGGTTACATGATAATGGGAGGAGAAGTGGAACTTATTTGCATGCCAGTAAGATTTTTAACTGCTATCTTTCCAGTACCCTAAATCTTCCCCAAACAATAACTAATGAACAAGAAAATGTTAAAACATACAGAACAGTAACTCTAATATTTAGCTATTATAAATGCTGGAATCCGAATTAGGGTTCAAACATCATATTTTTCATAAATCCTACTGAAGTGCTGCAGTTTATCCAGATTATTTTATTCCACTTGTGCTTCTTACTAGACTAGTCAGATTCCACTTTTGATTCCTTAAAGATAGCTTTGTGAGAGCGTTTCTGCTTTTTTTGCTGTGCTTTTTATTTTGCTTTACGATTCCTTGTTCTGAACCTAGTATTCACTGCTGCCATCTAAAATTTTGGCCTTTTACTTAGAGAATTTGCTTCCTAATATTCAGTATTTAGCTCTTCAAGAATGCTTCAGCGTTATGTCTTTTCCAGTTATTAGAACACCTTCAGGTCTTATCTGGATTGTGAATGTAATTTGAACCTTCCTGCTTTCATTTAGAGGTTGATTTTCTACATCTGTTAGTGAAACCAGCTGAT
The DNA here is from genome assembly GCA_035583135.1 of Lophotriccus pileatus. Lineage (NCBI taxonomy): Eukaryota > Metazoa > Chordata > Aves > Passeriformes > Tyrannidae > Lophotriccus > Lophotriccus pileatus. Next base: position 10,885,230 of record JAWWES010000169.1, read on the forward strand.
GAAGTGTTAAGCCTTTAGACAACCCCCATAAAATCAGTTTTGTTTCCTTTTATGTACATTTAAGATTATAGGCTAGTTTCTTGTCAATCTACCTCTAGTCTCCTAACTATATGTCCTTCTCTTGTATAAAATCCACTCTAAGATTCATTCTATTCCAGTTAACACTGCCAATGGGCAAAATAATCTCTTTCCTAATGCTCTGCTTGATACAGAGTCACAATGCCAAATGTATGCATAGTGACAAAACCAAAAACCATGATTTGGTTCTTTCTTCATCACCTGTTGACATTTAATGCCCTTTCCCATTCCAGAACCTCTAGCATCATTTGTACTTTTTGTTTGATTAGAGCCTGCTGTCACTAAATTAAAAACCTATTGCTATACTGCATCTTTAACAGCTTGATCAAACCTTGACTGATACTAAAGGTTTTCAAGGCACTGAGGGTGGAGACCAAGATACAAACATAATACAATGTGTCTTTGCACATCCAGTCACTGCCATAAACATTAATTTGACAGATGTCATTAACTATAATGAAGTTGCATTATAAAAGCTTCTAGCTTTTTTTTTTGTCCCAGAGACCATCCTTTCCAAAAGGCTATAGTTTTGGATAAGCACTTAGCTGGAAAGTTATTATAATGTACATAGCATGTTCAAAATAAATGCTATAAGCAAGACAGTCTTCATCATCCCACTGACTAAGCTGACTAAAATGCAGAAAGGTTTAAGGCATTGGAGCATATTTCTTTTCCCACCCAGGTTGCAGATCATTGCAGAGAGTGGCAAATGATGGTGTCACTGTGGTGTACAACAGAAGGAGGCAGGAACCCCTGTGCTTTACATATCTAATGGAACAGATTGCTCTAAATCAGAAATGAGTTCTCTGCAATTCATCTGTTAAATTTGTAGCCAAGGAGCTTTTGGAAACCAAAAGCAACGAAAGCAGAAACCTAAATATGACAGAATATTTGCTGCTGTAAGTATATTCTTTTCGTAGATATTTCTGGAATTAAGAATTGACTCTGGGCAAATGCAGAGGGCAAATTCTAATAAGGGAACTGAATTTACATCTCTTCAATTTTACACAATCACATGGGCAAATAAGGCCTATACCTCACTACTGACAGTCTTTTGACTGAATTAAAGGTTCAAATTTTGTTCAGTAGGTGTAACCTCTATTTAGAAGAGAACATTTCAGATAGAAAGTCAGAAATGCAGCCGTGGAAATAGCATTCTGAGTGGCAGAGAAGAACACAAAACGAAACAGTAGAATCAGCCTTGAACAGAAACAGGGAGATCTGCATTATCCAATCCATAGATGCCCACAGTTTCAATTCTCAGACTGGAGGGTGGCACATTTCAAATACAGCTTGCATACACAATTAGTGAGACATCACAAGACAGAAAAACCTTGCATGAGCATCATATCTTAAAAGAAAACACTGGTAAAAGGAAAGATAACATGAACTGACAAAGCTGTGCATGCACCAAACCCATTGTTTTTCAGTAATATCTCTATGAAACAAAGGTAACAGATTCTGAGGAAAACAATGAAGTGACAGTATCAAGCTCTAAAAAAAAATGGACAGAAAATTTGACTTGAAAAACAACGTTGTTACTTTTACTCAGTAGCTAAGCACCTAGCATGCTACATTAACTGATACATCTGATGGTGTCACCATGTCACCACAAACACGTCTCAGTCATCATCACTTTAGAATATCTAAGAACTCTAAATCAAGAACTTCAAAGTACTTCCCTTGCTGCTTTGGATCTTACTACCATGTAAAAACATTGAAGCATGTTCATATCTGGGAATTTGAGCCTGTCTGTCTTCCCACCAACCAGAACCTACTCTGAGAGGTTCTGACCATGAGTCATTTCTCAAGTGTACATAATGGGTCAGTTTGAGCTAAAAGCTGGTGCATCCTGTTCCTGATTACAAAAATAAAGGAGCCAATTTAAGTCCCTTTTTTTCCTTAAAGTGATTGCTGTACTAGTGAAAGATGCCAAAATGACAGCTCCATAAGATAAACTTTGCCATTAATCACAGGGTGGAAACAGTTCAGCACAAAAGTCAGCAGAGCAGACTACAGAAGCAGCTGTAGTAGTTCATTTCTTACTATCCTGCCACTTGCATTTGAGCCAGCACTAATTCCCCAAGCAATTGCTTTCCTTGCTTTGTATTCTCAGCTGATATTCCAAAGTATGTCAGCTAGGATTGGGTTAGGTTGTTGGTTGGTCTACTTTGTTTTTCCAAAGGTGGAAAGACATTTCAATAATGCAAATATATGTAGTCCCTAAAGGAGAATCCATTTCATGTAACTTAATCAGATAACAGCCAATCATACTTGCTTAATTTTCCATTAAAATCTTTACTGCACACCTATTTTCAGCTCTTAAACTGATTTCAAGTCAGTGTTTCTAGGATAGTGTGCCAAAATAACTTGCAATCAGTAATAGATTCATAAAATAAACTTTTAACAATCCTCATGTTATTGAAATGGGTTGGTGATGGAAAGAGGAATTTGCTGATTTATTCAAATTTCATGGATTTCTCTGTAACAAATTACCATTGAAATTTCAACCTGCTTTTTAGCATCCCGAATGACAGGAGTTTGGAGAGCTACTGAAAGACTCAGGGCTCAGAAATAAGTCTTATGGTCTGATAACAGACAGGAAATCTACAACTACAGGGAATGCAAAATAACATTAAATTCCAATCATCCTCTGAAAAAAACATATGAAGCAAAATGTTAAATCACAATCCATAACAAATTTGTCTACACGATGAGCAGTTCCAGACCAATAGCCTTAAGCTTCCAAATTCTTTCTACTCAAAGAATTAAATGAGGGGAAAAAAGAAAAAAAAAATGGAAAGCAACAAAAGCTGCAAACATAAAAATATGGAATGAAAATACAATTAAAAGCATCTGAGAGTTCACATCTTTTACTGCCTCCTAAGAACAGACTGTCTAGAAAACCAGACAGATAATATTAATGAAGAATCATAATAGAGGAGCTGAAAGGCGATAACATTTCTCTGTCTGGACCCAATAGTTACCCTAAATAAAAATTCTGCTTTCCCTGAAAGGGAAAATGGTTGCAAATCTTTAGACCTATCCACAGGTAACAACAAAAATATTAATTTCTTAATATTAGATAAGAGAAACACAACTTGCCCGGTAAGATCCCCTAAATAAAAGACATTTGGTGATATTATTTATATTTCAAGAAAAGTAGCACCTTGTCTGTGTTTTAAGCCCAAATCACAGGCAGCTGCAAAAGTAGCTGCTTAGTCTCGAAGTGGGAGCTGACAAGGCCAGTGAGATGCAGTCACACAGCTTGGCAGAGAGGGACAGCTATTTAATGGTGCAGAGACTGGAGCCCTGGACTCACAGGGTGAACACAGAGTACAGGGAAGGGGATGAATAATTTCAGCACAGGCTTGTGAAGGGGTTTAGACTAAAGAAGAGCTAGGGGTTTGTAAAACTCCCCAGAAACAAAGCAGACAATAACTAGCTGAACTTCACTCATCTGCTCAAATGACGCCCTAACAAGATTAGCTTTCCTTCATCAGTCTAAAAGACACCTTGCTAACTTGAAGATAGAAAGAGTGAGTTTTAGCCCCAGACTTTCCCTCTGTTACATATAAAGGGATCCCCATCAGGAAACTCCTGGTTCCTATTCTCTCATTTCTCTTACCAAATCGTGCAACAGTGCTGTCTACTTACTTTTCATTTTTGCCAAATAACAGCTGCATTTCAAGGGTGCTTCACAAATACACTCTTGGACTGTAAAGCCCTTTGAATGAAATGCCTTGTATACGTGTACAATACGCCACAAGTATTGTCAAGGCAACACAGCTTCAAAGAGAACCACAGCAGTTGCTAGGAAACACCATAGCAGAAGAGAGATGGGGATTTGTTTACTGATACATATATATTTGAAACATTAATTATTATTATTATTTGGGATATTTGAATCTCAAACCGTACCTGTATATTTCTAATTACTAATTCTGATTTAAATTCTACTCCTGAAAGAATCCACATGTATGTCAGCACTGCCAAATTAAGGTCCCATAAGCTCTAAGACCATTAAACAGATAAAAAAATCTTGGACTTTTCTAAGATCAGCTGATGGGCTTAGAACACATTTTGGAATACAGGACTCTGCCATGCTTGTCACAGATCACTACCACCCCAGAGAGCTGACTGAACCATAGGAATTTATTTCCATTGTATGTGCGCTTAAGATGAATTTTTATCAAACCTTCTGATACAGATGTTAAACAAAACAAAACAAAAAAAACCCCACAAAATAAAACAAAAACAAACAAACAAAAAAACAAACCCAGCCACAAAAAAACCCAATACACCCCTTTCATTTACTCTCAGGCGATGGAATTATTTGCATAGTTGCTTGAACAAAGCACATAGAGGAAATCAACATTCCTAAAACTTTTGCAAGCAATAAGCAGCACAAAAAATAAGACATACAGTATTATGTAAGATACTCAGGTTAATAAAAAAAAAGTCATAGCAAACACTCTAATCTTCTGTGTTTATTGCAAAATAGAAAGAATTTCCTCAATGTAACTGAGGCAAATAGTAAATGAGATCTAAGAGGCAACAACAACAAAAAAAAAAAAGGAAACACAAATTTTTAGAAGTGCAGTAATTCAGTTACATATTATAAGCAATAACAGGAAAAAGCATGTTAGGAAAACTTGGCTAAGGTTGCCAAGTCAAACAGTAGGAAGATGAATATAATACAAAACAAATACTACAGACCTTTCATCTACTTTTTTTTTTTTTGGGGGTACACATATTATTATGGTATCTGTGTGTGATAAAGATTGTGAGAAACCCCATTTTTCCAAGAAAGTGTTCAACAGCTTAAAATGCTTCATTTCTTCAAATTTCTTTCTCCAGAAGGGTAACTATGCCAAATTACATAACATGATACACAGATTTCACAAAATAGTCATGTTCACAAAGGAGAGCTATCCTATACTTAAATGAATCAAAGAACCCAGGGAAAAAAAAAGTGCTGCGTTAACTAAAGTAATAATAATATACAAGTAAAAGCAGCAGAAGTTGGGAAAGCTATTAAGCTATAAAGAAACCCAAAACCAAACCATTAAAATGGAAGGTCTCAATTCATCATCACTTGACATTGCAAGTCTAATAATATGTAAAATGCAGCCTTCATGTATAAGAACAAATAGAAAAAAAATCAGAAATCTTAGCATGTCACACTATACCAAAATCAGTGTCAGCAGGAGTGAACTAGTTTCTTAAAAATTTCTCACATTGTAAAACTTCATAGAAACAAATCAATTTCAGCAACCTCTCATTCATCAAAAAATAAAAAAGAAGAAAACCCACAGGAGGTATTTCAGCAAGATGAAATTCCTTTCTCCAAAGTTCATTTTTAGACTGCAATTTATATAGAAGAAAGCAAACCAAACACCCAACTGTGAATAAACCTTTCTGATTTTAATGGAAAACAGAGCATTTTGTCTGACAAAGGCAGCTATAGCTGCTGTCATTCTTTCCAGGGGATAAAAATATAACTTAGCTGGACTCATACATGGCTCCAGGTAGGTTGGAATTGTGGGGATCATTTCGACTAGCACATGCCCAATGCACATTTATTTTCCCCATTTGAATATTTTGCCCAGGCAGAAATGGAGGATTTTGTACATTTTGTACACTGTGTGCACCCCACGGCCCAACTGCAGCCACCTGGCTCCCACAAAGCCACTCTGTAGCACAAAAATGACCCTGTCACTCAGGGTACCTGTGCAGCAGGGTACCTGTCCCATAGGCTCAGCACCTCCTGGATTTGATGAGCTCACTGAGCCCAGGGTATGGAGCCCAGGCACACGTACTTCCATCTGGAAAATCCACAAGAAACATAATGTCAACCCTCTTCTCCCTGTATTATAAAGGTTTCCTACAAAGTATCCTAATACTATTCTAAGAAAACTTGAATGTATGATCAGAAGAAAAGTCCTGTATTTCTGCTTCTGAATTTATTAACAGAAAGAGCTGAAATTAAAACAAGACAATGTATAAAGATATCAACACAATAAAACTGCAAAAAAGTCCTCAACTAGTATTGGGAAGTGTCTGTAAGTTTTATTAATTCAATATTGTTAACCATCTCAAATATGAATGATATCCATAACAACTATCACAAGCTGACAAATTGTCCATCAGTATATACACAGAAAACCAATTTTAAAAAGTCTCCTTGCCAAGTTTTGAGTTTTTGATGTCATCATAAATAGAATTATGTTAAGAAAATTGTCATGAACCCAATTATGATTCCATTCTCTGTCCATTTTCAACAGCAAATTAAAATGAAAAAAAAATACAAGTTTTCCATCATCCGCTTTTTGTAGGCTTGATTCTTCTTCATTATATTGTGATTATCTGGGTATAGAACTTTTACACTGAAAAGGTTGCTTTTAATATTACTGGTCGTAAAAAGCGGGTACAAATAATAGGATCCTGAATAGAAGCAGAAAGATTCGTTATATCTGTTGGGGACAGATAAGTGTTCATGAACAGATTTGTAAAGTGCAGATGAATTCCAAGGGAGCATGATCTGCCAGTCACCCTGGTGGCTTTGGGAGACAAGTCTGCTGAATGGGCACGTTATCTTCCAAATAACTGATTTTATAAAGAAAGTGCTTTTAATCCAACTCTATTGGAGTTCATAGGGTAAAACCAGGATGATGATTTTAATGCCCCACAAGTTTCTATAAAGGAAAAAAAAAAAAGACCTACAATATAAAATTTACTTCTCCCACTTATAGTCATTACCCAGACAATAGATTGGCACATCAGCTAAATAAGAGCAAATGTATCCTATTGTGAACTAATTCCAGTTTCCACCCCAGAACACGAGACAAACTTGGGGAAAGAAATGAATGATTTTGGTCTGCTCTCAAATAGCAAAAGCAGAGTTCTCTGCTCAAGGGAGGAATATGGAGGAGCTTTTAATCAAGAATGCAGCTGAAAGCTTTGTGTAAAGTTTAGGGGAGTACCTGCATTTTGGAACTCTTCCCCACATAAATGTGCATACTTAATTAACACATTTTAGCACCTGAAAATTTTCATCATTACTCGCCTTCTTAGTAAAATTATATAAATCATTGGCATTTCAGAGTTTAAAATGTGCTAAGGAGGTAACAGCTCTTAGGTTTCAACTTTCTCCTTTTGCCTCAAATGTGATTTGTAGCAATTGCAGTAGCTTTGATATGACTCTTAAAAAACTACACAGAAATATGATACGTATTCATCAGAGACTACAATTAGAACACTGAAGTAATTTATGTGTGTATTACGGACAGCAGAAGGGAAATACAATGTACTATATATGTAAATATAAATAAATATAAAACTAATAAAAATTAAATACAGAAATAACTGAGATGATGAGCTATGCATTAGAGAACGTATCATTCTCCAGAAATTAAGGTCACATGCTATTCAAAGACCATCTGTTGATACCTAACAATACACAAGCAGAAGTGTTTTTCCCCCCTTACAGATTTATCTTTGTATCACCCAGCAAAAGAAAGTGTACCAAGATAGATGGTACATTAGCTGGCAGCTTTGTGAAAATTACTCAAAAATAGGAATCCTTCAGTGTCCATCATTATCTTCCTAGCAACTTTCTTATAGCTATAATTTACTGATAAAAGCTATATGGAACACATTATGTCTCCATCAGTTGTGTAGCTTTAGAAATATTTCCTTCCTGAGAAGGAATTTTCCTTTAGAAATATTTCCTTCCTCTCATCTAGAGAATTTCAGCTTCCCCCCAAACATTTTGCAGCAGTAGGAGCTATAAAATTTGTACTATATATCACATGCAATTTGATTATTTGATCATCTGTGTCAGCCAGAGTCAGCTCTGACTTCTGTACTCACTCAGTTGTTGCAGTTGTTGTTTGTGCTGCAACTGCCTGAGGTAGGCCAGGATTGATGGAGATGCCACAAGACATCATTACAGGCTACATGATAACTGCCCTGGAAGTCAGAGAGCTAATACAGAAGTCAGTGAAACCCATGGCTCTTCACCTGTGGGTTCCTTTCAAGTTCAACATTCATTGCAACCTTACCAGAGCTCAACATTTCTCAAATCAGATAAATATATCTTCCCAAATTTAACAATCTCAACAGGAACACTAGATCAGAAATACAGTCTTCTTCACAGATGACAAGAATGTACTTCATAGTTCCTTGAGCACTAAACTACTACAATTCTTGAACTGGAATAATCACTGGAATTGTGAAGAAGCACTTGAGTCAGAATTTGATTTCATCAGTAACTGCAGCTGTCACCACCCAGGCTTACAGAAACTGTTTCCAATTACTCAGCTAATTGTTTGGTGCCAGATATTATTTAGGTAGATCAACAATAGGATAGAGATTGAAAGAAATATTGCTTAGCTCTCACGAGGATTCATGAAGTTGCCTACCATTCAGATTAAGCATTTGATACTCTTACATTAGACCTCTGTCAAAACAGAAAGGGGAGCACAGAAAATTTGAACTGCATACATAAAACCAGACAAGAAATCCAGCAAAGCAAAAAAAATAAAACAAGTGTGCAGAATGCTGTATTATATGACTGTCTGAGGTCCCTTTTATGATGAGTATCCTATAATCCCATGAATCCTTCATTCCTGGTCTTTTACCCCCAGCCCTCTGTACTTGTCCTGTGCATAAGTATAAGACCATTATAGGAAATCTAACTGCAGAGTTTCTTTTTCTAAAATAAACAGATACTAAGCCCTTCTTCTCAGTCACGTACTGTATAAGGCTAAAACTGAATTCTAATTTCAAAATAAGAGTAAAATTTCAGGGATTAGCTCCAACACCCACACTTGCTGCCATTATACTTCTCAGCATGGAAACCTCTTTTGGAGTGTTTTACTTGCATCTTACTGCAGCACTAACTGAGGCCAGTCAAGGCTGAAGCTTTCTTTGCTAACTCACAAGTGTACAAAAATCAAAAAATAAAGAGTATATGCAGAGATATTTGATTAACAGAAGATGCATAAAAAGAGGATTTGTTGTTTCTATTTTGCAAACGCGCTAATTCAGAGAGGAAGGAACGCTGAAACAACAACCTCCTCAAGGTCTGATAAGCCCACACCAAAGCCCATCTACCACACACTGCTCTGATAGTAAGTGATTCTGACTCTCTTTCTCATTAAGACTCTTCAAGTAAAATAATCTCAGGCTTCTTAAACTCACATTGGCCAGGATGATCGTGCCTGTCAGCGATCCTGGCTTTCAGGTTTTATTAGCCATACATTCAATCTGCTGTCCAAGGCTTCAGCTAGTGACTTTGTTCTTTCATTTTACATGTCAGAAAAATATGTTGCTATGAGGAATGATTACTGTAGCTATTTTTCAAGAGGCTCTATATTTAATATACATATAAGTTCTCAGTTCAACATCTAAATGAGGTATATGTTTGCAGGATGAACTAACAGCTCAGGGGACCATTGAGGACTGCTACATAAATAAATCTGCATTTCTAAGTCATCTGTTTACCTATTCAAGTTATTGAGGCATTTCAGGTGTCATTTCACAGCATAACTGTGCCATAAAATATTTTGAGAAGATAAACAGGCACTCATCTTGGCTAAATAACCAACTGCTTAGAAAGATCCTAAACATAAAATCTTTCTTAAGCAGACCAAGCTAAAGTCCTAAGATGTGCAAATACCACACACATATGTAAAATTATATTTTATTTACAAGTGAGCAATTCCTTGTACATTTAGTTTCTTGAGCTGCTGCTCAGGGGCAGCAAGGGCAGGAAATGTTTGCAGAACAGCTGTGGGGGAACAATCAGAGGAAGAAGTGGCCTGTGGGTGTCAACCCTGTGGGACATCCCTATTGTGTCACACCTTCCTTGGGGTCCAAAGGACATGGGAGGGGGGGAAGCTCGGAGCGTGAGGATAAGTTGTGCATTCCTTCAAAGATTCCTTTATGCCTTACAGACTTGGGCAAATGAGCAGCTAGCACAGCACTCCACCCCGACCACGCCTGAGCCTATCCCGAGCCTGCATGTAAAAACTTTCCACTGCGAATGCTTTTGTCTCCTGGGGAGGGAGATGGAAGTACAGCCAGTAGATTGAACTAGCTTGTTTGTTGGCTTGTACTGGCCTAAGCCTTCTGTCAGCTCAGCAGAAAGATTTTTTCTGCAGTTGCCTCCAAGTGTATTTATCCTCATGTTTGGGAACAGGCCATTTCCCATACAGATGAACACGGCAGAAACATGGGACAGTGCGAGCAATGAAAAGTTTAAATGCTAAGCTTCACTTGCACTATAAGTGTAGAGTGAGCTACCTGCAGTGCTGGGATCAGTACCCGCACAGCAATATCTGAACTGCCGACAAGCAATATTACACAAACAGATATTTTCATCTGTGACCTTGAGAATGCTTCATAAATATTTTTAACCATCATGATTCCTAGCTGGCAGACGCTTAAACAACCTTAAAGAAGTTGTCTGGCATTTTTGCAGAGAGCTGCCATGGCTTTAACATTGCTTTCATACACATTTTTGAGGCACCCATTGAGTAAAAGCTGGGGCCAAGATAGAGCTAAGTAAGGTACGCAGCTGTTTGATGACGTTATCACACATTTCATTTTATGGTAGCAATATTCAAGCAGAAAGGCAACTCTCCACATATTTCAGCAGCTGATGACTTCTCAGACCCTAAAATTGTTCTTGATAGAAATAGAAATGGTAGTGCAAAGACAGGAAACACTTCAGACATAAGTGCAGACACAGCCACAGAAATCACTGAAGAGTAAAAATTGATTCCATTTGCTAAGAAAAGGCAAACGCTTTGAAAAGATTAGACTGGGTTGTGTTATTCCATTAGAAAGCTGACAAAGTTTAAGGCTCAGCAGAGGCATTCAGATTAGGCCTATGAAGAGCTAGTTCTGACAGAAACATGCTGACTAAGAAAAATCCCCTTCTATATTTAAAAATTGTAGCAGATGGTGCTAGCAGTAGGATGCAGCATCAAGTTGTTATGACTGTGGGCACTGTCATCTATCACTGAAAGTCTCAAAATGCCATCACTCTACTGCAGGTCTCAACCTGAACTCTGCAAAATGCTCCAAGTACTAACATGATTTACTGACTACCAGTGCCCCTGGGTCAGGCTTCTTTGGAAAAGCTTCAAAAATTACATTCCTATGGCTTAGGAGGATTTGGGATGCTTTTAAAATAGTCAGGATATTGGAGATCTGTATCCCATATTCAAAACAGTGTATTCAAATACACTGAGTAAAAATGTTCCCCCCAGTTCCAGCATAAAGCCCAGAGCTTTTGGAAATTTTGGGTATTTGTACATGGCATAACAGAGATATTCAAGCCTGTTAGCGTGCCAGAAGGGGTGTGAGCTGGAACGTGGCACAGAGAGGACAACTCATGTCTGAGAAATGTGGCATCTTTAGCCTTCTTGGGAGCCACGAGACATGTGGGTTCAGGGACTCTTCACCGAAAGTGAGGCTGCACAAGAATAGGCTTTCAGCTGCACCAGCTAACAAAATCATCCTCAGGCTGAAAAACGTGCTGGCCCTGTCTCCCCTCCTCCTCCTCTCCGAGGAGGAGGCACAAGGGACTCCAGCAGTCTCCCTGTCCTCCTACGCCACTCACACTGCTTGGAGCAGCACCACTCCATCCCACCTACCTCTGTGCTGTGCCAGGGAACCAGCCCCTCTTTGCCTGAAGGTATGAAAACGCTCACACCCACATCAAAGCTAAAAATCACACCATCATGTAGCTACCCCTCCTGGTCACCTCTGCTCTTTAGCAGCATGTATAATCATCGGAACAGAACGAGACAAATCAGCGGAGAAATTCCCTCGCAGCCTTCTGAAAAATCCACAGTATTTTTTATGAGTTATTAAGCACATAGCCCTGCTGAGAGATGATTTTGGAGTTACAAAGGTATTCACTACAGGAATCTTTTATTCTTTTTCTCTCTTGCCATGGCAACCAGGGTATCGAAGTACTTCAGAGGAAGACAGCGCCCCACAGTACACAGAATGTTTGCAGCACATCTGACTTGTTTCTTTTCTATAAAGATTTAATCATTTTTAAAGCTGTCTTGGAAAAATTGGTTGAAAAAAGCCAAAATCTACACAGCACGATTTTTTCTGCCTGCTTTAACAAGAGGATGTGCATATAATCTACACTGCATAGAATTAGGAGTCCAGAATTCTAACAAAGGGAAAGGACCACAAAACAGGACCTAGTTTGTTATTTTACAGTTAGAGGGCACACATAAAATAAGTGGCAAAAATTACCAGGGGAGAAAAAAACAAAAAACAAACCAAAAAAAACCCCAAACAAACAAACAAACAACCAACCAAAACAGTTTGTCTTTTAAAGACTGTTCTGCAAGGATTTGTGGGAATGCATTAATTTAGACTTTTTTTTTTTTTTTTGCAGTTCTCAAAATTCAGGATCCTGCATATCTTATATGCATGCCAGTAGCTGATGTCTTTCCTCAGTTATACAAGGCAATAGAGAAATACAAGGGAAAATGAACATACCTAAAATAATATTTATTTGTAGAGGGAGGGAATTTATAGCTGAAGGACTCCTTTAACCCCAGACAGTAACATTTATTCCAATCACAATGAAGCAGGATATTTTCTCATTCCTAAAATAGTTAAAATTATTACTGCACCATTAGGAATTTTATATGGCTGCTGAGATCATGACACAATCAGTAGACATGAAATGGTAAAGATAAACTTCTCCAATTCAACAATTCTTTTTATGAGTTGTCAAAAATCAGACTGATTTACACAAAAAAACAACACCCCATTAACAAGTACTGTCTTGCCCTTCTCTAGTTATCCTTGTTGAGGCAACCAAGATTGTCTCCCTAATACTTATTGGAACAAAGAGAAATTACTTGCCTTAGGTAATGTCTGATGACAGCAGTTTCAGTCGTCTAGCTATAGTAACAAAATTGTTTATGCATACTTGTTTTTGTATCCTGTTATTCCCGTACTGTGGAGTACAGAAAATGAAAAGAATGAAATATATTTTCACATGTTTTGGAAGTCCAAATCCAACTATAGTCAAAAAACAGACTCTTAGTGGCTTCAGCAAACTAAAGAATAAACTAGAGGACATCTCTGCTCTCATCCTTCTTTCACTATTTTAATATATATATATATATAAAAAAAAGAGATAACAAAATTGAAATAAAACTCTCAAGAACTGTCTGACAATAGCTTTTAGACTTTGTAAGCAGTGTGACAGAAAATCGGGGAAATAATTTTATTCTCAGATATCAATTTCCAAGAATGAAAAATATTGAGTGCTTCCACTAATGAACATTTCCCAAACACTTGTACACTTGTACTGATTGTTGTCCATTTCCTAAAGAACAACAGCCATCTACTCTTATGCAATTTAAAAACCAGAATGAAGAAAAAATAGCCCATTTCTATACCAATTATGACAGATTTTTTAGTTACCTTTAGTTACCTATTCTTTTGATAGTACATAATATCCAACAGTTACTATATTATCCTATTGGATAATATATGCACAATTGAGACCTGGGGGAGGAAATGCCACCTGTTTTCAAAGTATTGTAAAAAAGATTTCTTGAACACTGACTTTATGAAATTAATTACAACATTCTAAAACCAAAATCAAATTCTGCCCTTCTTTACCAGCTGAGTTTTGGAAAGTGTTCAGGCATCTGATAATTTTGTTACTACCATTGTAGAACAAATGTGGCCAGCAGGATGAGGGAAGTGATCCTTCTCCTGCACTCAGCACTTGTGAGGCCACACCTTGAGTATTGTGTCCATTTCTGGACCCCTCAGTTCAGGAAAGACATTGAGGTGCTGGAGCAGGTCCAGAGAAGAGCAACGGGGCTGGTGAAGAGACTGGAACACAAGTGCTGTGAGGAGAGGCTGAGGGAGCTGGGGTTGTTTAGCCTGGAGAAGAGAAGGCTCAGGGGAGACCTCAT
>JAWWES010000169.1:10899386-10910814 GCA_035583135.1 Lophotriccus pileatus
ACTGAGTGCCATGATCTAGTAATCACAATGGGGTTGGATCAAGGGTTGGACTTGATGATCTCTGAGGTCTCTTCCAATCCAGTTAATTCTATGATTCTATGATTCTATGAAATGCAATTTTTCCATCCAAACCCAATATCTTGTTTCAGTATCCTAAAACCCATTTATTACTGACTATTTCTCAAGTAAGTTCATTTACTTTTTCCCTTTTTATGGTTTCTACTTTCTTTTTTTTTCATATGCTTTATTAGCAGTCCATAATGCACAATTGAGAGGAGGCTTATTTCTTCTGAAGAACAGTATTTCCATGGCAATACACATCATGTACAGCAACAATCTCTTATCATCTTTTCTCAACACCTACGACTGCTGAAGCTTAGCTTAATGTTATATAATAAAACACAGTAGAAAGAACACAACTCTCAATGGAGACTTTAGTGCTTGCCTTATGTGTCTTAGATATTCCTGTTTTTATGAGGGCCTTCAGGTCACAATGTTTCTTAAGCAACTAGAAGCTCTTTAATTAGAAGCAGGTGCACACAATCACACAATGTTGGCACACTTTTCCAGAGGCAAACTCACCTGGATAGATTCCTAATGAAGTAAAGAATGGATGACAACAGTTAGAAGACCAGATATTTCTTTTGCAAATATTCTAAGGCAAAAATGTTACTGTTACTAAACCATTAAAATTCCTGGGTTGGTTTTTTTTGCTTTTTTGCCTTTTTTTTTTCTTAACTCACAGTGGGTGTGAGGCAAAGGCACATAGTAGGACATGCATTAGCACTATTTGCCTCTACCTTTATAAATGTCATTACATCAGTGTAGATAATGTCAATAAATTCATCTTTAGTCTGACATACCAAGCAGACTCACTGATCTCCAGCCAAAACACGCAACTGTCCAAGCCAATTAAACCTATTGCATCTGAGCATTCAAAGTTAACACTGAAATAACAACTCTGGTTCAACTCTGTAGTGTAGGTGATTCACATTTGAATATTACTGTGAAAAAAATGAAGATAAATAAGGAAGGAATATTTACACCTTGATTAGTCTCTGATTTGGTGGGCTGTGCTTATAATTTTTAGCAATACAAGCTTTTTAGTCTTAATACAAGCATAGCAGCCATAGTTAGAAATGTTTGTCCTAATTCCCCTCTGCACTAGGCAAAATAACCAGTTGCAAGGAAAGGGTTGAAGTTGGATTATTGTTCTGTTGCTGTTAAACCTGGAGTCAGTTTTCACCATACCAGAAAAACAGCATGACTGACATAAAAATGAAGATGTTTTGTCATGCAAACTGATTATTTTATTTCTAACCCTCACTGATAATTATCCCACTTTCAATCTGATCCATCTAAGTGGGAACACAAAAGCCTATTATAAACTCAAGCATATGGCACCGATCAAAGGAATTTAACTTTCTTTTCCAGGCTAAAATTATTTTCGTTAGTAACACCAGAAAGCAGCATTGATCTGCTGCTTTCCTCTTCATGTCTCACTTCAGTAAGACAACAGAAACCCAACTGCATTGTCAGCAATGGACATTATCTTCAAGATGAGTGACTTCAGTCCTGCTACTCTTTTAATAACAATACTGTTTGTTTAGTAGAAAGAAGGCTGGATGATTGCTTACATGCAAGCAACAATTAAATCTGAGAAAAAGACTTCTTTTGTAATATTAATCTGGAAAGGCATTATAGCATTCCCTGAAAAATGAGTAGTTAATGGATAGAGTGCCTCAAGAAAGGGTTGGCATCAAGAAGACTAGAATTTAAATTGCTTAAAGTGAAATTAAAATTCTCATTCACTCTAAATAACAGCTCCTACAAAAGAAACATCTGGTCCGAAAGAAAATTCAATGATTTGGCATTGCAGTAGTGCATTAAATATTGATACCGATGTTGAATTGACCCTACTGCCTAATGCAAGAACACCACGTGTCAGGGTCATTCTAAATAGCACTGCACTGAAAAGTGGCTCAGCCTTGCTGCTAAATTACCATTTGAAGCTTTGCAATGTCATTCAGGAACAGATGTGGCTCTAACTGAAGTCTTGCTGAGAAAATATAGTAGTTGTTCAGTGAGTGAGGAAGGGGAGGAGTGGATATAGATCCAATCTAAATGAGGCAGCAATAACCACTTTATGCCATGCCAGTCTGTGCACATACTGATCAGCACTAATGGAGGGATTTCTCAACTTCCTTGCATAAATACATGCCCATATGTCAAATACTCCATGCTTCTGCCACATCAGTGGCACATATATCTTTTAATATATTCACAGATCTTAAGTCTTCCGATCTGGAAAATACTCTGACTGCAACCCTACACAGTAAGAGCTAGAAAGCTTTTCTCATCCCTTGCTTCACTGAGGACTTTCAAGGGGCATAATACATTATTTTCCTCTCCTTTCCTAAAAGAAGCTATAGTTCTTAACAGCCAAACAGCAGTAACCAGTGAAGAAAGGTTCCAACCACTTTTACATTTACATCTTCTCATATATTTGCTTGGTACCTCAGAAAACACAGGGCTAAGAAGAGAAATATCATTTCATTGCAGCACATTGCAGCTCCAAAGAAAGAACCATCTTTTACTTCTCCCCTAAGAAATTGCCTTTTCAAACATCACACAGGCTCCTGAGTCCTTTCGCTCATACCTGCACACAACTGCATCTGAAACAAAGTCCTGTTATCAGTCAAAGAAGTTTCAATCCAGATATCAGAAAGTAAAGGCTAAACTTACAATCTTACATATAGTTTGCAATGCTTTAGCGTGACAGCAACCCAGCCTTCAAGCTGTTCAGATGAGCAGATTTTGTATAGTGATTGGCTTAGTGTTAAAAGTCTCTGTGTTAAATTGCTGGAAGAGGAACACTGCATCAGTGAGGACTGTTATCGTGCATCTCTTTTGTTTCTTGGGCAATGCCAAACAACATAAACCATTAAACAAACTGAAGCATTGTGGAAGATAAAGACATCACATAAAATGATGGTGCATGCCAAAAACTCTCCTTCCCTAAAAAATGTGAGGAATTTGCATTGATGGCTTCAAGAATTTACATACGGTTCAATGATATTTTTCATTCCATAGGGATCAAAAGTTGTTGGGGGGAGGGGAAGAAGAGAGAAGGGAGAAGACAGATGGCTAAATACAAAAACAGAACTAATAAATATTAAAGAGGTAATTTTTTTTTTTATAACTTACACATGCAAATGCCTATCTGAATCACAAACCCCTAAAATATATACAAACGGTTCGAGTCTCCTACAATAACTTTTGTGTGCTGTGGGTCATGGTTCCCAAATTGTTTGTTCCTTCTTATTTAATTAGACTGGGAAATCCATAAAAAATTGCTGCTGAGTAAAAATGGAACATATATCTTCCTATGTGAAGAAGAGATGGAATATAAAATCATAATTCAAATAGTATGCTAAAGAGAAGGTTATTAAGGCTGCAGAATGATTGTAGTAATCACTGCACATACAAGTAAAGCATTCCAAACTTAGGGAAGGCCATAATTAAAGAGGTCTGTATAATCTTGACTTCACTCTCTGGAGTGTTATGATCCAGCCTTAAAGTGACATAATCATACTTTGCTCTCTATGTGTATGCAACAGGCAGCACTCAGTGAACCAGAAATCAATTAACAATTTGTTTAATCTTTCTGTTCAGTGCAAACTATCACATACTGACATAAGACACAATGACAAATTAAACACTAACCAAAAACTCCTTTAAGACAGGAGTCTTTCTGACAGAGCTTTCCCTCAGTGCTTCCCAAATGCTTCCCCAGGAGTGTTTACTACACCTGTTACAAGAGGAGGAACTATTCTCTTCTCTTTACAGCTATATGAAGTTAGTTTCTTACTCAGCATCGAATTTTGGATTGCAACTTTGAGACCCAGTGCAGAAAATCTCATAAGCTTAATTCCATTAGACTAGTAGGAACCAACTAAAAGACATTCCAAATAAAAAGCATGCTTCTAATTGAAGCTGTCCTGTTTTAAAACCAAGAAGTTTCATTCCCAACTTTTTTACAATGCCCTTTTAGAATCAGAGACAGTGAAATAAATCTGAACTTGCATGACAACAAATCCTCAGATTCTCTCAAAATCCTCCTCTCTCAGTTATTTTCTTCAAAGCTGGGCAGGCAAAATTCCTGGGCAGGAATTAAAGAGATTTTATTGGTTTTGGAGAACAAATCAACGTAGTGTCTCTGAATTTCCCCATACGTTTTGAACAGCTTTTATTCACTCCTATTCTGAAAAGTTTGGTCATATTTGTATATTTTCTACATTGCTTTCAATGCAGCAAGAATCAAGGGAAAGAAAGAAAACATCAGGCCATTATACAGGCTCCTGAAGGCACTCATTTAAATTCCTTCTTATGCCAAATATTTCAATCAAATGCTTTGACCTTTTTTTTTTTTAAACAGAAATAACTGCTCCCTGGGGGAGGAGGGGGAGAGTAGGAAATCAAAACTGACAAGTCACTTTCAGATTAAAGAAGTTGAGTGAGAACTGCACAAGACTTCTTTAAAGTAAGCACCCAGCCTTTTTACAAAACTAAATTGTGTGGCCCCAAACATTCAAAGTACTGCTGAGAGACTAAGAGTGCAACAGCTAACTTAGAAGTTAGGGGGAGTTATAGGGAAGCAACAGAAGTTACAGGGATTCTTACTCAGCACATTTTCTTTCTCAGTGTTTTGTTACAGAAACTGTAGAATGATTTTTTTATAAAAAGGGGAAGAAAAAGCTTTCTAAACAATAAAAAGGTAAAATCTTTGAGAAACAGAAAATTCCCTCTTTTGTCACCTATCCCTGCTTTTCAACGTGCCTTAATTTTTCTAACAGCTTGAAAGAACTGTAAAAAAGGTAATAAATTTCAAGGGATTAGTAAAAAAAACCAAACCAAAAAAAACCAACCAACCAACCAACAAAAAACCATACCAAAAAAACCAAACCTAATGTTTTTATCCAAACCTATACTTCTCAGTGAAAAAAATATTTGGGCAGGACACCTCTGCAAACTCAGCCTGATGCTTTTTTAAAAATGAGGTGGAGGTGCCATGTTTTTAACCAAGTGACTAGGTCAAATAATTATGTTTTAGTACTGAATTGTAACCAGGCCATTTGGCTGCCATGGCTACTTGAATTAAGCAAGCATTGGCTTCTCTTTGCTTAGTACACATTATAACAGTTTAATTTTGATGTATGTGTCTTAATGTTCCTGAACCCTGGGAAGCAGTATCAGCAGGGTGTTTCCCTATACCAGACTTTCTCAGATCTTGGAGAACTTCTTCACAAACAGAGACTTTTCTCTTAGGGATGATTTGACATATTGAGAGGCTTATTTCTCCAGTATGTACTGACTATAGACAATAAAATCAGACTAACAGCAAAAGTACCTGTAACAAGGGGGAGGGGGGAGGGAGCAAACATTTAAAATAAATCATTAAGACAGAAACTGAGTCCCTCAGACTAGAACAATCCTTTGGAGGTCTCAGTCCAGTCCTACATTGCTTCTAGTTGTCTTGAAGGCAGAACATTTTGCATCTCTTTTTTTCTTTGTTTATTACAATCACAGAACTTCTTTAAAAATATTTAGATATTGGAAGCTCAGAGAAGATATGTTTACATAGCTGAAATTGTGAAAGGACAGGGATTTCTCTGGTGTACAATGATCCAAGATGCTCCATCCCTTAGGCAGGAAATATTATCACTCTAATCAAGACAAATTATAGTTTACTAATGGAGACAGACACTGAAGGGGACAAAACAAAACAGTGTAACACAAAAGTCACTTGCTGATATACTAGGCCATACAGCATTTGTGCAAGTGGGTATTTCAAGGGAAAGAAAGCAACAAGATTAAACATATTAGGAGCAATTTTCATAGTGACTTAAGCAGCCAAATTAATCAAATGGTTGCTAATGGAATTCATTGACATTAGCAATAGCTTATAAAACCTCCAAAAATTTTTAAAACATATTAGCCCCCTTTTTTTCCTCCCTGAAATTCCAGTGAAGCAGAAGTTGTGTACCTTAGAAATGAGGAAATACAAGGAAAAGAAAAAGACACCAGCTTGTGCTTTTCCTACTAAGACAGTTTCCTAAAGAAAGCAAAATGTCAGGCATTCTTGGGCAGAAATTGAGATACATGTGAGGGACTTTGTTAAACACATGTGGCTGAGCTTAAATGGATCAACTTTGTAAACTATAACAGAACTTGGTTTCAAGGTCAACATAATCTTTGCCTCCTCTGTCTAATCCTATGATAAGGATGATACTTCTGATAACTCCAAACCTTTCGAGTTTTTGCAACCATTAACGTACTTTACAGCAGTGAGACTTTGTCATTTCTATACTTGGCCTATAAGCAAGTGCTTTGCACTTGAAAAATGTCATTCTTCGGCCAGAAATGGCTCTTCACAGCAACTTGGCTGACCTTATGTTCACTTACATCTCTCATTTGAACAGCAACAAAGAGAGCTGCTTTTATTTTACAACACAGCTTAAAACTAACAACTTCAGCTTTACTACTTACAAGCAGTTTCTCATGGAAAGCTGACATATATACAACTAGATGCATCTTTAATGCCTGAGTTTTCCAAAAGATAATTGGGGTGTCGAGAACACAAAGTAAATCCACTGGATTAAAGGAGAGAATACTCTTTTTTTTTTTTTTTAATTGTGAAGGAGGAGAACTTGCCAGCCTACACTGCAGCACTGCTGAAAACTACCGGAGTGCTGATATGAATCATAGTTGAGTCCCTTATGTAACACTGCAGAAAAAATAAAAGCAGTCCTGGAAGGTAATGACAGGAATACTATATGAGAGATATGAGAGACAGGAGAGGCAATCGTGCCTTTCCTGTCAATGCATTCAGAGGGGACATTGGCCTCAAACTGGAGTTCTTCACAGCAGAAAGGATACAGACCACACACAGTGCCCAGGAGAGAGAAGCAGAAAATAAAATACTTATTTTGGGAAATGCAAATAGATGGTTTTTACTTAAAGAGCACCAAAATTTATCTTCCAATAAATAAAACTTTTCCATGAAATGGATAACATTAATTGTTCTGAATGGCCACATGTACACTGAGTGTTAGGAAGGGGAGCAAAAAGGAGGCTGCAGTGAGAAGTATGCTGTTTGTAGCAAGAAGCATTAAGGCTGTGATAATGTTGACCTGTTCTTGACTAGGGCAGATATTGATGCAGTCTTGGTCTGACAAAGGAGTGCAAACTTTGGACAATACAGAGCTAAACTCACCATTTTTGGACATCAAAAGAGAGAAAGAGGTGTAAGGAACAGGAGGAGGCTCCTTACAGAAAATACACCCTAGTTACATGATAACGGTAAAAAAATTTCTTAGTACAGTTTTTTCTCTATATTTGTCAATAGTTCAGAAAAAAGGCACCAGAAAAATTTGCAGGCAACTCTCATCTTCCTCAGTGTAGGGTGCTGAATTAGTTAATCTCTTGAGAAGAAAGAAGTCTTCTTTTATATGACTCTATTATTAGATGTGGAAAAAAATTCATTTTTGAGAGTAAATTACAGGATCTACACCACAGCTTCCACTGAGATTACTCTTCTCAGGAAGAGTAATGAGGCTCAAGCCCTAATGAAACTTGCTCTATCATGGAGACCTTAATGTAGTTTTTGGATGGTTTATTTTCTTCTGAAACATAATTTAAATGTATTTCTGTGATAAGACAGTCAATATATGTGTCTTTTCATATGGCTTAAATGTCACTCCTTACCTTGAACAAAAACCAATCAGCTAAAGATTTTAAACCAAAAGAGAGCTAGTTTATTAGCTTTATCTGGGCTTGCAGGAAAATTGAGGCCATTTCAAAATTCCCAATAATTTCTGAGTACAGGAATATTGAAAGATGTCAATGAGATTGCAAGTAACTTTATTCTCAGCAGATCTGTTTCCTAAGGACTGGCTCATGCTGTGCAGCATTTCAGAGCCACAGCAATCAAATCCCATTCTAATTATTACAGTAATGCACTGCCTATAAGACGTGACCTTGTTGCCTCAACAACGTACATTCTGGACAGTATTTCAGTCATCTTTGATGGCTTCTTGTCTAACATCTGTAAGGGTTTGGACAACTGGAGAAGCAGAGCATTCATTTGTGGCTACTAATTCATGCTGGTTGTTTCAGCTTCTAAATGAACTGACTGCACCTTTGCTACTTTAAAATATCTCCACAGTGTGAATCTGGATGTGGTGCATGCCCTCATTTCCTATGCAGGACCCCTAGGTGGTACTGGTAAATTAGCTTTCACTGTCTCTCATATCTGCTCTGAGAGGAGTAAGTATGACAGGAATAATGCTACTGGTCCCATTTAGCTGAGAGTACCCATTAAGTGCAGTCTTGTGCAACTTTCAGCAACTCATCACCGATGTGCTCCCTTCTGTGGGTGTTTAAAATAGTTTTCTAAAGCACTCTGACACTAAAAATTATAACAATTGCATGTATCACTGGCAGTTTGCTCACCTGTATCTTTTAGCACATGAATATCAAGCACTGTGTGTTATTGAACACATTTTACTGTGCAGCAGTTATTTTCAAACATATCACTGCAGAAACTTTCTGTGAGCAACTATTTTCATGCAGCTTTAACACGGTTCCTTGAAAAAATAGTATTAGATGTCACACGTATTTTATAACCTTCCATTTTGGTTTTCTTCTAGAAAGAACAAATTATATGAGAGACAAGAGAATCCTGAAATATAGACACAGTAATTTTATGTAGCTGTTTAGATGCTGTTTATGCTTTTGAGATTTATGACTTGCACACTATCTCTCATTTCCAGTTACTGCTGTGTGTGCAACTTGCAGGGTACTTGCTATGCTTTATCACTGCCATATGGTTCCAAGTTCAATGAATTAATCTGTAAGGTTCCAATCAAAGCATTGGTGTTGGGAGTAACAGGAAAGATTCAGTTATAGATTTTTAAGTATCTCCCACATTGCACTAATTCACATAACCTTTATTTACCACAGCGTGCCCTGCACGTAGAAGTGAAATGCTTGGTGGGGAAAAGCCATTTACTGGTCCCCAGCAAAACACATGTCATTAGAGATGCATTTTTAATGGGATTTGACTTAATGGAGATGGAGGCCTACAGACACCGTGTTAATGCTTTACAGCAACAAGCTCGTAGCAAGCTTTTAGCACAACATAATGATTCACCAGGCTAAAATTATACACTGAGCGGTGCTTGGTTGAACCAGCACATTATGTTTTCAGTACATACTCACACAACTTGGCAAAACACAGCTCCTTCAAATTGAAAACATGATTTATAATAATTGGCACTATCTTCCAATTGTGTTCATCCTAGAAGTTCTGATAGGAAAAGGGGTTAAATTATCCACATGCTATCATTGGGCAACTAGTTTTATGGCTCCCTTCACAGAGCTTAATATTAAAACCACTGATACTGTTGTTTATGGGAAATTCATAACGAATAAAAGCTCAGTATAATGCTGTTTTCAGCAAGGGACTGTTTACAGATGAGGTTCTTATCAGCCCTGTACAAAATCCCTTAAATGACCTTGTGGAATGCCTCTGTGGAGCAATGAACACCAAAAATTATCATAAGAATTTTTGGCAGAGTTTACTAATGCAGAGTTACTCTGCATTAGCTAGAAATTTTCATTAAATGCAGTACATGAAATTATCAGAAGGGGTTCTATGACATGCCTTAGTAAAACTATGACATTATAAGGTGTTCTTGCACTTTGCTTTCTTTTGCATCTATGGGTTTTTCCAGAGTGATAAGAATAACTCTTTTTTTATATTTCAAGGTAAATTTTAATATGTATGGGAATACAAGTGACTGATGGATATTGTGAATAAAGTAGCCTCTTTATCTAAATGATGGACATGTCACAGGCACCCTGAGGACAAGTTTCACCAACACATGCTGCCCTCCTGCTGATCTGAAAATTTGAAAGGGTATCCTACTCCAGGTAGAATTACTCCTTGGCCTCTCTACTAAGACTATGAGCAAAGGTCTTCTCCTTCTAGGGATACCTTTCAGCTACAGATCACCAAATCCATTACTCTTTAACCCAGTCTGCTCAGATAGAAAAGGTGGGTAGAAACAAGTGTCAGATGACAAATAGGCTTTTCAACACAGGACGTAAAACCACATCTCTCTGAATTATATGAGTGTAACTGGGAGTAGTTAGAGAAGTCAGTTACTAAATGGAACATTAGGAAAGAATTATAAATACCAATATTCATTATCCACATTTCCATACTGCAGTCTTAGTGCACCAAAAATTACATCTAAGTGAACATGTACAGGGCAAGTTAGAGATTGGGAGACATCATTAAATTCCAATACTACTTTAATCATAAGCAGTGACAGATGATGACCAAAAAAAGAAAATCTGAGGAAAGACCCCTGAAGATGTTTGGTTATCAGACACATATTGAACTGGCAAATTTTATGGAATACCAAAATTTTTGGCAAGCCTTGCAGTATCAACTTTGTCAAAATGCATTTTTATGTGAGATGCTCAGTTCTTAGTATAGTCATTAATAAAACTTGTAGAATGCTTTGCTATCTGAAGACCAAAAAAATCTCATCTAGAAACAAAATAAAACTGGGACAGATTGCTTCCAGTCTTCTGAAAATTTGTAAATGGGATCAAAACAAGAAGAAAACCAGAGCAGTTCTCTTGCAACTTACAAGACAAGCTTTTCCTCACAATCCTTGCACAGCTTTCCAGTATTGCTTAATCGAAC
The DNA here is from genome assembly GCA_035583135.1 of Lophotriccus pileatus. NCBI lineage: Eukaryota > Metazoa > Chordata > Aves > Passeriformes > Tyrannidae > Lophotriccus > Lophotriccus pileatus. The sequence goes on from JAWWES010000169.1 coordinate 10,910,167, forward strand.
CTCCTGGGCCAGAAACAAGTAGAGGTCTCTGAATTACGACAAGGACTAAAGGTGATGGTTCATTTTGGAAAGTAAATTTCAGAGAGGTAAATACCCGGGGCAGCCACTCAGGTTGCAGTTCCACAGCAGACCAAGCCTGTCTGATTGCTGTTCCCTCCAGACCAGATTCTGCACCCTCTCACTCTTGGCCATATATTTTGATCTTCCACTCACATCGAGTCCCACAACTGATCCCATTTTTCACCGAGCCGTTTCAACATGCAAAGTCAGTAGGAAGCTTATCAAACTATCAATAACAAATAGTTTTTCTCACAACATTTAGTGATGGGAATAAATGCTGAATAGATGGCAATAAGGACTGGAATTGCTTCTGGGGTTTTCCTCTCCCCGGCCCAGCACACAGCAACAGTGAGGAAAGACAAAAACTGTACTTACTTTCGGAAGCAGCTCTAACTGGAGGCTTCTTAGGTGTGAAGGCAAGTAAGGAGCAAAAGTTTGTCCTTTGTTATTGTCCAGAATATGAACTGTAAGAACAAACCAACAAATTTTATCTCCTGAGTCAGCAGCCGACAGCAAGTCAATGCAGGTTTAGTAATATCTGCCCTTTTTTATTTGCCACAAAATATCTAAATATATATTGTAGCAATG
>JAWWES010000169.1:10911001-10923421 GCA_035583135.1 Lophotriccus pileatus
AGCAAGTCAATGCAGGTTTAGTAATATCTGCCCTTTTTTATTTGCCACAAAATATCTAAATATATATTGTAGCAATGCATTTTAAAGAACCAAAATACTCTTACACCAAAAAGCACTTTTCCTTAATATGTTGCAAGACAAAAGCATGTGTTTCTTACCTTTACTACTGAAATATATAGACTAACAGAGCAAACTGAGTTTGTACTCTATATGCTAAATGCATGGAGTATCAGTTTTGCTTTGGAGGACTAGAGAAAGAACAACACTTGAGGACAAACAACCACCATTCTAGAAACAAATCTTACATTTCTAGAAGAAGAGTTTAACAGGTCCGATAGGAATAATAATAATAAAAAAAAGAGCACACATTCCTTTACTGCAAGTATGATTAGCCCTGTTCTTGACAAGCCCAGCTCAAATTCTGGATGCAGATTTTTTTCTCTGCACCATTTGAAGAAATCATTGTTCCCTTTTTTTTGCTATGTGTAGCAGAGAAAAAGATTTCATATATTCAACCTCATATCTATGTGACAGAAATCTTACAAAGACCACTAACAGCACTAGAGTATGATAGTCCTCAAAAGGCAAATCACATCAGTTTCAAAGGCACTTATCTTTCCTTGCTCTGTGAATTTTTATACTCCCTAGCCTGCAACATTGCTGCAGTTCTACCCACAGACCAGCTGTGACTGAGAGATAGGGCTGTAGCCTGTCCTCCCTTACACCTAGTGGGGAAAAGCAAGTCAACAAAAAGCTGATGTTTATTTCAGTGCTCAAACTGTGTGTAGTCCTATAGGATTAGGTTATTGCTAAATATTTCTACAATTGTTATTTTGTTCATCTCAAGTTATATTTATGAGTTACTATGGGAATAAGAACTTATTTTTGGCAGCTATTGTATCTCACACTTTTCTCCACCTATACTGTGATCGCATGTAAAACTGCTCATGCACAGCTAACCCAAGTAAGATTATAGCAATCACTACACAACTTTTAAAATAATGCATATATAAGGTATATATATACACACACACAAATCAGTATCCATAGAATTTTAACAAAGCAGTTAAACTCAACACCAGCCTGTCACACACAATGCACTGGCCCTATTCTATAGCCTGGTCAATGCCTGGGTAAATAGCAAAGCTGGGATCAAGCTGGTATTAGGTCAGGGTATGTGATGGTACTTCATAGTTTGCAGCGGTATTTTAAATTATTATTGACCAAAGCTTAATTGTGATTCTCTACACTTTAGAATCTGAAATAGTAGTATAAAATCTCTGCACTCGAGTCATCACACATGTTATTAATGGTTCTTATCATTATCCTTGCATAGGTAAACACTCATCAACAGAACACAGATTGTGATTGAAGCACACTAGCTGCCCCATTTATACCAGGTACTAGCATTTAGGGGATCTTTAGCCCTCAACATCTCACGAGACACCTGACTGATTTTCCCTTGATACCAACAGAAATCCTTCTACCAACTTCAAAAGGAGATCAAATCCAGGAAATCCAAATCCAAACCCAAGAGACAAAAGCTCAGATAACTCCTTAATATTTCTGAATTATATGCTTCATTGTTATGCTTCGTTATATGCAGCTCTGGAAACAAGAGACCTTGTCTCCTTGGCTGACAGAGAATCCTTAAAAGTACAAGTTCTAAATGCTAAAATATACTTTTCTTTATTCGGGACAAGCTTTTTCACAGCAGTTTTGTAGGGTGCTAGGAAGAAAGGTGGTAGCAACTGTCAACAAAAATAAGTTCTAAAATAGAGTTGACATTAAAGGACAGAAATTATTTCTTTCTGTGAACGTAACCCAAGCAGTTTTGTTCCAGAGAATATCTTATCTTAATGTTTTTTCTAGAACTAATGGAGTCAGAGGCTCATTTATCATAATCTGTAGTCCTAAAATAAATGAACACTGGTATTTTTAAGGGTTAAAGAGTGCAGGTGATCATTACAAGAGGAAACAAGAGGACCTAACAGTTCATGAAACAGGATACCATGGATGGGTACAAAAAGACTCAAAGGATTTTGCTCTTTTAAATGCTGTCAATTGAATTTGTAATAATGGTCACTAGAAATGCAGCAGACTTCCTGGAACCACATTCCTGCAACTACTTGCAAGTATGCTTATTGCTACGCTTAGGAACAATCTCTTCAACTTGAATGAAACAACAACAAATTTTAAATAGTTACATGCATTCTTCATAAATAAGGACTGGAGAAAGGGCACGGAAACCAGAAACGCAAGCTTTGCACAGATGATGCAAATATGGAAAAGGACTAAACCCCTGGATTATGACATTTTGAATTGCAGTCCTGTTTTGCTCTACTTTCTGTGGATCTTTAGGTCTGAGAAATGCAATTACATCAGCATCAGTTTTTGTTGTTTGCCATTTCTGTCAGATATTTGGACTTGAGCAATGGCTGTTCAGGTGGATTGCAGACATTCCTCTTTCAGGAGCTGTTGAACAGGCTGAAGTATATCTTTGGAACAGGGCAGCTTAGCATGGAAGTTTGTATGTTGGGGCAAAACTAGCAGAAGCTGTCCTGAAAACTAACTGTATTGTACCCAGGATTTGTTGTTGTTGGAATTTGTGTGCAAAAATCACACCAAATTTAGCATAATAGTATTGTCCATGATGTAAATCTGAAATTCAGTTAGCTGTAAACATTTGATGTTTGTTTAGCCAATTAATCCTCTAATAGCTGCAGCATTCAGATGAGAAGCTCATGGGAATAGATATGTAATTAGTTTTCCAATATTCTATTTGTGCCAATGCCATAACACTCTGTTTTGTAACCAACAAAGAGCATAGAAGGGGAGATGTTAGATTACTGGAGAAAGATAAACAGAGCATTTTAGTTGATGGCAGCAGGAGAAACTCACTGTAAAATACACAGGGATGCTAAATGCAACACTTGGGAAAGCCCAGCAAGGAAAATAACTCATTTCTGAGCTCTTAGGGAACAGTAAACTGATGAGAAATAGCCAACATGAACTTGTCAAGAACAGAGCGCGTCAAATCAGTCTAACTTCCTACTTGGACAGGATAGCTGGCCTAGCAACTAGGATACAGCAGTAAGAGTGACATATCTGAACTATCCTCAAGCTATTTCGTTAGTCACCAATGACATTCTCAAAGAGAACCTAAGAAAGCTTCCTCCACAGGGAATCAGCATAAGCAGAATCCACAATCAGCTGGAAAATCGTAATGGAGCCATAGTGATCAGTGACCTGCTCCTGCGTTGGCAAACTGTCTCCAGTGGGGTTATATGGGGTCTACACCGAATTCTGCCCAGTCTATTCAGTATTTTAACATCACCAAAAAATTATACAAATTACATACGAGAATTTAGGAACAGTACTAAAGTGGGAGGAGATGTACTTGGGGAGACAGCATTTAAATTCAAAGGGTTCCTGACAAACTAAAATTTAAAAGAAAAAGTAGGACAAAGTTCAAGTTAGACACATGCATGATGAGCCCAGAGGACTGCTAACAAATACATTCACACACAAAGAGAGGAACTCTGCAAGCAGAAGGTGCGGCGGATCCCAGTACAAGCCAATAATACAACTCAGTGTGATTGCTAAAACATGATTTTAAGACATGAGAAAAATGCTATATGCAAGCAGTAGCGGTAATTAATCCACTCTTTTTAATGCTGGAGCTTCTCCAGCTGGAACACAGTGCCCAAATTTGAGCTCTAAACTATAAAAAACCAGGAAGCATCTAGAGAAAAGCAAGAGAGATGAAAAATAGCAGAAAATATCCTACAAGGAAAGGTTACAATTGGTTTGTTTACAACACACACAAACAAATCTTCCATTAAAACTTTTCAGGAGCCATTTCAAAGCCACAAGCAGTGAATACTGTGCCTTATTTTGGGTGGATTTCAAGCAATATCTGAGGTCACTTCCAGAGCCTATTTTTATGATGCTTTTCCTGAAATATTTCCAATAAGACAAACTAGAGTCCAGTAATGAAAGTCTTCATTGTATAAAATAGATGTAAAAGTAGAAAGGTTTACATAACAGTCTTGTAAAAGATGACAACTGAATGACATAATTTATATAATTCAAAAGTAAAAAATTAAAAACCTGCTTAACCTGTACTTTATCCAAAATTAAACTCTGAAACATTCTTCTCCAGAGAAGTATACAGAACAAAAGAACGTAAGAGAGCAATCACTCCTAATGTCCCTACAGTACTCAAAGAAATTAAAGAAAATTAGGAAAGAATGCTACTCTTAATTTGGATTTATCATTGGGAAGAAACTCCTTTTTCAGCTGCAGAAAAAATAAAATAGATAATAATACCTGTCTTCCAAATCAGCCAAGATGAGTTTAGTATCATATAATAATAAGGAAGGACTTAAGAAGATTCAGAAAAAAACATTTAAAAATATTTTGACACTGGCATTGACCTGAGTAGATGGAATTGCATTAAGCTTGTTAAATGCTGACTAAATCAGGCTTTCCACAGGCGATCATGTGTCTGTGTTAACTATCTATAAGAAATTGAAATTCACTTTCATACAGCCATAATTATGAATAAGCTTTACAATACTCTTTTAAATGAATTCTCTTTTTAGTTCAGTGAAACCTAAGAGGTGCTTGAATTGATTTCAGTGAAACCTAAGAGGTGATGAATATGTACCAACCATACATTATCTCTACTGCAAAACTGCATGAAAAAGTTCTCCCCCATGTACCTACAAAAGAGAGATGAAAGGTCAAACAAAGAGAAACACTATTGCTGTGGGTTTCTTTGTAGGCTTTTTACCAATAAATGAGCTGAGTGGATCAGGACTGGATGCCACAAGAGCTGGATCCTTTGCCTGGCTTTGCCATTAAGTCAGAACACCATCAGAAAAAAGAAAAAAAAAAAAATCACTGAACAGAGAACCCATTGCTTTCTTTGAAAAATAAAGTTAGTGGCACTTCTTATTTTTTTCTGAATATTTCCCTATCTATGAAGGAAAAGTACTATTTTTAGAGACCTTATTTTAAGTAACCCATTCAACATCCCATAATCAACAAATCTAGCTGCTCAAAAATAATTCAGTAGAGTCCAGCTTCCCCAGTAAAGACGAATTTGCTGCTGTTTGTAGTGTGCTTTAGAGCCCTTAGATAAAAGATGCCTCACCAATGGTAAGCACTGATTTAAGGAACAGAACATTTACATAAAGCCTTTGTTTTGGTACATAAGAAAAAAAGCTGAATGTATACAAATAAAAGGATTGATAGTCGCTGAGGATATGGCAGAAGGGTGGGATAACAGTAGCCTAAATCTGTGTCCCTTACCCAGCTGGGTACATGGCAGCTGCCACCTGCAATCTGCAAAGCAAAAACAAGGTAATGCTTGGAGTATGTGGTCTGTCACTCTGTGGTCACTAGAGTAGATGAGGATCCTTCAGGTGCTCTCAGACTTGACCTTCCACGGATTACCAAGACAGGCTGCTGACAGACAGCAAACTGCCTTCCATGGAGACATATTGCTAGTGCCTGAGTGAGAATCAGTCTGCAGGTTTGTGGCTGGTGAGAGCATGGGACACAGATCTTGATTTACCTATACCATCTTGTATGGCACTGAGCCTCATTTTCAGCTGATATAACAATTTTAATGGAAGTAATTCAGCTGAGAATCTCATATATTGACACAATCTTGGACCTGAAAGTTAAAATGGGGGCTACTGCTGACTTTGAAGTCATATACTTGGTGCATCAGCTCACGCATTAACAAACCAGTTGGGTGATGTGGTTTTGGTAGCCAGCTCATTGTGACCACCAAAATTAGCTGATCAGGTTTTATTTCTGCTAAAGACTGGTTTCTGTTAATGCTGGTTTTTGAAGCGGTATGATCAATTCCAACTCAGTTCCAACTCAAAATATTCTGTATTCTGTAAAGGTAAAAAGACCCCTCTGTCATAAATCTCATGCTAAAATACGAAGTATAAACCAACATTTCAAATTTATGAAAATAAATGCCTGAAATAATCAAGTGAGAGACAAATTGCATTTCTCACCTTTATTGCTGATCAGTTCAGAATGTATTTACTCATGTCACACTTATTCATGTCTTTCTCTTGAAGCTTAGATGACAAGGAGTAGATATTCTGCTCTGCTAAACAAGTGACACCTACCAAGGTGACAGTTCACTTCTGAACTTCACCATGTCGCCGAGGCCAAGTATAAAACTGAAGGATGGAAGGGCAGGAAGAGCATATCTGCATGGAGGTGGCACAGAGGGCTTCAGGGAGCACAACAGCACCTGGCCCAGCCCCAGGGAGCCTTTTCCTTGTGTTGGTGTGGTTCAGAAATCCACTCCTGGGTAGCATTTAATGCCTGACTTGCAATTCCCATTGCATCAGTAGCAGGGAAAAAGAAGAGGAGGAGAAAAAAAAAAAAAAAAAAAAAGGAAAGACCCCACAACAAAACAAAATACAAACAAACAAAACCAAGAAAAAAAACAACAACCAAACAACCAAAAAAAAATAACACACCCCTAATAAAAAAATCTCAATGAGGATATTACCTTGCACATTGGGAAAACCTAAATTCTAAGAAATGCTAGCAGGTTCTGGTGACTGATGCATGAAGTAATTGCTAAAACAGGAGGAATTTGGAAGTACAGGTCTTACTAATTTTCAGCACACACTAGTGATTTTCTTTTTTTTTTTTTTCTCCTGTGTCTCTTTGCAGTGATGACTGTCTCATTTCTGTAATTATCAAAGGTGTCTTTCTTGGTCATGTTCTTCTCATCACAGCAAGTGTGTAGTACTAATAAGAAGCTTTTCTAAAAAACAGAAATACATACTGACATTTTTTCAAAATGTAAACTGGAATAAAAACGTTTTTGTTGTGAGAAAGTCTCAGCATCAAAACATATGATATCCTGTCATCCACTGGTTATGAGAAAAGGAGAGTAAAGAAATGTAGGGTTGTTTGAAGGAAAGGTGACTGTTGGTTTTGCTTTGGAGTTTTTTTAGATAGCTTTTCTAAATTACTTTTTACAATTTGTCAGTAAAATCCCTAAGCTGTTTACAGTAGCCTGTGACAGTATCCATTATGTTTTTAAACATTAGGAAAAAAACCTCTTTTCATTAAACTAATACAAAGGCAAGGTGTTGATTCAAACAGAGAATGAGTAGGAATCAGTAACTGCTCAATACTCTGGATTAGCAACACATTATCAGTGATGCCACACTATGTGACATAATCTCATAAACTGCAGGCTGTGCTCAGCACAGCATCCATTTCCAATGCTTTTCCCATACTTTTATCCAGCCTAACAAGGGGTATAAATGGTGGAATATGGAATTTCTAATTCTCTCTCGTTTTTCACTCTCCATGATGTTTTGCTTCCAAGGCAGTAGAGCAGAGCCTAACACCCACTGTTAGAAATAAATAGATAAATTGACAGAAGCACCACAACACAGTGTGGGACACTAAAACAATCCAAAGAAGGAGATGTACCCTGAACTTTAGCAAAGAAAACTTCATCCAGAAACACACATTATAAGGATGCAGGGGATGCTTCTACCAGAATTACGTGACAAAGAAATGCCAAAGCATACACATGCAAAAACATGCCCAAGCAAATTCTCAGTAAAGAAAGAATATGAACAACAAAATTAACCTCTTTCTAGTTTGAAGCCAAGTGCCTTGCATTTTCTTTTATCACCTTATCCTGATATATAAGAATTGTGCTTTCTCCTGTACATAGGACATAGACATAAGGTAAGAATCCACTTTCCTGATGCATTTTCTCTAGAGTGCTATGGAATAGCATACAAGTTGCAGCTTTTTTTTCCTCCCCAATCTCATTTGTCACAGCAAGCTTTATTTATTCTTTCAAGTCAGTCTTCCATAGAGTGGCCTTTTGCATCTACCAGGAAAACAACATGTCACTGAGAAAAACAACAACATCGTGATTCATGCTAGAAGCAGAGTTCACTGCCTGCTGGCCCTCAGCCCAGATCCTGAAGTGCCCACACTTATTTTGTAAGACTGCATTACCATAATAGCAATATTTTATCAGCAGAGAATTTCAAATTCTTAATGTAGTCCAGCTTTTCATGGCTGCATAATGTGTGCAAAATCCAAGTTTTTCTTCACTTCCTTTTCACTTCAATCCAATGAAATGCATCCTGGCTGCAACAACAGCACCCTTCTTTCCAGAAGTATTCTGGCACCCTCTTTGATATCGCCTTTTTTCTTGGAACAGAGCCTGCTTCTCAAACCTGCTCACCTTTCTCCACATTATCACTTTCAAACACCTTTTATAACAATTTTCATATTCTGACTATACAAACCGTTGAGATCAAAGAATTTGAGGCTGTGTGTAAGCACAAGAAATGCTGAAGATTTACGTGGGAAATTGTTTGGTGCTTTCCAAGCTGGATTTTTTCATTTGAGTTCCTTTCAGAATTAGGAATAGTCGCTTTTTGCACAGCTTCTGCTTTGGTCACATGAGGTGACCGCCTGAAGCCTCATGCTCTTCAGAGGATCCTCATTCTATTCTGGGACACGTGCTGGGGGACATCAGAAAACACAAGGCTGCAGCAACAGATAATACCTGAAAACATCAACTCATACACTGAGCTTTCACTGAACAGTCAAGCTATAGAGAACCACCTGAATATAAATAAAGTAAAACACAGTCCCCAAAACATGATAAAACTACCAAACTCCCCTATATTTTATGTAACTTTTCAACCACAGAATTTTTAAGCAAGAGACAAATACTGGTTTATCATTAATGCAAATATCAAGTGATTCAGCAGCAATGACACTTGTTTTTAGAGGAAGTCAATGTTCCCATGTGATGTGAGCACACACATTTGTGCTGAAAAAGATGATTAAAAGTGGATATAGGGTCCAGCAATGGACAACTGAAAATCTGGCTCAAAACTTGCAAACATTGAGGCCATGCCAAGTTGAGCCCTGCTTAACCAAGGAAACCCCCAGTAAATAGCCTATTTCCTGAAAAGTGTACAGCAATTCTACAGCCAGAAGTTCCCCTTCTGAGTTGCCAGTAGAAATGCTTTTCAACCAAGAAAAATCCAGCAGACTTAGTGCAAGAAATTTAAGCTCCTTATCACCAAGAGTTCTACACAATGAAACAGTAAGGCACAGCATAGCTTTGTTGTCATTTTCCAGTTTTCAGTACTGAAAAACTGCTCATTAGGTCATGGATTGTGAGGACACTCGAATTAAGAAATAGAAAAATATATATTCTATCCTCCACTTCCCCAAGTCAAAGCCAATGTAGCCATGTGAGTACCAAAACAGTGACAAGGGAGCTAACAGACAGCACACGAAAGGACCTACAGCAGAACCAGAAAACGGACTTGGTCCAAACTTGTGCCTTCAGACACTTCCAAGACTACATTTAATCAGATGTATAGTACCAGTATACAGTTAACTGTGAGGGTGCACACATGCCATACTGTATGTTCTATAATTATTATGGGTAGCAAAACATTGCAGTTCTTTGTAAAGGACCAACATTCTTCTATTATTTGTTACACTTGTGGATTGTAGTCTTTGCAGCACTGCCAACACAGGCAAACTCTGCCATCAGTAACACACGGCTGTGCCCTACTCAGGTGGCCAAAACATTTATTTATTGCCACCCCAAAAGGTCTCCATGCTTGGCTCATCCCTGATGGGTCCTGGCAGAGACTGGATCATGCAGGTTGTGGCTTAAGATCCACACCTTTATTTTACATGTAGTACTTCTGAGGAATATTAAGCATTAAGAAGTATTAATGCAATAAAGTAATTTAATACCATCTACATTGGTCTGACAAGAACATCTCCAACAAATTGCAGAAAAAGCTATGGAAATCACTTAATTCATAGTGTCTGCTTAACAGCAAAAGAAAAGAAGTCACTGTGAAAGCACTATAGGAGAAAACATTTTATCTTGGTCTGTGTGTCTCTATGTGTTTTAAAAATTGAGTACATAATAACACCGGTGTCACAGGGAAGAACAAGTGTTTGAAGTCTAAGAGCAGCTTTTTGCATTAAACAAGAGCTATAGATAAAGCCTGAGGTTAAAATAAAACATCCCAGGGGCACTTTCCAAGGCACCATCAAAAAAAAGTAGGATCACTCAATCTTCTTACATGCATATAAAATAACTATTGAAGTCAGTGTGGCCCAGCTGCTTTTGTCCATTTTTAAGGGTCTAAATGTTGCAATTAGCTCTACAACCCAAAGCCCACTCTCTGGTGTAAAGCCTTGGCACAAATTTGGGCTAATGCTGCTGTACTGCTTCCACACATAAGTGAGTGCTCCTGGCAGTGCTGATCAGCACCGCACACAGGCACGACTCAGAGTAGCACAGACAGGGGTACCTCCTGACTCTGCACGGCACAGAGAAGATGTGCTCTGAGAGACTTGTAAGGAATCATGAATTTTCACTTCATTTGCTAGCCATTAACCTCAGGTCGTTGTACCAGAGACAGCCAAAGGAAAATCTATCTCCATTTTAAAGGAAAAAAATTAAGATAGTACCATTCATAATCTACATGTTTCCCTGATACATTTCCACGTTTGTTGTAGTCTCAAAGTTTAACTGACAAACATAATCAAATCTGGCTTCCATCCTATTGTCATTATCAGGAAAAAAAAGTTTTGGTTAGTTTTGTTTGTTTTTTTTTTCTCAGATAGGGAAGTTGGTTTTGAGCATGAAGTTGCCCTTTCTCACCAACACTCTCTTAAATAACAAGTTGTATTGGGCAAAGACAATTTTCAGAAACCACAAATCAGACATTATGCAATTATATTCTGGGTCCTTTTTTTAGAGTGCTTCCTCTTTACTTTAAATAAAAACAAAAAGGAAACAGTTTTATTCGCCAAAGAACTATTTCCTCAAAATCTTCACTACTTTCTAAATGACTTTAAATAAAATATGTAAAAATTCCCGTGTATCGAAAAATCATGATTATTCTTTTTCACTTTTGTTTTAACTATTTCAACTTTTATTTTGAATGGAAAGTTTCAACATGAAAAAATGCTTAGTTCCTACAATCTTGGCAAATCCATTCCTAGAGCAGTAGTATATATATAATAATGGATTAACAACCACCTTTCCCAGGCCAGATTACTACCCATATTGTATCAGACCATGCCGCTTGGTACTTTCTCTCTCCTGGCAAGCATCTGCAAGTAGAATCCAGCAACAGCTCCCTGTTCTAAGCAATCATTACATATGGCTCCACCTGAGTGTCCTGTAAGAGTCTCTGCAGCAAAGTTTCCAATGTCTTGGAAACACCGCAGGTGAACCAGTCTAACAAGTCTAACTTTTCCATACACATCTCTGGCCCAAGACTAAAACATAGAAAGCAGCCCAAAATGCAGCCAACTGAAAAGGTCTCAGCAGTATTTTCCATGACTACTCCATCTCTTAGATGCCAGTCAACCTGCTGGACTCCAAGAACACACATCACGTCAACTTCCTATCCAGCAAATGATACACCTTTTGCTATCCAATAGCTCACAGTCTTCAGCTAACTGGAAACAAGCTGTTAAATGCTCTGTATATCCATTTTGCTAACAGCAGACTCAATAGCACTGATGAATGATAATAACAAACAAGTGCCAAGCAAAAGGAGACACCAAGGTAACTTTTAGCATTATAATGAAGTGCAAGTGAGAATATAGACACTATGCAGATACAAAAAAAATGGAATTAAATCCATATTCATATGTTGCATCAGCCTTGCTATAGCTCAGAGATAATGCACATCAAAACTAAACTGCAGTAGTAACATTCAAAACCAGACTCCTTTGCCAAACCTTTGGAGCCAATCTTTACATATCAAAAATGGAGGGGAAAAAAGTGACTCCTTCCCAAGTCAGTGACTTCTAATGACAAAAGAAGACTATGTGTTCAAAATTAGAAGTATTAATTAGAATCTAATCATGTAAGACACATCTTTTGTTCACCTGCCCTCTTACAGCTTTCTAGGGAATATAGTGCTTCCGATATTAGGCCTGCAGCATAAATGGGTCTTTTATATTAGGACAAAACACAACCATTTTTGTTCACCAATAAATAGCTCCTACAAATTGAAAAAATGTATTTGGGGCATCATTTTAGTATTATCACAATATCTCTACAAGGAAGATGCAGCAGAAGAGACATTAGTGCTATATTCTCTAATACCAAGTTTTGCAAAAATACCCTCCAAAATTCTATGATTTCTTTGGGATTTTATTAGCTTTTTTCCCTTTTCCTCCAAACCATTGTATACAAGTATCTGGGTGAACGGTGAAAAAACCCCATGAGAACTTTTTACTCCCACAGTAGTTTCCCACTTCTCCAAAAATAAACACACCATTATGTTTTACACTTTCTGTAGGTTCCACTACATAAACATTCTAAGAGGGGTG
>JAWWES010000169.1:10926681-10939600 GCA_035583135.1 Lophotriccus pileatus
AAAGGAACAGAGAGAATTTCTTATTTCGTATTATTTTACTTATCAAGGATTATAATAGTATTTGGGAAACTGATTCACGTCTCCAAATAGAATACATCTAGAATTCTGTATGATTTAAGAGAGCTTTTGAAGAAGGTCTGGTATACAATGAACATTACTAGGCAAAAATACAGTGCAAAAATGGCCAAATGAAAGTGGATTAAAAGAACAAAACAAACCAAAAACAGTTAAAAAGTTTAGTTTCAGACTGTTAGTCCCTAGCTGTCAGACTGCCATAGGATACAATGCTAACAGTTTCTAGGTAGCTTTGTAGAAATTTTGTATTTAAGTAAAAGAAAAAAACCCAAACCGAACAAACACAAACACGCAAAAAAAACCCCAAACCAACCAAAAAAAACCCAACAAAAAATCCAAAAAAAACAAACAAAAAAACAAACAATCAAAACACAGAGAAAATAACAACAAGTTAAGACATTTGAGAGATGCTGCTCTAGAACAATACTAAACCAAACCCACAATGTTTGAGAAATTTTAGCAGCAATGATATAAGAAGCCATTAGAAATTCATGCCCAAAACCCATTTCCTCTGCTTCACAACATCCATACAGCTGTGTTAACCAGCATTTCAATTCCTATAACCCGAAAAGTAGGGAAAAGAGCCTCGGTTTCGCTCCAGCTGATGGGTGGCAGGAGTGGAAGTTCCCAGTCAGTGCCCGGCAGCCCAGCACATGACACCCACGTAATGGAAGGCTGAGACTCAGAATTTCCTCTCGTGCGCTCCTTCCGTAGCACTTTCGGTTTTTCTGGGGTATAACTGTCACGGAAAGCACGGGGCTGACCACATTCCCCAGCACCCTTTGCCTGCACACAGACGGAGGAGCGGGGAGGCAGCTTTTGGCTGCTGTGGTAGAATAGAGCAGGGACAGAGCCAGCGTGCCCCAGCTGTGACAGACATGGTCCTCCAGAGCCCGGTAAGTTCTGCACAGTGCTCTGTACTACCTGTTCCACCTGCTGCTGGTGATTTAGGAGGCACATCTGCCTCGAGGCAAATGACAGCGAGAGTGTGTCTGTGCTGGGTTATTACTGCAGTGGTGGCAGAGTTCAGCCACCAACAGACACAGAGCCGTGCACAACAGTCAAAGTAATTTATGTTACGTATAGAATTGTGATGCAGTTTATAAATTCATTTGTTACTGTGTGTATTATGTCATACTTAGATCACATGTAATGAATGGATACCATCCACAGGGAAGGTTACGTGGTGGTGGCTTTGTACAATGGTTTGGAGAAAAGCAAAGAGAGGTTGATATTTCATGTTATTGTGGTACACAAACTTTTTTTGCTCCTAAGCGGAATAACAGAAAAGACAGAAGCATCTATTTGAATGAATATTCACCAAGTGAGATGGCTTCAATATTCTGAAGGCAGGTTTGAAGCGATGCAGTGCACTGAGAAGTCATAAACACAGAATCAAAGTTCTCTTTGTAGGGATTTTTGAATTTGTCTTATGAAGTTCAACCCATCTCAAACTTAGATGATGCTTCCCAGAACATCAATAATCAAATTTCAGATATCTGCATCAAAGATAGGTATCTTGCCTCAAAGATTTCATTCTCAGTCCCTTTTTTTCCCTCCAAGTTAAGGAACAACACTGAAACTTCAAGAGTAACAGGCCACTTGAATTGCAGCAAACATATACATACTGTTAGTTTATGCAATGGAATAAAAAATATTTTCTGTTAGATCAGAACAATAGGTTTTGATATATTACAAAAAAAAATCTATAAAACTTCTGCTACTTCAAAAGTGCTATCCTGTTACTTCACAGGGAAATAAAGGTTTTTGCTGCAACAAATAAAATCCAATCCTGCACCAAGTTTATCCATCTGGCAAATTTAAGCCTTAAGTGGATTGGTAGGAACCTGATGCACATAAGTCTTGCAATCCCTTGAGAAACGATTTTCAAATTAACTAATAAGATATTGCACTGCGTACAGCTTATTAGAAAGAAACAGTGAGAAGCAACAGCACACAGCTACTATGCCTGGGATTTAAAAGCTGGATTTAGCCGTCATGTCCATAATTCTTAGTGCATTTGTTATGTAAAGGAGTAGGTGAGAGGAGGGTTTAGTTTCATATTAGGGAAAGTAAAAAGGCTCTACAGAATGTAATTGCAGGATTAGTAAAAAGTATAAGGCAGCTTTGCTCCACTGTTTACATACCAAGGCAATTTATGGAAATCCTCATATATACAACTTCAATAATTGAAAATGAGGTTCAGAAACAACTTGCTCTTAAATTAAAGGGCAAGCAACATAATTTTTCATATTAAAATATTATATGTGTAGAAAAGACGTTGGCAAATTTTCACATGATACTTTAAAGCTTGGCTCCCCAAGGAAACAGAATATGATTTGAGAGCTTCTTGACCAACACTGATAGTTACTACAGTAATATCTCTGCAACTATCCAGATACCCAAATAATCTACATGTTCACAGGATTTCTATGAGAACATTTTGACAGCAATTGCCTTTCATCCTGAGGGAGGGAAAAGCTAAAGGTAAAGGTTAGAGGTAGCATCACAGGATATGGACAACACTTAAGAATAGAGAACTGATAAAGTCAACAGACGAGGCGTGTAGTCAAAACACAGAGGGTCTTGTTGAACATTGCTGGGCAGAGAAACAGGAATCATAAGAATTAAGGGTGGAAACTGTCAGGTTTGGTAATGGTATGTACAACTTTGAGAACAGAAAATGAAGCAAAGCTGCCATTTCAAAACTAGAACTAGACTGCGCACCAGAACGCATCAGTGAAGATTACTGAGGTAGCACTACATTTAGGATAAAGAAGTACTAAGGGAGCAGATCACAGGACAGAAGAAGTAAAAATCATTGACTATAGCCTCATAGACAAGTCACATACCAGTGGACAAGTTGTATGCGATTGGAAAAAGGGGCAATTCAAAACAAAGTATAAAATCATTACAAAGGACTGAAGTGAAAGTGCTTTACTTGGAAAACATATAAAGATAGTACTGCTTTCTAATATGTGAAGTCAACTTCAGAACCTTTCCACTGAAACAGAAAAAGTTACCATCTTTTTTAATGCAGGTGACAGAGGAGCTGAAAATATAATAAAAGCATAAACACCTCACTTGAAAATGAGGGTTATTAAAATAACTATTTGATGTTTTGACATGTAAGTAAAGACCTCTAGTTTCAACCTTTAGCTGTGATTGGCCAAAATGGACTTAGATTACCCTTTCTCACACAGCCATCCTTACACAAGCCCTTGCACAACTTCTCTCCTGTCCTAAGGAGACACAGATCAGCCTTGCTGTCACATCCCATTAGGAGCAAAGCTGATAAAATGCACTGGGATTCCAAGGTGACATCGTTTCTTTCATTACGTTTGTCACAATATTGATTAGATTAGGCCTGAAGTCCATCTTTGGCCTGCTACTGACCCATCACATCTCCTGGGAAATTCTGCAGAGTAGGAAACAAAATTGAAAACGACTGGAACAATAGAGATGTTCAAGATGGTTATAGCTCGTGGGACTCGCACAGATGTGACAAGTACTGATTTTTACTAACTATGCATCCTAATACATTAATCCCAAACTTGATGACTACATATTACATTATCTTCTTCTCAGTAGTCAGCCTTCGGGAACTTAATAGCATGAAAATAATTCACCAAATACCTTTATTTCTTTCACTGGAGTAAATAACAACACGGTCAAAGTGCTGCCTCTCTCATTTCAACTATCAAAAATTTGAAGAGTAAATAAAGAATAAGTCAGTTTCCTCTCTGTGGAGCCTTATATCAATTTTCTGCAGTATGTTTTTAGTTTTAGGTGTTTCACCTATGCAGGATGGCTGAAGATGTTTCAGATCAGAGAAGTGTACAGCTGAGCCATATGGTTAGGCATTCACCTAATCATTGCAGTTAATAGCTAAAGACCCCTACAGCTGTTCTTATGTTTTCAACAGACTTTACTTATTGGCATTAAACACTTCTAATACAATACATGCCCTTTGTTCGTATAGATTTGACAGTTCTGAAGTCACAAAAGACTACTCTGAATTACTAAATATGTTTCTTTTTATATAGACAGAATAGAAGCTAGAGACTTTATTTTTTTAACCTTTTTTAGTATTAAGTAATGTTTTTCTCTTTCACGTATGGGCTACTTCACAAATATCATCAGTAAGCATGCATTTGAACTCCAAGGAGCCTGAGCAATAAGTTCAGTAAATGTCAGTCCTTTTACCTACACCTTTACCTTCCACATATAACAGCCACTCCCTCTGACAGCACCAAGACTATACTTGGAATTTGCCTGTCTTCTAAAGTGTGCCCTCCTTCTCCTTATCTTTGCACAGCTTTACAAAACAGGACAGCTAAGCAATTAGCATCCCACAAGTAAAATAAACATTCCTGTTTGCAGTAGGGAAGTTGTAGTACATCTGTCCCACTCAGTAACACCCCCAGACACAAGATGACACGCAGTAGGATAGCCTGGGAAACCACAGGCTCTCATGGAACGAGAGTTTCAGATTTGCTTCTTGCACACTTTGAAGGATAAAGCAACGTGAAGCAGAGCAAGAATTATGTCTTTCATTACAGGTTAGCATAACAGGATATTACATCTAGGTGCTGCATTTATTTTATTTCTGTGAGAGTAGAAAAAAACATATCAGGGAAAAGAAGAAAAAAGAATGAAAGAAAAAAAAAAGAAATCTAAGGTTTTCTTCTATATAAAATGTTAATACTTAAATGTACATATGAAAATACACATTCCAGGTTGCTGCTTTGATCCTTTTCACAACTGCTAAGCTCCCTCTAAAATTAAGTCCAAAAAATCCTTTCACCCTGTACTTAAACTGGTCATGCTTTTTTTCACTCAGAAAGCAAGGAGTAGAGTTTCTCTAAATATAATCCTAGATTTAATTTTTTTTTCATATATTACTGAAAGATTTGACATGTAATTAACATTCCTTTGAAAAAGACTTTAAAAATTAAGGGGGAGCAGAGAAAGAACAATACTTGATTATGGTTTCAGTTCAATTAAACTTGTTTTAAATACACTCCAGGATACTTAAATTGAATAAGATTCATCTATCTATACCCATAAAGTTTACTCCAAGCTCCAATAAATTCAAACTACATATCTTCGTGCTCTGCAGAATCCTACCTGTAGGTTATTACTGTGCAGACTTCAATTAAGACAAAATAACAGCTTTTACATTGAAAAACTATGGTTTGCACCTTGAAAACATAAAAAAAACCAGTCTTCTGAGGATTGCCCAGGGACAGTGGATCAATTTTTTTATGCTTTAAGGTCTGAAAATTGTGGGAGAAGCTTTCAGTCACAATTAGAAGATTTTTCTTTGGAAGGGTTTGGGTCATCTCCCAAATAAAAATGCTCAGAAAATCCCTTCCTGCATTACCAAACAATATTCTCTAATTACCTTTCAGTTATGCCCTTGCCCATACCATTACAACAGAAGTGGTACAACAGCTGCATCTCTCACATGTTATAAAATAAGAAAATCCTGAAGGAAGAAGTGGCCATTCCTCAATGACCATTCCTCAATAATACAGTACACAATTTAAAAAAATTAAATAGATGCTTTTGTTGCATACAAAAATAGATATTTTTGTTTTAAAAACACAACCATTTATTCTTGCCCAGAATAGATGACACAAATCTAAGAGGATATTTGCACTGAAACCCTTCATTCATATTAATATAGGAAGCATAGGAAGCATAATTCATATTAACATAGGAAGGAACATTCCTTCCTCTTAGAAAGTGTTATGCAGCACATGTGTGGAGAAAATAACTTTTGACAAGTTCTAAATAGCTTTAATGTCAAAGATTACTGCATCCTTTATTTGGCCAGGTCCTACTTCTGTGTTCCTACTTCTTCACTCTCTTTTCCGCATTCCATCCTTACATGTACTACTTTCCCAGCTCATCCACATCTCCTGCTGTTGCCCCCAGCATGTACCTGCTCTCTGCCTTGATCCCTTCTCCACACTAATCTGACTATGGAGCCCAGCTGTCTTGCAGCATTCTTAATTACATACCTCTCCAATCCTATCAATTGCTGGCCTCTTCATTACCACTGCTGGGTTTGGTTACCAGGAATTGGATTTATTTCCACACCCTGCTTCCCTTCACTCCCCATCAACTTCTGGTCTAAATGAAGAGATTCACTAGACTCTCACACACAAGCTTTAGCAAATCTCCAGCTCTGCCACCTGGTATTTGCAACCCAGAGAGAAGAAACATTAAGCTGAAGGCTGAGAGTTCTTGCACTGTGTAGGTCACAGGCTGCAACAGAAATGGACTTGACACAGCTGATTTTGTTTGATGGTTTCTAATGTCTCTTCCCACTAGAAGGAACAGAAAGCTAAGACATCCTAAAGCTGCTTCTCAGCTGCACAAGTTTGCTACTTTGCAAACTTGAGAAGGAAGAGGGTGAAGATGTGGAAATCTATGTCAATCACTCAGACTATGCACAGCTTGCTTGAGTCAGGGTGCTTTCCTCTCCCTGGTGACTGTTTTAGCCAGAGAGTCTAAGATAGAAATGTGTCCCCGACCACCCTCCCTTCTCACCTGCAGAGAAAGAGCTTCCAAGTCAAGTTTGAAAAGTACTATAGAGCACGTAAAAAGTGTACAGGAACCCACTGCTTTGAAATTGCTGACATTTTGGAGGATGAAAGAAGTTTGAAATCTCCAGGGTTTCAGCCTTACAGGCACTAAAAAAAAAAATAAATCCCTTAAAAAGAAAAGAAATAGAAGGAGAAAAACTGCCTATCTCTGTATTTACTTCATATATTTAAATCCCTTGAGGAAAGAAATAGGTTGAGAAACAGACAGTGAAAAATAACACACTGATTTTCTGATATGTTTTAATTCTTTTTTTTTTTTAATGAGAAACAGATCTTAAAATGAAATAAGTATAATCTGCAAAAGCAATACCAATACAATTTATCCACCAAAAGGCAGTAAGTTAGGAAAACACAGGCTAGGAATAGTCTGGCCAAAATTTAATTTGTTTTCAGGGACTGTACATGTTTATTATCAGCAATAGGCATCCTAGTACTGTTTTTGCCACCAAGAAATAGCAGAAATGCATGTTGCTTTTTTTTTTTTTTTTAATTCAAGTAATAGCCTGCCTTACAACACAGAGCAACTGAATTCTAGAACTGTTATTGTAAGTCTCAGTAACACATGCAATCATTTTAGACAGACTGGACACAGAGGGGAACATAATCTCATGTGCTGATGTCTGCAGATTTAGGGCTGAATAACATCTATCACTAGCTTGGGTAATCACTTGAAATGAGAAGAGTAAGTACATGCGGTAGTGGGCAAGCTAGGATAGCAAAGCTGCAGCCAAACACAGTAAGGTGAGGTGGGGCATGACCAGATCCAACTTATCTCTGCACTGTGCCCAGATCCATCAGCAGAGATTATGGATAAATTAGAGAAATTGCCAGGTTTCTCTGACTTGTGCTGTGGGGTATCCATATGTATTTCAGGACTATAAAGCAGAAGGCAGTACTGAACGCTTTTAAATTATAACCAGAGTCTAGTTTGGGCACATTTTATATTACCTTCTGTCACATCTTTTGGCCTTGCTTTTGCCACAGGGAAAAAAAAACCAAAACAAAAAACTCTGAAAACCGTAACCATTTGTTTACCTAAATGTGAGAAGGAATTGGTATTCCCTTATATTTTTCATTTCTGATGTCTTAAGGGAACAGTGAGGACACACAGTAAATAAATAGCTTAACAGACTGTAAACAACTAAACACTTGCCTGTTGCAAAACTATAGTCAGTGTGATTAACGTTTCAGGAATTATATTAAAATGCAATAACTTTCCCTGTAGACTGGCAATACCCAGGAGAAAAGAGTCTCTGCCTCGAATGAGACCATGAAATTTGATTTGCGTATTCTAAAGAAAGAAATAGTAATCTCTTAATTTAGATAGATCTCTTTATAAAAGCAGCATCTTCCTGTTTTGATCACAAATTAAACAATAGAAAGTAAATAAAGAAGTCAGGCTGAGTGCATGAAAGAAAGGGGGAGTCTGCATTAAGCAGTCCTCTCTTTATAATACATAATAACAAATTGACAGGCATTACAGCTGCTCAGCACTTTCCAGTATTTTGACTCAGAACTGCACTGTAAAAGCTATACACACTGCTAACAGCTTAAAGGGTTATTTGTACTAAAGAAAACTTGCCAACTGAGTAAAGAAGAATTTAGGGCATCAGTTACTGCTGGTCAAAGATAACATCTCAGAAATTTCTGGGGTTGCTGTTTGCCCTTACTCCTTGGTACTTTCTCACCATTCCAGCCAATAATCTGTCACTTGGTGACTGACCTTAATTTTCAGTGAACAGACCCTATCAGGTTATTGACTTGTTAAAGAATACAGGAAAGTCTATAAAAATTAAGATTAAATGTAGCATACACACATGCACAGATATAATCAGCACTAAAGCAGTGCCCCAGGCAGAGGTGCCCCTACCAGCTCTCCCCTTTGCCATTGGCTTGGTAAGGCTGGCTCTTCCCAAAGGCTGTCTTTCCCACTCTGTTCCCATGACAGCAAGCTCAAATTTCACCACAAGTTTAGCAACTCTTTTCTGCACCATAGTCACTGATTAATGCCCTGACCCTTGACTCGATAACCTCAGCAGTAACAAAACAGAAGGCTCTGGGCTCACAGCCCCAAATTTTCAATAGGTTTAAGGACGGACCTTCCTGTGTGGCAACAGTGGGACTTGCAGGGTTGTTTTGTGTGAATAAATAGAGGTCTTTTTTACCCCCCTTAGCCGTTTCTGAAGTTTAGTAGAAATAGAAAATAGGTAACTGTTCCATCACAACCTTAAATAATTCAAAGGATCACATTCTTTGTCTACCTAAAAAATCCAGAGCAGCTCATGTAACGGTAAAAAAGCTTTTAATCAATTCTAAAATCATAAGAAAATAGAAGACAGATAACACTAAGATTTAATTTAGTTTCTATTGGACAGAATTTAATGAGCCTAAATGCTCCTCTCTCAGAAAACTGAAATAGGAACCCAAGTTTTAAATAAACTTCTTCCAGGCACAGCTGCAAGGAGCAGTTCACGATCAAGCAGTCCTTGAAATTTCTCTTGCCATTTGCTGTTACAGCAAAGCACAAGTTTTAATTACTGCAAGGAGCTTCAGCTATGCCTAGGAGTTTTATGCTTCCTAGTGACCCCCACCGAAAAAACCCTGAACAAAACAGGTCATTGCACCACAGAAACTCAAATAGTCCTTGTGCTTCCGGAGGGGTGAAGCCACACAGCGCTGCAAAATGGAAGTCAAGTGTTCAGATGACACTTGGCAAGGAAGCAACTGGTGAAATATCCAGGCCACCTGGGCTCTCTTTCCAGCCCATGATTCACCCAGTGCATGACTCAGGCCAGCTACTTGCACTTCTGCCTCCCTCAGGCTCCCCACATGCAACACCGAGAGAGGCTGGGAAATTCAGCCTGGACACCCCTGACTGCCAGGCTTTGGCACAGCTGCACCACGGGGCCTCCAGGCACTGCTGAGGCACACATGGACACAGAGATCTGTCAGTGACAGCTGTGTTGGGACAGTTAACCCAGAGTTTCAGTGGCCTGTTTGAGGTACACGGGAATAGTACTACATTTAAAAGCAACACTAGTACCAAGCAATGAGAGAGGAAGAGTTTTATACTTTAAAACCTTGATTTCCTAATCTTTCAAAGGGCAGAGTAGCAAGTAGGACCGTAAGGTGGCACAGCCAGGTGGGAAGCACTGGGGCACGAGGTTCAGCAGGGAGGCTGAGCTCCCCAGGCAGGTGAGAGTCCAGTGGCTGCCCCAGGAGTCCTGTTAGAGGAGCAGTCGGGGGTCACAGCCCGAGCACCATCCTGGCCAGCAGCAGTGCCCCTCTCTGACGTGAAATGATGGCAAGGAGAGATGCTTGCTAGTATAAAAACAAGGCTGGAGAGCAGAAGCAAGCTCTTCCTGCTGTGTAGGCTGCTCTGGAGCATGCCAGCAGGCACTGCCACCGAGCATCTGGAAGAGCGGGCACAAGCAAGAGCACAAATATGTAGCCTTAAGGATATTCACACTGACACCGGGAACAACTGACTGTCTGTTCATGTGCCAGCGACTGAGTCACAACAACCTGGCACTTGGTTTGGCAGATTTCACAGTCTCTTGCTGCAGTGGTGTCCTCTGCAATGCATCAGCATTTTACTGCCACAAGACTAGTGACCTCCACGTGGAATACACCTTCATCCCTGTGTTCTGACCCAGTTATTTTCAATCCTCAGTTAAGTTATTTAAGGCATGAAAAAAAAAAAAACAAGTAGAAGAGAAGTAGAGAGAAACATAGTTGATCATGCCTATAATCTTACAGCCATATCTCTAATTCCAATCACAAATTATTCTTTTATATGATTGTCAGGCAGAGAAACTACTGCCAGCACTTTATACCCTGGTTTTGAGCACTCAAAATATCTATTTAAATTAACAAGCAATTAGCACCCACAGAAATTAACAACCCATACACAGTATTCCAGTTGTGCATTCTCTACTCGTTCTTTTCTGCCACAGAAATCTTTATTGCACAGGGCTTGTTTCGACATGTTATCTTCTTTCTGTTCAAGAATTCTACATACTTTTCACTCAGATTTTTAGACTCAGTTAGTCACTATATCCTCCAGGTGTATGTAACATCAACATAAAATAACAAACACAGCTCAACAATCAAAACTCTTGTCTCTTAGGAGAAAAGGTTATGCTGCATGATTCCACTAGG
This sequence comes from Lophotriccus pileatus, assembly GCA_035583135.1. Classification (NCBI taxonomy): domain Eukaryota; kingdom Metazoa; phylum Chordata; class Aves; order Passeriformes; family Tyrannidae; genus Lophotriccus; species Lophotriccus pileatus. The sequence continues at coordinate 10,937,535 of JAWWES010000169.1, forward strand.
GAGATTAACAGAAAAAAAATTCACTATCATTTATGCATTCATATGATAACTGGAAGTGGAAAGGATCTATAGACCAAAAAAAAAAAAATCTGAATTTGGCTATTCAGTCTGAATTTTAAACATAACCATTTGCATGTAATAATGTGAACCAAAACTACCTGATGTCAAAGGCACTATGGAAACCTAAACCAGTGTTCAGCCACATTGCATCTATAAATCACCCATTTCTCATCAATTCCCATTCCTTTAGGATTCACATTCCTTCATACAACTCATCTTCCTCCATACTTGTCACAAACCAAGTGACATATATGATCACAGCAGGAGTGCTACCGAAACATTGGTGCCCAGACAAAAGTACTAAGACCATCCACAGAAAAACAACTGAGTACTTGTTCTGTGCAAGCTGACAGAAGTCATGTATGACATCCTTCCCCATTGCTTTATTGTCAGTAACTATTGACAGTAACTATTCCTTTAATGTTATAGACATACACATGGATACAGACATAGTAAAAAAATCATTCTTGAAATCATGACAAAGAATGTCTTTCTATTTCTGACAACATAGGAAATGAAATTATACAGTTCCTGATGTCGCGCATTTTTGAGGTCATGGTCATATTTATGATATAGAATTAGGTCAAAAAAACATGAGCTAATAAAATGTTCCCAAGCCAGGCAGTACCATGATAGGTTAATGAGGTTTTCACTAAATCTGAGCTAATTTTCAGGAGGTAAGGATGATTTTAGCATTTTAGGTGGTAATGTAGTTTGGACTAAAAGAGAGAAAAGGAGCTGTTCCAGTTGAGCTTTGTATTTGAATTTCCAGGGTTCATTCTAACCCCTATAAACTCAAAACAAAACTCCTTGGTGTGAACTGAAACAAGATATCTGAGTGAAAAAAACCGTCAGTGGAAACCACTGAGCCTGAGAATCAAAACCACTGTTTGGACCTGTGCTACACAAATGCCTGGCAGGCCTGATGCAAAGGCTATCCTTTCTTGCATATAATTCTAAGCCCAACTACTTTTTTTCACTGAAACCAAGGGTTTGGGGGCCAGAGAAAGGAGAAATTAATTTGAAATGGCATGTCCTAATGAGCAAATAAAGATCCCTCAGCAAGAGCAGGGAAATTACCTTTGCATATTTGGTTTTCAAGAGATGAAGGACAGAAAGAGAGAAATGGAACTGTGGCCACAGCGGGGAAATTTATGAGAAATGCAAGTTGTGTGATTCAGGCAGCTTTGGGGAGTGCTACAAGATTTCAGAAGGTGAACAGATTCCTTTCTCATTAATGAAGGGGCCCTGACTCCAGATCCACTGAACTCACTCTGAGAGGAAAGCTATTCAGCTCCCTCCTTTGATTGAAAGCATGAGTCTGTTACTTATGAGCTCTTGGTAACTTTCCTTTTAATAGGAAGTTGGGGGAAGGGGGAAGAAGATGGCTGGAGGAGGGGCAGGAAAAGATGGGTAGCAAAAAACGCTGGTAGCTGAACATGGAACTTCCAGGGTTTTGCAGGACAGGCCTTTGGGGAAAGGTTAAAAGCTTACAAGGTGAGTGATGCCTTTCCTGGGTTGATTTTTCTTTCCTTACTGTTCACCAACATATTAAGAAGAAAACTCCTCTGCATCTTCAATCCACCCTTATCCTCTTATTTTCTTGTGGTCTTATCAAATTATTTATTCTGCTAGCATGGAACAAAAAAAAAAAAGAAAAAAGAAAGAAAAAAGCTGATTTTCAATTATTTTTCTCTTTCTGGTGGATATCATCTGTATTTGAATAATGCTAAAATATACTAAATAAACAAAAGCCTGACCATCTTCACTGGTGCAGCAGGGAACATGCAGCCTGCTGTTCTAAATTGTACACAGCCACCAGCTCTCGTCAGACTTTGTGTGGGCTTGAAATGTTCTTTCAGTCCTTTGCAGCTAAAAACTGAGCACAAATTTTCACTAAAAGGATATGAAAAATTATGCTGGGACATTTGCCACAGCTACACAGGAATGTTCCTCAAAGCGAGCAGAAATGTAAGCAGATTACTTAGCCAGCTTAGTTTAGAGGA
>JAWWES010000169.1:10939700-10963811 GCA_035583135.1 Lophotriccus pileatus
CCTTTAGTGAATTTTAAGATATTTAAGCATAAAGAAAGCTTAAAGAGAAATAATGTGAAATATCATTTCAAGTATTATAGCAGTAGTGTAAGCATGCTTCCTTTGTAACATGATTTGTAAAACTTCAAATTTTAAAGACCTGATTGATGGTTTTAAAAGACAGAATATCATTAGCAGCTGAATCAGTATTTAAATCTTTCAAAGTCAACATAGTTTAAACTCATTCACTTGTAGTCAAATGTGTTGAAACAAGAAGGCTTCAGATTTGCAGAGTTTGGACTCATCCACAGCTGTAACTTCTGGGAATGCAACATTCCAGACCACTTCTCAGACCAGAGTTCACACACCCAACTGAGGGTACAATTTTTTTTTCTATTCAAAAAATCAGCCATGAATTTACATGGAAGCTCCCTGGTTAGCACACAACAGTAAACTATATCATGGAAAAATTAGAGCCATCACCTTAAAACTGTACTCAGGAGCATTTGAGCATCATGGACTTATAAAATATGTTTCCTTTTTTACTACTTCAATATTTTAAGTATCAACTGCAAGTGAGCTAATTTTGGTCAAAATATGAAACCAAAGTACTAAAAAAGGAACAAAGCAAGACACCTAATAACTTTTCTAAAAGTAAGTAGGTGACTTTCAAGTAAACTACAGACCAACAGGCACAGTATTAATCACCTTTTGGAGGGAGAATTCTTTTTTTTTTAAACAACATCTTCTGCTATTTATTAGTCAAGAATACGAAAAGAAAAATCGAAAGGTGCAGCAAAGAACTGTGATCTGTTTATAAAACAGGGAACTAGATTTTCAGTTATAGGTACGAATCTTGCTGTTGCCTGCAGATGCCTGAATCCAGCTCAAACTGTATTTTGCTAGTCTTTATCTGTCGCCAAAGAAGATATATCAACCATTTCCAGCCTGTAATAACTTTGGTTATCTTTTAAACTGAGCAGAGATCTTAATAAGAAACTGAATGGGCAACACCAAGATAAATCTAAGTACTACCTATGTGTATTGGCATGGGATGGCATGCAGCAAAAGTCTGTAAATGCTAGTGAGAGTGAGAAAAAGGCACTGCCACATTTGTGAGGTTGCACGAAGGTTTAAACAACTGTAGTTACTATAGGATATTTATAAAATTTCAAAACAAGAATTAAGCACATGATGTATTTGAGCTTCAGAAACTTTCCTTCATTTGATGTGAACAGATTCAAAGCACCTGCAATGCAAAGCAGTTCAAGCAGCAATCTTTAGCCCAGATCTAAACCCTGTTTGCCTCAACCTCAAAGTCTTAGATACTGAGCCTATCTCTTATTCCAGCAGAACCCATTTGTCTTGACTACATTCTCACTATCTTAGGAAACAGGTGTCATTTCAAACCATAAACCTGCTGTGCATCAAAGGGTAATTCAGCACAGTAGCACCATGCACCTCCCTCAAGGAGTACTCAATAAAATTATCCAGCAAATCCCACTACTGGAACAGTAAGCATCTTCAGATTGTAATTTCCTTTCCTTTTCAGTTTCACCTGATTTTGAAGTGATTTTGGAGGAGGGAAGGAAGAAACAGGTATAAGAAAAGCAAATAGATGGTGCCTAGAAGTGTTGACAATTTCTGCATAATGGTCCTGCAGCACCAAAGGAAAAGGAGGGATTAAGAAACACTGAAAAATCAACCTTTACTTGGGGCTCTATCTAAAACCCACCGAAATCAATTAGATGAGTTCTGTTGCCTCTAACAAGTTTTGTACTAACACTCAGATCTGCAGCATTGGACATGATAACCTATGGCACCACTTCTATAAGATCATGAATTTATTATCAATTATTTTTGAAAGAAGAAAGGGGAATGTCCCAATATCACTAGCAAAAGAGTATTTCCTCATTCTTTAAAACCTGCACATACATATACTACAAGAACAATGCTAACTTCTGACTTGATGCTCTTTGATGTGTGAACATACGACACAATTGGAGACCTTCCAATTATCTCCAGTTCAAAGTTAGGCCAAAATTAGAAGCAGTTATGAATAATGGATTAGGTTTTAGTAGAAACAGCAATGCTGAGCAGAATAAAGATGAAAGTTTAGCTTAGCTGCGAATATGTGAAATAGGTAAGCCACACTGCTTCCTCAAACACACACACTGGAACTGCACATCCTCAGAAGTTCAATTAACAAAACATATGTCAAAACAGAGCTTTATGACAGATTGTAAATTGCTTTCAGATGCAATTCCGATGTTTTCAGGATAAAATTAGAAGCCAAGGTTTCTTGCAAAACTTCTTCTACTTCTTTAAGAAGTTTTTTTTTTTTTTTGAGAAATAACCACATCAAAACTCTTGTCTTTTATCATAGTAGCCTAGGAATTGATACCCAGTCAAGAGATGCACCTTGGAAGGTTCATCAGCTGACATGTAGGTCAGAACAGTAGCCCAGATCCTCAAAGTGTATTTCCATTTATTTTGGAAAGCTTACCAATTTCCTGACAATCCAGCATTTTAATCAAGGAATAAAAAACTTCCAGGTAGTAATGTTTCTAAATAGATAAGCTATTCTTGCTTGGATGTCTATGCTGTGTTCCAGAAAAAGATATGCAGTGGGCATTCCACCATTGCCTTATGTTTCTGCATCTCTACTTTACTTTGTGCATTTCGCAGAGAAGACTGGTGCTCAGAAGATGACCATAATAATGCAGCTACATATGGCTACTTCCTTGGCTTTTGCACTCCAATCAGAGACCTGTTTTCCCTTACTTTCTTTCCTACCTCCATAGTTCTGTGTGACTGTAAGCACTGTGAAGCAAACCCTGCTGCTCAGACAGTGGCCAGCACTTGGGCTCAGTGCCTTGTTATTGACAGCTTTGACCAGAGTAACTGACAACAAGTCTGAGATGATTTTTTATGGTTTGTGCACAGGTTTCTGTACAGGTATTTACAGATGCCTTTGTTTAAATCCTGTGTTGCCTTCCTTCACCAACTTCAGTTTAAGTTTGCTAGTATTTTGCAAACCATAAAAATGAAGTGATTACATGAAACAATCTGATGACGTTCTCTAGCTTTTTAGTAGCAGTCAACAAGATTTAGCAACAACAAAAAAATTGTATCACTCAATAGACTCACTGGGAACTGCAAACCAGTAAAATACATGTTGCAACAAATTAGTAGAAGATCCATTACAAAAGTTATTGAATGTACCAGCTAATAGGAATTACTATCCAATGTATCACGCCATGCTAGGGCAATTCGAAACTTCCATTTACTTTAGAAAATAACTACCGATAAAAAGCATTAGTATACTCAATGCTGCTTTTCACATTTTGCTTTAAAATTACAATTCCATTTTCCAGAACCAACTGTTCCAATTGAACAAATCCTTCTTTACTTCAATAGACGTAGGTGTGAGAGGGGGTAGGTGTTTGACTTCATATACCAAGGGCATACAGCAAGATTGTGCTCAGCTTAGAACACAGGCACTCAAAATGCCAACACTTGAGTGCCTCTATAGTCTCAAATTATTTTTATGCCAATTAAACAGCAGATCCAAAAAGGAACATGGAAGTAGTAAAATGTGATTTATCCCCTTTTTTGGACTGGTTTTGCAGTCTACAAAGTAGAATACAACAAGAAATTCCTTAGCCTACTCACCAGAGTGATGTGACGCAGGCTGGTGGGTAATCATGGGAGAATTTTGCCTATAATGTTTTATATTATGCTCATAATTATTCGTAGAACAACATAAAAGGATAGCATATAGTATCTCCAGTTAGGTAGGAAATGGTTGTAATATGTAAGTCTATAAAACATTTATGTTGAAAACACCCAATAGAGCATTTTAAATATCACTAATTAAAATTAGGTAGGTTTCATTAATGAATTTGCAAAGGTAGCTATTTAAATAACTTAATGAATTTATAACATTTCACATGAACCAAGCTGTAATTTTTAGTTCAGTACTAGGTCTGAACTAATTCCCAGTGGGATGTCTTGCAAGTTTAGGATTTCTAGCTCATCTTTGCCATGCACATATTCTGTGGGAGCTGCTAAGGAGAAAAGATGAAATTATAAAATGCTCATAGGGAATTAGTCTCCTACACAAGAAAAACAACCTGATTTTGGGTGAACATTCCCACATTATCAATCAATACTGAGACACTGTTAAGTCATTCCTCTTAAGCAGCTACATTTGAAGGCACTTTGAATCTATTTTCCTGCATGTAGATCTTAAAGAAGTGTCAATACTACCTGAACAAAACTCTCATATAATTAGAAAACTTAAGGGCATTATGAATAGACTGCCCAGGAAATCTGCCATGACATGGAAAGCTTTTACTTTTAAACCACCAGCTCAATTTTCAGATAAACAATAGGTATCTATAAAACCAGGATATATAAAAACACCAGGGAGGGACAGGGGACAGAATGGCATAGAAATTAAACAAAGAAAAAATTGCTTTTACCCCTGCTATCCAAAATAATTTAAATATTTTTGTTACATATTTTAATTATTATGCAATACATGTGTATATATATAAATGAGCATGAATTTTACATAACAGTTTACAGTTTGCATGTATACTGCTGTCAGTTTGTTTTGAAACTTTACAGTGCTAAAACTAAATAACAGAACTAACTATATTTTCCTGAACAAGTGGAGACCACTCTTCTGAATGTCACTTAATAATTCTTCACTACATTTACTGCAGCCATTTCTTAGGCTATTCATTTCAGAAATCCAGGATATATCTCTCTAGAGCTTCTCTCCTCAGGTATATCTACAACCTGGATTCATGTCTATCTTGTCTAGCTTGGAGAAAAATGGTAGTTAGGAAAGCAGGAAATACAGAGAAAATAACATCAACCACAAGAGCGCTGTCTGATTTCTACAGAGATTACAGACTTATGAACTCTTGCTCAGAAAAAAATCGTTCACCAACATGAACACTGATTTTAGGGAGCTTTGGCATCCTTCCACAAATGAAAATAAAAATCAAAAAAACAAGCAAGCAAACAAAACCCAAAAGGAAACAACCCAAACCAACAAAATCCAAACACAGATAACCTTAAAAGAAGCCTCCAGACCTGAGCTATAACAGGCTCTGCCCGTTGTATGCACAGCTTTTGCAGACCCAAGAACCTAGTCTAATGAGGAACACAAGTGAGCAACAGAAGGAACAAGCTTCCCCTGGGGAAACAGTATTAGCTTCAAGTTTCCCACGTGTTCATGCCTAGGGAATCCCCTTTGAAGTTGCTAGCCGACATGACATCTGTTTCATGCCACTGGAGCGAGGCAAACAGCAGCTGTAGGGTTGAAATCCAGACTTATCAAAACACACATGGCACGCATTCACTAGATTTATTTTATACTGTTTGAATCTTCCTCTGGTAGGAAGAGGGCAAGGATATAAACTGTAAAACTCAACTAAAATAAAACAACCTCCCTAAATTATTTTTAATATTGGCAAAATGAACTTGAAAAAGGCAGAGAAAAGGGTTAAAAATTCAATAATATCCTACCAACAAAACTATAAGCGCTCCTCCCCTCCACTCCCCCAAAACAAAATAAAAATATTCAACTAGAAATTACTGAAACTCAGTACTCTATGACATAGCTAGCTTTCAGATGAGTGCCAGTCCTAAATGACAAAGCCAAACAGGTTGAAGGAGTATATTAGTTTTTCATCAGCAGCTATTTGAATTGTGGCTTGATCAATATAGGCCACAGGGAAAATAAAAGCTCCAGCAAGACACTAAACCTTTTTCATTTGTAGTGCACTCAGATTTACGTTCTTATAAAGATATTTCCATAAAGGGCCAAAGTAGCTCAGTCTTGTTAATTCTGTGACTGACTAAAATCAAGATGCTTTAGCAAAACAGAAGACTAAGTAATCATTCAGTTAACATCACTAGCACACAGGTAGCTCACTGAATTTTATTTTATTTTTTACTTTCAATATTTATGCATCTGTAGCAGGGAGTTTGTTCACCTGCAGATTAGTCCTCAGCTTAACCCACTGCAAATTTGACCACAAAGGGTCATACTATTTTAGTTTTTCACATTCAATAGTTTATGCTTGAATAATATAAGACTATGTCCTAGGATATACAAGAAAGGATAAATGTACATATATACATATGAGACAATAACCTGTGTCCTGTACTACTCAGAATCAATTCAATGAACAGCTGTTTATTCACAGTTTGTGATAGTGCAAGTTCTTCCCAAGGAGCTCAAACTCTGCTGAAAGACTCTACAGCTGATAGAAACATGCATATAGATGAGACTAAGTAGGCTTGGGAGCTTGCCCATTTGCTCACTAGCTCTTGTTATTCATGAAAATGCTTCTATTAAAAATTAATTTTGAATACTCCATTTGGTGACAATTTCGTGCTAAAATTTCACCATATTAACTATTTTCTCAATACATCTCCATATTTTTTGCTCAAGATATTGTCAAGACTATCATACCTTGATTCTATTCTAAATAAAGCCATTAGAATTAAACCAACAGCTGTTAAGTGCCTTGCAAAATGAGTAGACTTTAGACCACTCAAACTCCCTTAATAATTGCTGCCGAACTTCTTGGCAGTGTCAGCTAAAAGAATCCAAGCAACAGATGTGTACAGGAACTGAATTATCACTCAGGTAATAATTTGGGTAAGACAGATCCATCACATGTTTAACAGAAATTTGTTTTTATACTAATACAGCCGCAGGTGAGTTACTGCATATCAGCTCATCAGCTCAGCATTTCTCTCTAAGAGCTGTAAAATAAAATTTGTAGAACCAAAAAGAGAATGATAACGGGGGGGAAAAAAATGGATCCTATCACTGACCTTAATGAATCTTCCAAAATACCTGTGGAAATGCTAACAATGTCACCGTCATAGTTTCTGCTAAAGCAAACAGAAGGTTACTAATCAAAATGGCAATTTTCATCTACTAATTGTGATGCCCTGAAGCTCATAACACTAAAAATAAACTTATTTTTTGTTGAGCTGGTTAAAAGAAATAGCAACCCACGTGCATTCACAAAAATATCATATCAAGAAGATTGACATCAGCAGACATGCAGATTTTTCTTCCCCTGGGCACCAAATTGCTGATGCTCCTTTCTTGGCATAATTGATTTTCACTTTCTCCTTGGTGGCACATTCTTGGAATTGCTGGTGTCACAGCAAGTGTGAATATGCAAGTAAAGGACACACTAGCTAGGATAAGTCCAGAACTCCATCCTGAACCCAATTTAAAATATCATTTTCTTTTAAACATTCAGCTTAAGAAAAAAAATGAAATACAAGTAATTAAAAATGTGCATATTACATTAACGTACCTCTGCTATTCCGTGTTATAGTCAAAATCAGAATGAATCACACACATTAAAACCAGCTTTTTAATGCTTTTTCTGCCCTGTCTTAAAAAACAAGACTGGAGAAAAGCAAGAAGGCTCCATCATCTCCTGAAAACATATAAATTGTCAGTTGTGTATGACAAGTTGTAGCAGCTCCTTTAAGGAGACAGTGTCTAGCCAACATCTTTTTCCTTTAGTTCACCATCTCCTGTGCAATTAAATGATCTGAGAACCTCAGACCCCTGTAAAGAGTCTCATTACATCAAGATGCAAAGTAGAAATATCACCCCTTTTGATTTGCACTTTTTTAACCCAAGTTGATTCATCCACACCAGTCAAGAATACAATTAAGACATTCATGATATATTACAGTGCTGTTTCCCAACTGAATGCACCTCAAATCTCAATCAGCAGGCAGGATAATTCCCCAAAACTACAGATTTCTATGAGTGGACTACCTATGAAAACCAGGACTCAAACAGGCTACTAGTGAAATTCTTTTGGCAGCTGTGCCAAAATAACCATTAAAATCTCAGTTGCTAATTAACAGCCACACACCAGTATCATAGGCAACTCGTGTCCGATTATGTCAAAACTGTTATTTTGGCAGAAGCACAAAAAAATGGGGATTAGCATCATGTCCTCTCTAAATCTTGGGGAAGAGCTTCCCTTTCAATCCAAGGGGGAGCTACAGTACTGAGCATCAGTGAAAAACTTGTTTCACACTGCTCAGCCAAGAGTTATTCTCAGTGGTGTCACACAACTGACCTTATGCCAGTGAAAACACAGTCTATTCTACAGACACAGAACAGACTTTTCACAACTAATTTTCCCGTTCAGATAGGACTAAAAAACAGACATAGCGATGGACCACACCTTAAGTTGCTTCTATATTTTCAGCTTGGCTTGTTCTTAAAATTGCTGTATACCTAAGGGGTAGAGCTGGTCAAGACCTCTTCAGCAAAGCATTTTAAAAATGGAAAATGCCGTTTTCAAACTACAATATCCACTGTCCCTGACAAAACTATTATGTGGAAAGATTCATTGTGTTCCAGGTCAGGGAGAGTCAATAATAATCACAGACTGATGGCTGTATAGCGTGTTCAACCTCTCACTTCAAGCCTCGAGCTTACAAAGCTTTGCTTTGTAAGTTCAGAACCACGATTTGAAACTCTTTTCTCCCACTCCCATCTGCTACCAAGTTATTAATGTGCCATCAAGTTATTCTGCAGTTTGAGTCTCTGAAATTTAGAAGTCTTCAAATTCATCTAAAAGTGGCTTGAGAACATTTTTCAGATCTTAAAATTTGAATGCATCAAGTAAATCTTGAACATCTGTGCAGCCCTGCAAATAAGACCAAAACCCAAATGTTCTCTGAAAACAGACACCTGAGGCTTTGAAGCTCTACCTGCATTCTACTCCTTAAATTATAAATTCTTACAAACGGTGAATACTAACATATGTCCATGTAAAAGCCCCATCTACGATCTCTCTTGTTACTACTTGTGAAGTCTAATGGCATTTCCTGCACAAATTCCTTATTTAAGGTCCAGATGAAATGGTCCAGTCTACAACCAAGGCCATAAAACAATAAAATCCAGAAATACAATGTACACTTTCAATTCACCATTCTTTTTCCTGTTCCAAACTACAACATCAGACTATATGCCTTAAAGCCTTCCAAAACAGCAAGAACCAGAATGCGCTGCTGTAGCTATACCTGTAAAGGTGATGGGCATACAACATGGTTTTTGGCACCTGTACGGCTCTGTGGGTATAGTGTACTATTAGAAGAGAATATAACATGCCAACACAGTGACCTGGTCACTTTAAAGGCCTGTAAATCTCTGGGAAACAGTTCAGACTCAATCTCCAAGCATGAAATAAAGCTGTGCACTAAACCCAGTAGTGCTTCAGAGACCTAGGCAATGTGCTATATTTGTACTATCGTGTACATAAAAGCGTGGGAAGGGACAGATGAAGACTTGATCCCGTTTTGTTATTTAATCAACACTATGAAGAATGGCATACACCATTAGGTTAATTTTCCACACCTATACCTCTGTTTTTGTCCCCCTTCCTTCAGTGCAGATGCTGGGCCTTTAAACATGTTGACATACTCTGTTCAATGAAACCAAATGTTAATAATAAACAGACCTGTGTGGAAGGTGACCAGTGACTCGAGTAGCTTGACAATAAAAGCTCCAAGGACAGCATTTCTAGAAGAGTCCCTTTATACTTGAGCTTATAGCCTCAGATCAGCTTTAAGGACATTTGTAATAACCAATTTCTCTTAAATACAATTAGATTTTAAATATACACATAAGCACATTTGAATGAGTTGTTTCCAAAACGTTGGGTTTTAAGACCAGTGGAAAAAACTGAAGTTTCCTCCTCCTTGACTCTCATATCTAACTTGATAATCTTCACTCTCAAATTGATTTCTCCTTCACTTTCATCTATTTTTCTTTATTAATATTCCTTATTTTTACCAAGTTATTTGCCAGCAATTTCCCACTTAAGAGGAGATATAACTGTACTAGGGAATTGTATTCAAATGCAATAAAGCAAAAAGTTAATGCCCAAATATAAAAACATACAAAGTAAGCGCAACAGCATGAAAACATCCTTATCAGCATCTCACAGATGAATACTGAGGGCACAGTGGGATTAAAAAATTTGCCAGCCAAGTCCATAGCACAAGCAGGAACAGAACCCAAACACTGCAAGCGTCAATCCAGTTCATTAGTCATAAGATAAGCGAATGTGCTATGGTGATGTTGGCCAGTATGAGAGAGGCTGAAGCAACCTTCAAGGTTGAGACAGTGACTGCTACTGACTCACTCTGCAGCAAGATACTCCTCTGACCAACTGAACTGAACGACAGCAGTGTCGCCACAAAAGCAAGCTACCGAACAAGTACAGGCCCTGCTGATTAAACCTGCTCTAGGGTCCACCCACCAGTAACATGAGGCAATGCCAAAGGAAAACATCTTCAAAATGCAAGCAATTTGCTGAGGAACAGAACTTACATAACTACAAAAACAATTAGACCTTAGAGAGTTTCTGTATCAACAGATTTCAACACTCAATATAGATAGCTAAAGGTCATCATCCACACTTTACAGAAAGAGAAATGAAATAAAATGATAACATGATTCATCTGTTACATGCTGTACGAGAAGAATTTAGGCCTTCAGCTCCTCTGATTTGTAAAAATGACTTTTCCAACAAGACTGTGCAATATAGCGTAACCGGAACTAGGCATGTACCTGAACTTCCATTCTAACACCCCCCGCAGCATTTGTATACACATACCTAGGTGTGTATATAAACAAGAAATATACAAGCCCCATTACGTATGCATTCAAAGTCTAAAAAGACTCTGCTGGACTACAGAATAGAGGAATATGGACAAACACCAGAGCATAGGTACATGACTCAGAAGACAGAGCATGCCTAACTAGCATAGTTTTCCTTCATTCGATTAGAATGTTTCTAAATTCCTACATTTCTTACATTCAGTGACAGGACAGATCTAGTTTCTGATGTCAAAAAACCAACAAAAACCCAAACAAACAAAGGGATCAAGGATTGTTTTTACAACAGATTGAATCTGTGACTAGAGCTCGATTAACGAGGTATGTTTTACTAAGATTAATGGACATATCCTTCTACGAGTCTCAGCAAATATTTGAGTAAGGTGGGAAAACAGATTAGCACATAAACAGAATGAGATTTGATACCTTTTCTTCATGCATAGTTATTTGCAGGCTTGCTGCTGTTGTTCTTAGTTGTAAGTACTAGACAAGTTATTAAAAGATGTTCATAGCCTTCAGGAAGACATATTATCATGTTATACAATGGTAACCTACAAATTCCTACCTCCTGCTGTTGATAACTTTTTACAAAGGACTTCAAGATGTTTGAACAAGACTTAACAGAACTTGTCCCTCACCCTCCTCTGGAATTACACACTACCATCCTGACATGGTAATGCACCAGGTCAGACCACTGGATTCAAAGCTCATGTCTAGGGAGCTTCCTTGGTGTTCAAGGCAGGCAGCGTGCTCTGAGAAAAGCCTCAGTGTAAACAGGTATCGGATCTGCTACAGTACCTGCACACTCTAAAGGTTGTGGAGTACAGCTAAGAGATGGTGTTGAGACAAAGAGCAAAGCAGACTTGGCAGGGAGGAAAAAACCTGACTTTTCAAGTTGTCATTTAAGAAAAAACCTCATTTTAATTAAAAAAAAAATAAACACTATGAAAGATCTGTTAGGATTTGGAAACCAAGAAAGAGTTTAGTAGCCAAGCAGTAAAGATGATGAGTAGCTACATATCCATCTAAAATTATTGTGTGTTTAGAATGGATGACAGTGCACGTCCCCAAATAGTGAGCAAGCGTGACTCTATTCCTTACACTATTGAGTACGTGTGTGTTCCCAAATTCCTTTGCTGTGCCCACCTACCTAGACTGTCGTGCCTACTTCCAAAAAGGCTTTTTGCACATTAATCACCATGGAAACCAGAGAAGGCTTCTGCTACATATTCAAGCAGAGTAATTAAATAAATAACGTTAATAATAAAAAAAAAATTAATGAATACCTGGACACAACGAGGCAAACAGTAGATCACCCTAATTCTAACAAAATGAGAAACAGATTGGAAAATATTTGTTTACGTGGGGGGAAGGCTGCTAAAATGGCAGCCCTCAGTTGCTCCTGGGCACAGGTGCGAGTTTGTGGGGCGGCTGGATGCGCCCACGGAGCGTTTCCACGGGAGCTCGGATTATGGACACGCACCCGAGTACGCGTGTGACACAACAGGCGCTGGTCCCGCGCCAACCCCAGGGCTTAGGACCAGCCCAGAACTGTGAGATGACTGGCTCAGGCAACTTGGAAAGAGAAACAACTCTGGCACAAGGAAGAACACAAGCAATTATTAGCGGGGAGGGCCGGGCGGCGGTGCGGCTGCCACGCGTGCGGGACGGGCTCCGCGCCGCCGGCGGGGCTGGAGCGCTCGGAGACCCGCGCGGTGCTCGGGGCGTAAAGAAACGGGCGGTCGGGATGCTTGGGAATGTTTTTCTGGATGGAGGAAAAAAAAACCAACCAACCAAGAAAACAACCAAACAAGGTGGGGAAGGGCGGGGGGGTTGGAAAGAAAGCGCCACCCCCAGCAGGGGATGGGATGGATGTCCAAGAGGCCCCGCCGCCCCCCCGCGCGCCGCCCCGGCTCCGTTTGAACGGGCCCCGCGCCCGCCCAGCCAACGGCGCGCGGCGGCGGCGCTGACGTCACGCGCGGCGGGAGCGGCGCGCGGCCCCGGCGGGCAGAGCTGTCAGAGCCGCGGGGCCCCGGCCCTGCCCGCGGGTGCGTGAGCGCGGCCCCGGGAAGATGAGGGTAAGAGAGCCCCGGGGGGGCACGGTAAGGGGAGAGGGCACGGGTGGGCTCTGCGCCGAGCTGCCCCCGCGGCGGAGCCAGCGCTCCGCGCGCCGCTGCCGGAGCCCGTCCCGCCGCCGGCGAGCGCGTCCCGGGTAGCGGCGGCAGAGGTGTCCGAGCCCGGGGAAGGAAGGCCGTGACCGCCCCGGGGAGGGCGCAGCGGGCGGCAGGTGCTGCGGGGGCGCCGCCGCAGCGCTCCCACCCGCGGAGCCGGGGCTGGCCGGGGGAGCGCGGGGAGCTCCCGGGAACGCGGGGGATGCTGTGCCCTCCCGGCCGATCGGCCCCCCGGCTGTTCCCGGGAGCGGCACCGCGGGGCATCCGCCAGCCCGCGGAAAGAGCCAGGGCTCGGCTCCCCCCGCTGCCGTCCCGCCGGGATCGGCGCTGGCTGCGCCCGACGAGGGTCTTTGAAAACAAAATGATGCAACAACGAGCGCCTTAAAGGAGTTTAAAAGGCTTGGTGGCAAGCTCGGGGTGCGTTTTCCGCTAAAGCGGCTTGTCGGTGGGTGCTTAGTTGGTTGTGAGCTTTCCTTAAAAACCCTGTGCCAGTTCATGTTATGAGCCAGAAATGCTCATCACAGCCAGACAGACCCTCCTGAGAAGCGCCTTTGGGCTGTACTGCTATGAACCTTAAAAGGGAAAAGAGCAAATTACTAGCGAGTTACATAGCACAGATAGCAAAGCTGGCAGCTTCAGCATAGGCTCTAGTGGCTCCTGAGATTGTTGTGTACTGCAAAGTTTATGCCTAACAGATAAAAATCCGTGGAATACTGAGTAACCTTAATGTCTGTTGGTGGAGAACTGTGATTTTTCATTTCTTTTGATATGGCATTAGATCCTGCATTTTTTGTTTTATATATGTCCTAAACTTCTGAAACTGAACTCCACTTCTTTACAGTAGTCTATTACACAGCTGCTATATTTTAACTTATTGGGAATTACACTTACATCTGTATCACATATGAACATGTAAAGGTCTTCTGGTAAAAGCCACAAAACAGTTCTCCTTATCAGCTTAATATATAAGTGAATCTGTCACCTTTACGAACAAGTACTGTTAATATTAGTATTTTTTCCTTACAGTGCACCTAGCATTCATCTGTGATTAAGAGCAGAAAAATGTTCTATATTCCAGTTGTAACCAGAGAGTTTGAAGGAGAAAATGTGCCTTGCATTAAAAAATTGCTGAGGAGAAGACTTATGTGCAAGACAGGAGTGTGGTTAGAAACAGCTGTCAGTTTAAGGGTACTGGGAATGGCTTAATCCTTTTCATCTACATAAGTGCTTGTCAGTGTACATCAATATCACGTTTGTTTCATAGATGGTGAGACAGCAGCTCAAGGGTTAACACTGCCTTTTCACTTGATCTTCTAAACAGTCTTAACTATTTCAGCAGCCAGGGGGAACTGTTTTGATGCTGAATAGTATTCTCAACCTTTACATACAGTAGCAGGATGTTTTGTTTAGCCTTCTGCATAGATTTAAGCTGTAGCCAGTTCAAAACAAATAAACAAAAAAAACCCCCTACAGTTTACTCTTAAGACTGTGGTACAGTGATACAATTTGTGGCCAAGGGGAGGGAGGTGGAAACCCCAAACCTTCATGCGGTTTTTGTGTTGTGACATCAGGTTTGTTTCCTAAGCAAAAATCTCCAAAGAGACTGTTTAAATTAGAGTTGTATATTACAGTTTATGTCACAGGATTCAGGTCCACCCAGTTCATGGTTTCATGTACATGTTAAAAAAAAGCCAATTTTGTTTGGACAGGGTGTGTCGTGTTCCCCCCGCCCCCCCCAGTTTCAGTGATATCTATGTGCAGAAGATGCACTTGTGTTGAGACCTGGATTACATCTAGCTACAGAAGTGGTGAAGGATTTATCATTGCAAGTGAAGTGTTTTGGCCAAAGATCTGACTTCAAAAAGAGGAACATTAAGGCATAGTGTTTGTTTGTTTGTTCAGTAAGGCACCACTTCAGTGTCTTTGAAATTCATAAAGCATTTTGTATTTTCACCTCTGTATAGTTTTATGCATAAAGAAGCAGGGTAAAACTGGGGAGAAAGAAGAAATCAAGTACAGTGAGAAAAATTCTTACAGCTTGTGCATCTACAGCCTTAGAGATGTAGTTTAAAGTGCATTTCAAACACCAGAGCCAGCTTACAGATGTGTGATTGCTTGGATTCAGAACTCAGCTTGAATGCTGAGGCTGCCTTCAGTCAAATATGTAATTGTGTTTAATGTATGCCTCTGTAAAACCCACACATCAGACATCCTGAAAGAAAGCTTAACCCTCTCTCCTTCTTTTGCCGCTTCTGCAGGAAACTATGCCCCAGACGCCAATATTTTCCAGCATGCTTGGTTCCAGTTGTAGTGGGCAAGTGCAGCCAGACATGGGAGAGAGATGTGTGGACCCCGTTTATCAGGATGGGAACCTTGTTTCTGGATCCCTGGAGGCCTTGATAGAGCGCCTGGTGCCCACCACAGACTACTATCCAGATGTAAGTAGCCACTGAAAGTTTTTTGTTTTCCTCCCGTGGTTTTCTTGCATTACTATCTAGACTGGTCCTTTCTCATGAAATCTCCATCTGATTCAAGATTAAGATGTAGGCTAAAGATGAATTTATTTTACTTGCAATATTCATTCACTAAAGATGTTGCTCAATGGGGATACTCTCTGTTTTTAAATGAGAGCACTTGTTAGAAGGATAAAGCCCTGTTGAACTCAAATGGGTGCCTTAAGAACCAATTAAAAGCAGCATTAGCCACAGAATTTTCATCCTTCTAAGCTGCTTTAGGTCTAATGCAGCCAAGATTAACTACTAACCAGCTCCTACCTAGAGAAGCAGACCTGAAAACATCTCTAATATTTGTTCCCCTTAATTTTCTATGCATATCCTAGTTATGCCACTAAAATAGATTTTAATTAAAATGCTCTCTTTCTCAAGACATTTTAATGGGCCAAAGCTGTAATAATGTATGTTCTTGAGCCTGAAATTGATTTTGCAGTTGCTTAAACATCCTCAGTGCAGTCTCCCAAAGTAAATACTACTTGTAACTCTAGGGTATGCAATAAGAATCTGACCCTAGGATATTATTAGGATACCACTTTATCACTTAAAATTACCCCTTGTACCCGTTAACAAAAGCTACTACTTAAACGAGTAGCCAAAGATCAGAGAGTCTATATAACATATATTTTATTTGAACTCTGAAAAAGCAGCAGCTATGGCAGAAATATCCCAGAACTTTGTGAAAACTAACAAGGGGGCAGGAAACTGCAATCACTATTAACTTGTATGCCAACCTTAATGTTTATAGTAGTGTGCCATGCTATACCTTGTGTTTCTCAGACTAGTTTGTGTGAAACTTTTTATTGTGATCTCATCAATGACAATAAAGGCCCACCAAGCTCCCACATATACACCACACATCTTCACAAATCACCGTTCACAAAGAGGGGACTCCCCATATGAGAATTCAGTGGGTATATGCAGCAGAATTGCCATCAATCGTCAGTAGAGGATTAAAAAAGCAAAACCAGGATGTTTTACTATTCCAGTTCAAAAGTAATCCTAAACCTCATATTTAAATATGGCTAACATACAATTGTGCTACCAGTACCAAATCTTTTATAAGACTCAGAGGGATAACTATTGTTAGACATTAAA
This sequence comes from Lophotriccus pileatus, assembly GCA_035583135.1. NCBI lineage: Eukaryota > Metazoa > Chordata > Aves > Passeriformes > Tyrannidae > Lophotriccus > Lophotriccus pileatus. The sequence continues at coordinate 10,956,158 of JAWWES010000169.1, forward strand.
TCTCCCCACCCCAAATACATATTGTGAAACAGACATGCTGAAGAAAGCAGTGGGTAGAGCTGGTGTGATATAGCAGCAGAATAGCTTTAGGGTACTGTAGTTAAGCCTTCCAAGGAGTCAGTTCCTTGTCTTTTATGTCATACTAGAATATGGTTACTTGCCACTTGGATTTCTGGACTGTAGCTAAGTTTTTTTTTTTAAGTAGCTGCTAATGCACATCCCTTATTGTAACTTGTAACATAAGATCTATTTATAATACAGTTACTCTGAAAATGGTTCCATAAAGTGAGCATTACTTAAAGGGTCTACAACTTATTTTGGAATGCTGCTGGTTTCCATGGTGCTATCCCTTCATCCCCCGCACAAGGGAGCATTCCCATTACCAAGCAGTCACAGACCCCACCCTGCAGGCTGACAGCTGAAAATTCAACAGAAGCAGTCGAAGAGAACTCCAAGGAAAGAGAGATGGAAAGCAGCATTAAACCAAATTCATCTCCCCTACAGCACAACACATACCTTTAGTTAAGCCATATCAACCAATTTAGGATTAATTACAAAGTGAGTAGATAAATAACATGAACAACATAAAGAAGGAGATGTATTTGAGTCATCTTCAAACCCAGGTTTTCTGTTTTAGTTCAGTTCCATGTTTATACTTCATTACACACTCATTTCTGTTTTTAGGGAAGTGGTCACAGAGGGTTAGTGATAGCCATGTAGGCTGGTATCCTGTCAGAAGAGTAGCTAATCCTGTACGTTCAAGAGCAAAGTATAAACACATCTCAGTCTCCTGTCTCTGGCTGCTCATGCAAAGAAAGGCAGCAAGATATTATCAATTAATTCGCACCAAGAGACGTTTTGGTAACATCAGCAGAGGTTACCTTAGTTTCAGAGTGACATATCTGTAAGTTGCAGTGCTCATCCAAAGTTTTGATTAGTCCATCTGAGCACAATGCTCAGAAGGCATTCCTTGGTGTGTGCACATTAAGCTGATGATCACAGTAACCTTCTACACAGAAGAAAAGGGAGCGGGGGAGAAAGCAAACACAGAGTATCTTTCTGTGCTGGTTACAGAGGCAAAACAGGAATGTATTTGCCATGTTGGCAGAACACGAGACAGGCAAGGGAGGGCAGGAAAGATAAGCGCCTACATTTGTGTACTGCTCTTCTGAGTCTTGTTTGTGTACAGGGACTTGTTCAGCACATAGAAAAATGTATACTCATGAGACAGAGGAGTTCGGAAGGTTAGGAATGGAATGTACCAGTCTGCAACCCTTGTGCCCAAGCAAAAAAATGTTTCAAGAAAATATTTCACAAACAAGAAGTTTGAGAATGAGCAGTGAGTGCACAAAGAAAAATTTTATTTTGGTTTTTTTTTTTTCCCCTCCTCGAAAAGTCATCAGTGCATTCTTGGGTCAGAGAGTAACAATTCCTTCTTTAGTCTTGTGCACTCGTGCTCTTCTTTTTTTTTTTTTTAAATATAATTCAGCTCATCTCTTAGCAACAACTTTAGGCACTAAAGGAATCTGGCTTCTTATTCTCTTGTAAAGCACAAGTCCCTTTTGTGTTAACTTACGTTGTTCCAAGTGCAGAAAGGATTTTTTTTTTTTCCAGCTCTCCTCCCAAATACCTGTCACTTTTGTAGGATAAATTGAGCTTAACTTTCAACCTTATAGCTTATGGAAGCTTTTTTAATCATTCTTTATCAAACCAGCTAGCTTCATAGCTGAGTTTCCTTCCCTAAACCATCATCTTTGTGATTAGAAATGGGACAAGGTAGGTTTTTACACTGTTACAACATTTAGCCTATATGTGTATAGTAATACAGATGCAACAAATCACATAAATCTTTGATCTAGATAAGGTTTATGACATTAGTATGAAATATTTGCTATCCAAAAATATTTGCTGTTCCTAACCCCTGAGACCTCCCACTAAGCTAAAATGCGTGGATTAGTTTGTCTGAAATTTCTTTATTGGATAAGGAGTGGCTATTAGCAGAGAGGCAAGGAGATGGGAGTCAGTACTGCTGTCAGACCTATCATTTTTAATTTGGTTCTTAATTACAGTTAGTCCTTATCTGTGCCAGCATAAGTAATCCAAGTATCAAAAAAACTGCTTCAATTAGGTAGCAGTATAGTCTAAACCAGCATATCTGACTTGACCATAATGGAACAATTTTGTTTTCTAGAGTACTGAACCTAGTTCCAGTTAAGTGACTTAAAAAATGGAATAAAAATAAAGCAGATGGATTCCAGAATGAATGATTTGTTTCTAAAACCTAAAAGTCCAGTGCTGTATGAAAAAGCATTGCATGGGTCCAGTACAGCTATTACTGATTACAGAGAGACATCAGCAAGCCCAACATGGAAAGTATGCACTTTCATGGCCTGTATCTTCCTGCATCTTGCCAGTTCAAGATGAACATCATATAAAACGTTACCAAGGAAACCAAATAAAAGCACAGGTTGTCTGTGTCACACTTTCTTGCAGTATAACAACAGGTGAATGACACTGTGAGAGGGCCTTCCTCAGAGCCACTCTGGGTAAAGTGTCCCACACTACATGAACTTCCACCAAGGAGACCAACTCTAGAATTAGTATGAGAAGCAAAATTACATCTTTACATAAAAGAATGTATTCCAGCTTATCACTGCCAGGGCAATGTGGCTTAAATTGTGGTTCCCTGCTACTTAAACATCTTTGAGACAGGCTTCTAAATGTCCCTAACAAGAATGTGGGGAGAGGATGAAAGTGTCAAGGGTTTTTTTGTTTGTTTCTTTTTTCCCCCCCATCTCTCAAATGCAAAATTATAGTAAAAATGAGGGCTGCTTCAAGTTTTCAATACAAAAGTTTTCATACAACCCGGTGACAGCTGACACACCCAACCAGCTGAATTCCTGTCCCTGATAGTCCAGACTCATAGTTTTAAGTTCAGGGACACCAATGATAGCAATGGATACATAAACTAGCTACAAAAAGTAACAGAGGATAACTAGGAATAGTTTAACACAAACATACCCTCCCCCATCCCAAATCTCACAACCAACACTTTTCTATCCCTTGCTTTCATTCTGAAGAGGGAGTGTATCAGTTTAGAAATCACTCTCATACACATAAGAATAAAAGACCTTATATGTTGTCCCATAACACAGTCGAGTCCCCTTCTGTGAATCAGGTTAGCTTTTCAGCCTAATTTTAGTGGCCACAACACAACACATACAGTACCATAGATTATAAAATTCTTGAAAGCCAGCACAATGTCATTAACTGTTTCCAAATGCGGGCGCAAGAGCTACACTGAACTGCTTTTTAGAATTGATGAACTTCAAGGTTGTGTCACCGTAAACGTAAAAATAAACTCCGAACTTCTGGAGAGACATAAAATACCAAGCAGAAGCCTAATTTCTTAGATTTCCTAATGTACACGTGTGTGGAATGTTTGCAGCCATGTCATCAAGAAGGGAGGCTGTGCTATTGGTGTCCTGTTACTGCCCTGGCCACCTGCTCAAAGTCACCAAGAGCCTGATTGTTAGATGGTCCCAGCAGTCCATCTTCTGTAGGCAGCAGTGGAAGCATTCAAGAGCCTGACCCAAACTGTCTATCCAGTTAACCCTTCTCCTTCTCACTTCCTCTCTTCATAAACAACAGACAAGGCAAAGATTACGGATTAACTCTGGTTTTGATTTGTACAGAATTAATGCTATTTCTAATTTAATACATGAACTCCATCACTAATAAGATGTTCAAATCAGAATGAGCATTTTAAGTGCCTCTGCTGTATCACACTCCACTCTGTTCTTTCATTAGCTTCCTCCAGAAGCTCAGGATAGAGTTATATGTTTAGATATGTGCTTAATCTCTTATACTTTTCTCTCACTCCCAGAATACTCTGTTAATTTATACTGTTTAAAAAAAAAATCCTTTTCCCCCTCCTGATATTTGGAGGGTTTTAGTGCTAAATTTGTGTTAAAGGGTACACTGAAGTACTAGAGAAAACATTTTTCCATTAATAGCACATTTTATTGTGATTAGAGAGATAAACCTTATGACCTCTTTGAAGTCATAAAGATATCATTCTTGTTTAACTTCAGGCATGTTTTGGAGACTGCAAGTGGACGAATTTGGTAGCTGATAGTCAAGATACCATATTTTAGACAACTGGTCCTAAGTTTTTAGCTGTCAATTTACTTGCCCAGTCCAAGGTCACGTATGTGCACAGTGACTATTTAAATGCACTTGGCTGTGGCCAAATTACATTTCTAAAGACACGGTCAAAGTAACAGTACATGTTCCAGATATGACAAAGGTTAATTGAAATACATTGTCAAGGAGATCCCCTATAATTTCCCAACTCCACATTTTGTTAAAAAAGCCTACAGGAAAAATGTAAGTACTTACGAGATGCTACTGTCATTAGTCAGGAAATCACATCCAAATACAGAAACCCAGTTTCAGACATTGGAGCAAGACTAGGACACAAAGCTATCCTCACTTCAATTAAACTACCCAGGGTATGATACAATGGATAATATGTCCAGAGTATGATACAATGATAATACAACACTTCACAGCTTTTAAAGTACAAATGGAGAGGCTATTTCTCATGAGAAATAATCACTGTTGGTATTTATGAGCGGTGTTCATACTTAAAAGCTTCTGAAACAAGCCCCAAATAAGTAATGTCAAGCCTAAAACTAAATTACTGTCTTAAAGCCATAATCTAAGCTAAAACTTGTATCAGTGATTGTGGGGAAAAGGAACGAAAATCCCCATCCATGAAGAAATTACAGCTGTGGTTTGGAATACACATGAAGCAGTTTTCTGCAGCTCAGTGAAAAACAATAACTCTTAAAGAAACAAAGCAGCATAAATAGTGGTGTTCAAGAGGCATAACACCCTAGTCATATTTCATTTGTGTCTCTGGTAAGTGATGACTAATTAGGCATATTAAGTTTGGCATTTTAAAGGGAAATAATTTGGTAATCGGAAATCCCCACAGTTAACAGCCTTGAAGCCAATAGCATTTCCTTTTAACCATTTCTCTCGAGACAGGAAAGGTGATGAAAATTTTAAATGAAGTAAAATTACATTTGTAGTTATAGAAGAGTTTTTTCAAGGAAGACAGATTAGTTTTGCTAAAGTTTTTCAACTTGTTTTGTTGATTTTGGTTTTTTCTCTCTCCTTCCACAGAGAACTTACATCTTCACTTTCCTACTGAGCTCACGAGTCTTCATTCACCCACATGAGCTCCTGGCTAAAGTGGGGCAGATCTGCATTAAACAGAAGCAGCAGCTGGAAACGGGGACTGAGGCAGAAAAGGTAAATGGACCATTATGTCCTTCACTTAGCTGTGCTACTGTCATTTATTTTCCACTCCTTCCTTCCCATTGTAAAGCTAAATAGACCGATAAAGAATAAAATGAAATTGTAACTGGCATTTGTTCCTGGATGCACTTTTATTTGGGTCTTTTTCCTTGAAGTACCTTTACTTCATTTGCTAGCCACAGGCATAGGTTATGCACTGCCTGACCAGTCATATACAGTGGCTGCAAATACAACTTTGTTCAGGAGCTACAGGTCAGTGCACTAGTGTGTATCTGCCATGAAACCTGCCCAGAAAGTTGGTCTGCACTTTTGAGCTTTCACCAACTTGAAATCACATTTCCCTTTCTTCAGGTCACCCTCACCATCGTAATAAAGTGCTCAGCTGTAGGTTGGGGTGTTTTAAGTTGGTGTAACAGGACATCAGAAAGTTACCTCTCACAAAAATTAAGAGGTGCACTATTTAAAAGGGTAACCTGTGCTGACAGGTTTTACTACTATCAATTAAACCAAACTGGCACTTAAATCCATAGAAGTGTCACCACTTGCAAGGTGTGTATTGGAGGGCTTTTGACTGAATTGAAGTTACAGAAAAGTCCAAGCAGAGAAGCAAATGAGAGTAACAAAACCAGGTTGGGATCAACAAGTATTTGAATACTTAAATTGTTCAAATCCTTGGTATGTTTTGCATTCATTCTTCTCTGATAAGAAGTTACATGCTCACATTCCTAATCTTCAGCACAGTGATAGTTCCATTTTGTTTTCTCATTGGTGTATTGTCAGTCTGAATGAGGAGTACAAAAGTAGACCCTGTGGTTTGTCAATAAAGAGTTTTTGACAGCAATACTGACCTAAGGGCTTATTTCTCCCATACTATTCCTGGTGTGCAGCTTCTTATTATGTCACAAAATTACTCCACAGGACAAACTAACCATGGTGCAAAATAACTTTCATCCAGATCAGTCCCCTGATCTACTCTCCAAATAGCTATTTAACTTGTCATGTAGGTGCTGGGGAAATGAAGGGGTCAGGGAAAGAAGATGCAAGAACCACTGCCTCCAGTTTTGTACACAGAGGTGATAACTGTTCCCACTGCCAAACTTAATTAATGACTGAGCAACCTCAAACTCTGCTCTGTAAATTGTGATGGTTCCTCAGCAACATGTAACTAAAAAACAGGTGTAGGAAACTCTAAAAGATGCTGAGACCATCTGAAATATGAAATGAGTAAATCAGAGCTTTAGACATATATAAAGACTGCTGTGAGTAGAGTGTGTCAAAATACCTTTGTGAAATAGTTAGATTTAAAGTTAAGGGGATATAAGATGACATTTTTGAGAAAGACAGTACAATTAAGAGGTTTTCGAATGAAAGCAGTTTCTGGGGACTAAATCACCTGGCTGTTTAAAGATACAGTACTAATTGTAAAGTATTAATAGTCTGGCTTCTTAGCAGATGTGCTAAAATAAATCATGGTGTCCTAATAGAAATTAAATAGCATTACATCCTAACAACAGGATGTAAAATAGAGCAGCTCATATTCCAAACACCCACACTGTTACACCTTCTGCTGACAATTTGGAAACAGGCCTACAGGAAAACCAACAAACAGCAGGATGACAATAAAACATTTTTGGGAGGCAGCTTTAGTTTACATGTTTTTCTGGTTAGTCTTTCTACTATGCCCTTGATCCCTTCCTACACTCCATTAATATAAGCTGTAATTTTTTCCTGCCTTCTGAACACAAACTTCTTGGAAAACACTACATAAACTTCTGACATCCCTTTCAAATTACTGCTTTACTGCCCTCTACTGCAAGCACCTGTATGTTTTACAAAATAGTTTGGCCACCGGCATTTGCAAACATTTGTTTTTCTGTCTGGCAACAAATAAAAGCTAATTTCACATGTAGCATAGAAACTCTTGACTCAAGACAATGTTAAGTATTCATAGTCATAATCCATTAAGGCATCATCAGCTACCAGAACCTTCTAATTAAGTGGCTGCATAGCAGGAAATAGCTGACAAAAGCAGTTAAAGCATCGCTGATCATTTCTGATAGAGTGTGCTTAGGTAAATCTCTTAAGACAAGAAGCTGGCCAGTTTGTTGCCTGGATAGCATGTGAGCTGAAAAAGTGTCAAGAAACCAGATTTTGAGGATACACACCACAGTACTTATCTTTTTGTTGGTTTTGATATTATGTATTAGCCAAAGAGTCCTATAGAAATACAGCCCAGAGAAAAGTGGATTAAAAAAAAAAGAAATCTAGGATGTCTTGGAGCCTGCTTAGAGTCTTTTTGACTACTCATATAAAAAGGGAGAATTTC
>JAWWES010000169.1:10966569-10996763 GCA_035583135.1 Lophotriccus pileatus
AGCTCAGTCTGGACAGTCTGATAAGTTATGTAGAACAAAAATATCTTTATGAATGTTTCTCATGGAAGGCACTCAGTAGAGTGCTATGGTTCATATGAATTTGAATTCAAACACTAAGGTGCTGCTGCCTCAGGTGGCCTAAATCAGCTTAAGTCCCATAAACTGCACTTGAACTATTCTGTCATCTTCCTGGCTTTATACAACTAACCTTGAAATATCTTCAAATGTTTTGGTAAGAGACGTTACCAAGCTATCATAAAAGGAGGCTAAATGATACTATTTAAGAATCTAGCTCACAGTTAAATATGTTCTCTTTTTGTCCCGTTCAGCTACTATTAATGCAAAGTGTTTCCAAGGGTGTCTCTGGATTCCTGTGAACCTTCATCAGCTAATTCAGTCTGCACTCAGAAAGGTCTGTGGTCAGTAATCACCTCATTGTTTCTTTCTAGGCAAAACTAAAATCCTTTGCTGCCAAAATCATTCAGCTCCTGAAGGAATGGACTGAAACTTTCCCCTATGATTTCCAAGATGAAAAATCCATGAAAGAACTGAAGGAGATTGCTCACAGGATCACACAGTGTGATGAGGTAGGGGTGGGTGAGAAAAAAAAAAAGTTAACTTTAAAGCAGTATTTGCCAACTGTTATATGTGGCTTGTCATATTATATACAGTACTGCAAGCAGTATTTTCTAGATGGACTAAAGCAGCATTTGCTAAGCTGTCAGTGTAACTACAAGACATGGGCTGACTGATGGACTTAATGGTCCATTAGCAGGAACTGTCTATGTCTAATCACCAAGTGTAAGAAGAAGAGACAAAATAGTCATGACAATATGAAAAGTGGCTATGGTGCAGGAGGAGGAAGAACAGTAACTATAACAGCTCAATATAGCTAAGTTTAATAATGAATTCTGTACCTTTCTTTGTACAACTTTAGCAGGACGTGAACTAGTTGTATCAAGTGTACTCTTGGCTGGGGTGAAGATGCTTATTATTTAATAGCTCATTCCCAGCTTCTAATAATAAGAAGAAACTGTTTCATTGCTGTGTTTCAGGTGACATGCACAATATTTCAATAAACAAGGTTATATTTGAGCTCTGCTAGATACTCAATCCCCAGCTTTGAGTTTCTAGCCTATGAAGAAAACTAGGCCTCACAAAATACTTTTAAAGTGAATTTGAATAAAACGAGGATTATTAATTATCAGGAGGGGGTGGGGCATGTTTCTTGGTTTTTGGGGGTTTTTTTTGGGGGGGAGGTTTCTAACACTCACAAAGCCTACACTTTCTGCTTATTGAGAAAGTCACTTTAACTACCATTAGAAGGAAAAAATAATCAAGAACTGCAAGAGAATTAATTGTAAAATGCTTGTATGAATGTGAAGGCTTACTTATATAGATGTAGAAGCTTCTCATTGTTTTTAAACCCACAACTTCAAGATATTTTTGAGAACAATTAGCAGGAAATGGGAAGACAGTTGTATTATGTGTTTGTGTTGATTCAAGTACAGAGAAAATGAAGAACAACAGGTTTGACAGCACTGCATGAATCAGGGATAGGACAATACAATTAGGTGTCACCAAGTTGTCAAAAGCAAGTATGTCAGCTTTGTTGCATCAGCAAAGCTGTTGACGTGGATGCTACTATGAAAATGTCAGTGCCTTAGGAGGAAGGGAAAAGGAAATAGGATTATAATGTGCCTTCTATTCCCTTTGTAGACAAAGGCAAAGAGGTTGGCAGAGATAGTAATGTGAAAGGGGACTTGGCGGAGGTTTTATTTAGTATTTGTATCTTAGCAGTTAATTTTTCTATTACTTTGAACTAGAAAGAAGTTGTGCCCTTTCTTTCTCTTCCTCTTCCCTCCCACTCTGTTAAGAGTGAATAACTGGCATTTGAGAAAAACACATCTTCATGGAATGGCTCAGTGCTGTGGTGTCCAAGGCATCTGATGACATCCATTAGTTAGAGCATCACCATATTTATCCCCTTAACAAGGCTACCAGTCAAGTTTCATCCATGACCAGTTGTGCCACACCTGACCCCTAGGAAACATAATTTGACACTGACAAAAAGCAGGTTTTCCTCTTAAGTTTTTCTTACCACATCAAATTACCCATACTATGCTTTATTGAGGAATTATGGTAAAGGTTGGGAGGTTTGTTTTGTATTTTAAAGCTTTCCAAATCCCCTTAGGATGCTATTCTTCATATATAAGGTAGAAAATCAACTGAGGACAGTCAGTACACAGCAGTCAGGTGTTGTCCTAATGACAGCGTACCAATATAGCTATAGCTACAGCCAGGGTTGCACCCCAAAGGAAGTGCAAATGTCTTGTTTGAACTCAAAGAAGGACAAATTATTGTACAGGCATTGACTTATTTTTCAAAGTTGAAGGAAAATTTAGGGTAAAACTAGTAAGGAAAGGAAACTGCTAAAAATCTGACATTTATCTAAGTATTGAGATGCTAACAAATTCACAATAGCTTAAGTAAGCTGCAGTTTTCATGTCACTCAGTTTCTTTGCTGACTTTTCAGTAATACTTGCAATACTCTCACTTATCTTCAAGTTTAATTTTCCACAATCCGTATCCAGAAAGTCTGCTTCCTCCCAGACACTTGGGTAAGTCAGACATAGCAGCTGAAGTCAAATGATTTACAGTAGAAAGCTCAGCATACCAGAGATCAGAATTAGTGCTTTATTTTAGTTCCCACCACCACGCTCCCTTGGCATTTCTGAACACTTGTAGCACAGTATCAGGAATGGCTCCAGCCAGCTGCTGTTCAGCAGTAAGCCAGTCGCCTCAAGATGAGCTACACTGCCTTCAGCTTTTCATTTGATTTCACTTGGGAGTCAGATTATTGGCTTGTAAAGCAACATTCTGACACCATTATTGCTTAATTGTAACATGCAATATACAAGTATTTAGTAGTCGTCATCTCTCACATCTGCCACATAATTTCAGTCATCACTGCACATTAGTGGCTTCTTTGGTCACAGATTCATTGCAATTCTCTGGAGTGGATCTGGTTGACTGGCAGGAACCAATACAGCAGGTTGTAAACTAAAGGTTAACCTTGTGGGTAACTTCAAGAGAAATAATTTGCATGAAAGCAAGAGGAGGATTGTGTAATGAAAAGGGTAAGGACTATCGGCAGTTGAATTAATTTTCCTAGCAGCAGAAAGAACATGGTTGGAGAATCTGGGTCATTTAAAGCAGAAACAGGAGAGATAGAGGAGTAGGAAAGGGATCAAGTTAGCTCTTTGCAGTTGATCTCAGAAATGCCCATAGGACACAATCAATGGCAGGAAAAAAAAATCATCTTGCCTTAGTTGTCAGAACACTGAGCAGATTGATTAATTATGTGTCTGTGGCTTTGCCAGTATGTATCCTCACAGGTCCTGTGTTTAAGTCTGCACCTGATGAACAGGAAGGCATTTTAGTTATCCAAGAACATGACATCTGCTGTGTTCCTAACTAAATCTTTGGATGCTATAATTGCTTGAAGCCAAGCAAAGATATTTTAGGGGTATATTCCTGATCATAATATGAATTCCCTGGATTCTGCCTGGGCTAGATAGACTGGATTCATCAGTATGTCTGAATGAGAAAGAGCTTTTTGGCACTCGGTACACAGAGGTTCCAAGAAGCCTTGTGCAAGCAACTCAACCTTTCACTATACCCATCCCTTCAGCTGTTTACAGATGCCTTTGAAATGGGGTACTAAGGAAGGGAGCAGACCAGCCAAACAAGTGAAACAGAGCTGGGAAGGCAGGCAGGCATAACAATGTCATTACAGAGTCGTGTGGGCATTTAGGACAAGTTCATTTGTCACAGAATGATCAGCTCAGAGAAGATGAAAGAAAATGGATAATAGACATTTATTTTTCCCAGTCAGAAATTCTCTAGTGATCTGTATCTGCAACAGCTAAAGGTTTTTAGCAGTCATTGTTTCTGCCTTTTGCTTAGGAAAATGGGACAGTGAAAAAGATCATTAGCCAGATGACACAGAATCTCCTGATGGCCCTCTCTGCACGGAGCCAATACCAGGAAATCAAAGAGAAATTCCGGCAACCTGTTACTGACAAAGGCACCATCCTCAAAACCAAGCCACAGTCAACTCAGAAGGACATCCTGAGCGTGTGCTGTGACCCTCTGATCTTGGCACAGCAGCTGACCTACATTGAACTGGTGAGACACTAATTGGTTTTCCATTTACTAAATATTAATATACTCATCAATATGAATTTTGCTATGGCTTCACTGAAAGCCTCCTCTGTTTCAATCAAAAAATACCAAGTCTGGTAATGAACAAGACCAATTAGGTACAATTATAAAAACACCTCATGCATCTACTTTGTAGGAAGATAAAAGTTACCAAAATGTTCTCCTAACTTTGACTTTATTGATTTATTTTTTTTTTTCACTGAACTCCCTGTTTGTCTGTACAGTTACAATCTCTCATCTCTCCAAACACAGGAAAGGGTGAGCAACATTTACCCAGAGGATCTGATGCAGATTGTGAGCCACATGGACTCCCTGGATAATCACAAGGTACAAAAAGGAATACAGAGGGAAAAAGAAACAAAAAATAGCTGGAGTCAAGAACCTCCATAATATATATGGAGTGTGCAAGAAAGGCTGACATTTCTCTAAGCTTCTTTAAGCTTATGCCTTAAAAAATTCCCAACAAGATTTTATCAAGACACAAAAAGGAAGTTTATCCCTTGGTATGTTGACTCTATCACGATACAGGACAGATTTAACACATGGCCTGTTCTCTTGCAGTGCCGAGGTGATGTGACCAAAACCTATAACTTGGAGGCCTATGACAATTGGTTCAATTGTCTCAGCATGCTGGTGGCTACAGAGATTTGTCGGGTAGGTATTCACAGACAACAAGATAAGCAAAGGGATCCTGGCCCTAAGGACAGAAGGCAGGCAGTGGTCTAATAGAGATTTAAACATTAGCAGCGCAATTAAAGATAATGGCATTATTCAAGCATTAAATTATTTGCATGCTTATATGATTAAGAGTTCAAGGCTATGTTTGGCTTTGCATATATTCTCTAATTTTGGGCAGCTTCCATAGTAGCATTAGTCATGCAGTGAAATAGAACTTGTGTGGAGTCAGTTAGGAGCTACTTTGAATATTTTTTTTTTAATAAATCCAAAGATTCTTAAAAATACTCATATTTAAATGCAGTTTTACCAATAAACAGCTGTCCTTCCACTGCATTTAGATATTATTAGCACTGTCATGTATTCACTTTTTAATTTATATTCATTATATTCATACAATATTCATTGTAGAAAAATCGAGAATAAGCTTTTTTAAAGCCTAGAAAGAAAGTGGACTACTAGAAAGGTTAAAAAAAAAAAAAAAAAGGAGAACAACCTTATTAGAGGTTAAAGTAACTTCTAACATATAATAAGCAAAGAAATGGAAGGCGTACTGCCCCAGAAATCCCCTTTCTTTTTTTCCTTGCGTGTGTGTTCTCTTTTTAAAGTCCTATTAGTGTGTACCAGTTCTAGCAAATGGGATTTTTTTTTCTAGGCAATTAATTTTGCTTTGCCATTTTTAAAAGAGTTTGCAAAACAGATGTTCAGCATCACTTGCTTGCTCCTATGCTTGTTTGCACGCGTGGGAATTTGAATATTTGATCATCATCACTACCTGCTCTCAGAGCTCATTTAGGAGTACACGCAGAAAAATGAGAAAAGCAGAATGTGGCAATTGTTTTCTCTCATATTTAGGTTACATGCTCTTGATCTTAAGTCTGTCCAATGCTTTCCCCCCTTCTTGAGAGGTTTAAATGTCTGGCATATATTCTTTCTGATAGGAGTGTTATCTTCCTTTTCCAGTAACAGGAAATTGCTGAAAGTGTCCAGCTTGTTTACGCAAGATCCCCTAAGACATTGGCCTTTCTGTATAAACAAAAATTTACACTCCTCCACAACTACACTCCCCCGCAGCTACACAACCAACTGGTAGTAGCCCCAAATATTTCTGCTATTTCATTAAAAATTAAAATCTTAACAAAATACCCTCAGGCCTAGATTATCATAAAATTTAGCTGGACAAAGTTTTGAAATGTCTACTCAGTCAACCTGTTACAGTGCCTTTGGCTGGACATCCTATCCAAAATTCAGATCGCCCCTTCCCTCTTAACAGATCCTGTTTTTTTTTTCCAGGTTGTAAAGAAAAAGCAGCGCACAAGAATGGTGGAGTTTTTCATTGATGTGGCAAGAGAATGCTTCAACATTGGAAACTTCAACTCGATGATGGCTATTATCTGTGAGTCTTTTTAACACAGATGGCAAGGGGAACTCTATTTTACAACCTGACTGGCGAGACTTTGCTCACACTTGCCCTAAATTGGCTGCCCACATTAGCATGCACACTTCTACAGGGGCAGTATCTGCCAGTGACAGATTAGTGTGTAGGTGGGTGAGTTTTAGCTACAACTTCTGGTTGTCAAGCTGAAATGCCTTCCGGAACGTGTGGTGCAGATATGTAAACACAATTATATTAGTGCTGTATTTTTTTCAACTCAGTTGTTTATTGGTCTCCTCTCTCTGTGCTTTCAGCTGGCATGAACTTGAGTCCTGTGGCACGGTTAAAGAAAACTTGGTCCAAGGTCAAAACAGCCAAATTTGATGTTTTAGAGGTATGTATAAAGTTTTGACTTAGAATATATAAGTCTACCAAATAGTTTTGTCCAAACCTCTGCTAATTACTATATCAGAGATCACAGAGACACCTCTGTCAGTGGTCACCACCACAAAAACATTAGGAAAAGCATTTCCTGAGTTTCAGACTCTCTACTTGTCTGCAAAGAAAAGTGGATGCATGTTTTCCTCAGGTTATTTTTTCCTAGCATATTTTTGCCCATTTAACTTCAAGGTAGTTTCCACTCAAGTGAATGCTGCCTTAAAACTAATTTGGGTACTCCACCTAGTGGCCATCTGCATGGAAACAAAGCCTAAATGAAATAGTCATCAAAAAGAGAGGTGATTGCAAGTAAGAATTTTGGGGTTTTCCCCAGATGTTATTTCCTTTCAGTCTGCTTTACTTCAGCATTTAATGGAATAGATGTAAAGCCAGCACAGAATCCCCCTTTCAAACAAGACAGGAGTTGGAAAAACCTGCATCCAAACCTGATTAGTATGAAGGTGCTCTACACTGAAAGCTTAAAAAGGGACTGAACAAATTTATAAAGAATGAACTCTGATGGTTAGATCAAAGCTTTTTATTTGTAGGAAATATGTATGACTTGACTGCCTTTTTCCTCCCCTCTATAAAAACAGCATCACATGGATCCATCGAGCAACTTCTGTAACTACCGCACAGCCCTGCAAGGAGCAGCACAGCGATCTCAGACTGCCAACAGCAACCGAGAGAAAATAGTCATCCCAGTTTTCAACCTGTTTATTAAAGATATCTACTTTCTACACAAAATACACACAAACCGCTTGCCCAACGGGCAGATCAATTTCAAGGTAGGACTTTGCTATTGCAGAAACTGTAATGCTTGGTAAACATTGTACATTGCAAACATTTGCCAGTTTGAACTCCTAGCTCATTATACTGCCAGTTCCTTCAGCCTTGCTGTGATCTAGACAAAGTGGTATCATTATCTAGGGGAAATGATTTGAATCAAATTTCTGTGAAAGCCAGTGATTGCTTTTCTGCAGCAGCACAGCAAGCCATCACATCTGATCAAATTCTAATAGGTTACTTCACCCTAAATCACCAGTGTGAGTTCATTGAACCTCATCCATTTAGCTTTCTATAAATGCTCTGCAAAACCAGCAAATTGTTTTTATCAGGTCTTCAAGGGAGCTTCTACAGATTCTGAATTCTCTCTCCCCAATTAATAAACATGCATGTCCAAAAGACCACAGACTGTCCAAAAATTTTTTGACAAAAATTTTTAGTCATTAGTAAGGCAGGGGAAGGGGACAGGATATACAGGATTATGCATTCATTAAAATCCTAGGAAGGAAAAGATATCTGAAATTTCTATATGTTCTTTTGATTATTTCCTAAATTGAAAGAGTGCTTTATGAAAAAATCAGGTATATGTCACATTTCATTTAAATTGAAGTTTGGAAGTGTAAGAAGTAAATAAAAACCATTTACTGTCCAGTTCCAGGCACAAACTAATTTAGACATATGACACAGAAAATAGGCCAAGGCACTATTATATATGAAGAAAAGATAGATGATGAAAAGAATTGAAGGCAAAAGACCAGACAGCAGAGATATACTATTCTAAACTTGAGGGAGTAACTAACAGAGGAGGACTTAGGAGCAAGAGGGGTAGGTGAAGGGAGCAAGCAAGAAGAAAGGATAACAATGAAGTCTGACTAAAGGACAATAAGAAGCAGCATGAACAAGACTGAGAGGTTTTGGAATCAAAAGAACTAATATTGGGAAAAAGAAATTATTTTAATAATTCTCTTTTAATTAATTCATGCAGAAGTTCTGGGAAATTTCAAGACAGATTCATGATTTCCTGACATGGAAGCAGGTTGAGTGTCCTTTTGAAAAGGACAAGAAGATCCAGAGCTATCTACTCACAGCACCCATTTATAGTGAAGAAGGTAAAATCCTTTACTGAACATTAAAATGAGTCTTCCTGCTCATTGAAATGCAGACAGAACATGCAGCTAAAAATATTAACGTGCATGTGTGTATTAGCATTTCCATATTGGTTTCTGACAAAAATCAATTTAATTATCCAGTCTGCTAAGTTACATCTGCTATATTGTAACCTTTAGACATTTTTTTTTTTTCAGTTAAAGAACCCATGTATCTGATTGTTCTTATTTTATTTACTAGCTCTGTTCATTGCATCCTTTGAAAGTGAAGGTCCAGAAAACCACATGGAAAAAGACAGCTGGAAAACACTCAGGTATGAAGCTTCCTCAGAACATAAGTCTTTTTGTAAACACACACAGGCGTGTCATAATCAGCTTCTTCTGTCCTATTTGCATACTCAGCTTAAAACCAAAATATAATGGTTTTCCCTTCAAAATTCAAATCTGAAAAAACTCAGTTGAGGCTTAGATTTTGATATAGCTTTTTCAGCCAGATCTGTTGATGCTGCAAGATCACTGCTGGGACTGTGAAAGAGAATATCCTTTCTTTTGGCTATCAAATACAGTAAAAAAATCTACATTTTTAGTAGTGTTCACACATGCTTTTCTCAGGGAAACAAACATAGAGATACTAAGAAGGTGCTCTCATCATAGGTGAGCACTTACAAATCTTATAAAAGGATGAAAATTTCTAGAAATACTGTAATTGTCAGCCTACTCTAAGAGAGAAAGTCCCAGTGACTCCTCATCCTTGTGAGAATGGGAAGTACCATTTCCATGTACTTGATGAGATCAATTAATTAAATTTCTTCTAATACTGAGGCCAAGGCAGAGGGATTCAGACCTTTGTAAATCATGGTAAGATTTAACGTATCTGTACCAGCTAACGAATGAACATAGGCCTGCATGCCCTGAGCTGCAGTCGAGCTTCATTGTGACTATATTATCCTAGATGAGACATTATTTCTCATTGATCCCAATGTTTCTAAGGAAGTCCATGTAAGCTTTTCACTTATGACACCAGTGCAATGTACCTTCCATTAAATCCAGCATGCAACAGTTTAGGATGACAGAGGAACATGTTATATGCCTGAGTGCATCCTAAGGCCCTGAGGCAATGTTATGCAAGTTCAAGTTTCATTTCATTTAACATGAGCATCTGAAAAACTTTTTGTTGTGATAGAAAAGATAATTTTTTATTTTTTTGTTACTTTGTCTTTTAGGACAACTCTGCTTAATAGAGCCTGAGATTTTTGGATCTGATTTGCAGACTTTGAAGCACACCTAATGAACATGTTTTTACAACATGAATGAAAGACTTGGACTGTGCTAAGAAAGACCTCACTGGATGAGGTCTGTTTTGTATATACAGTAACTTTTATGAAATAAAATGTGGTAAATATTTCACATGTCAACCTTAAGGCACTTACTGAAGGGTTTTGGTTTTTTATTTTAAATATAAGGGCAGGGCCCTGTTCTCAGAGATGAAATGTATCATGGGAGATGGTATCCCTGGGGAGATCTTATTCTATCAGCATCCAGATTTTTATTTTTTATTACTTCCACCAAAATAAGTAAAAATTAAAACACACATCCAACTGAAGCCAGTGTTCAGGTTAAATACTCCATTGGACCAGTATCCTACAGAACACTCAACACGTCTCTAGCTTTGAAATGAAGGCTCTCCTTCGAATCAGCAAAACTGTTCACAGGTGTTAGCAAGTGTCTGTAGAGTCAAGGCCTTTGACATCTGCAGTAAGCATGTTCCTCTCCTACGTCAGAAAATAGTGCCTTAACAAGGTACTGATCTCGTTTAGTGTACCTTATTACGCTGGACTGGAAGTAAAGGAAATAAAAATATGGATGTCTCGAAACCAGCTACAATGTACTTTTTAAATAAAATGGAGAATTATGGCACACGAAGTAGAGTATACCTGCCTGTAACACTGATGGTGCAGCAAACCTATTTTTGTTACATGATTTAAAGAGATAAGACGGGGTAACTGCTGGGGTATGTGCGTTTGTGTGTGAGTATGTGTGCGTGCACATGTGACGATGCACACATGTCTAAGTTCTAATACTTCTGGGAACTATCCTTTAAATTCTGGCTGTCAGAATAGTTTGTGTTTTCCTTTTGAAAAATCAGGGATTTTTTTGTTTGTTTGTTTGAAGAGAAGGATGTCTAACCTAGATTATCTCTGCAAAACAGGCCTAATATTTTTTTTTTAAGAAGAGTTTTTGGAAAACAAAAAAATCATCATGGGCTAGGGAAAGGGAAGTAAACTCAGATGTCCAATTTGAAGTTAAGGCTAAACTTTCCAAAGAAGCTTAAGAGTTCTTCACCACTGAATTGGTCATTTAATTCCCTTGGTTCCTTTGAAAAGTCTAGTCAGCACTTACAGACAATTAAAACAGAGACCAATTTAGGATGTAAGCTTTTTCTAGTCTTTTGCAAGCCATGATTAACTGTTTGGGCCAGAACCCATTGAAATTTAAGGGCAAACACCATAAGAAATTAATCAAACCTTTGAAACCAGGTCAGTACCAAAATTAGAGGTGATCTGCAAACCCATTTCTAATTTCTCCTTTTAGCCTTGAGTTTATACCTAATTCAGCTATCCAGATTAGTACCTGAAGAGCTTATGTTAAGATTCAAGGTATTCATTTCCAGGAAAGAAAATATATAGTTCAGAACTTATTTTCTCATGTGATCTCTGAATTAAGGAAAAAAGTAAGCTCAGATTAAAACTATTTTGTCTAATGAACAAATTATTGCTCACAAATACCTACTTGCCCTTTCCAGTAATTGTTCTCTTAAGGCTTGAGGGCGGAATATAAGGCAGTGACTTGAGCCAGATGATTATATTGAGGGGTTTGATTGGGGGTTTTTTGTTTGTTTGTTGTTTTTTTGGGGTTTTTGTTTTTTGTTTGTTTTTTTTTTAACCAACAGAAAACAAGTTGAGTTGACAGTGGTTACAGCCTCCCTCACAGAGCACTGCAGAAGACCTCTGCAAGGATTTCTTTAAAAATGACCACCTCTAGGTAGACAGTGTTTATCTTATTCTGCCTTCTGTTGAAGAAGGGGCAAGACTTGCTGGACTGAGGGTCTGGTTTATTCCAGTTCAGTAGACTCTTCCTGCTTGAGTGCCTACAACCAAGAGCAGTGCCACTGTTTCATGTAGCATCTGCAATCACTTAGTAGAAATTTGCTGTATTGGCCCTGTAGTACGGTGAATAATTAAAAAGAGCTTTCCCTCTTTCACTTCCCCCTTGACAAATACTTAAAATTAGGAGAGTAAGTCGAGGTAAGGAAGGGAGACAAATCAACATTTTGCTATTCCCATAGCATTGACATCAAAGAGAAACAAAAGCAAGTTATACCATGAGGAAGGAAGAAGTAGAATACTAACTGTTAAAAAGAATAGCCCAGAAAAGGGGAAGGAATAATTCTTATGACCTGCTGCTATTTTTTCCTGTGCTGAAGTACTGACCTCTTCAGCCCTGGATTACAGTAAGAATATTTATACTGTATTATTACAGTGTTTTGCACTTTCAGAGATGTTCTAGCTAGTAACATTGTCAGACACTATATGAGGGATTGTATATCAGCTTTGTTTATGTAACTGAAGTTTAAAAGGGATGCTTAAAATTTAAGAAAAAAATATATATTTGAAATGCAATTTTAGAACACTTTCTGTAAATGTATAAAAGAGCTTTCACATGAATGTGCACTTCACCGGTCAATCAGTCCAAGTATAGACTTGAAAACCATGCAGTATCTACATTGGCTCCTTTTTATTTTTCCTCCTCAGTTTGATACATTCCTTAAATACCGTGTTTTGCTATTCTGAGCTGAAATGCTAAATATAAAGCTGTACCATAAAGCAGGATATTCTGTGTTTGACTGGATGTGCTTGCGTTAATAAAAAAAAAAACTTGCTTCAACCAGGATTAACTTTTTCCATAGTTATTTTTCACTGGCAGTTATCAAACCACAACCCTGAATGAGGTGAACCAACTGTGAGAAGGAAATACAGTCATAACGAACCAACTGGTTACTTCCTGACTTACAGAACTATACTATGAAATATTTAATTATCTTCCCACAAAGGCAAGGATAACACGAAGCCAACAATGTGCTGCCACTTATAATGTTCTCTCTGTAATAGTATTTTATGGCTTTGATACAGTCTCTGCTACAGAATATTTTCATTCACTCAATGAAAGTGATTAACAGTTCCACTGTGTAAAAACATTTTTGTCCTAAGAGTTGCATTTCATTTTTTTTCCTCCCATGTATTTATCCTTTTAACAGGAAAGCACAGAACCGTTTGGTGGCTGCAGCACGCTGCAGAGTTTCCTGTGGCAAGGTTCTGTTGACATTTCATCACCCCCAGAACCTTTGGTTGCAACCACCATCCTTTTTCATACCCTACTTTACAGAAGCAAAGCCATCTCTCCAAGGTCACACAGAGACAAGCACAGAGCTGTGAGGAGAATCCAGCTTTTCTGACACACTGCTTCAGAGCTACCCACACTCCCTCCTTTGTCAGGGATATAAGCCTTAAAAGAAAAATTAGATCTTGCAAGTGCAGGAGCTCTGGAGGTCCTGTAAGCATTTTTACTCTGTTGAAAACTCTCTAGGGAAATTGTTTTGATAACCAGAAAGCCACAACAGACTTGCAGAGTTGAACAGTACTACACTCAGTCATCATAGCTCATTAGGAAAGATAATGATGTTTACCAGCATTAAGAGGATCAAGCAGATAAGTGTCTTCCTGATGGCCAGTTCACACTCATAATTAATATGAATATTACATCCTTGAAAACTTACTTCCAATTATGTCCCATCCAGTCATTAGGATAAATTAGCTATTTACACAGGCCTAAGAACAAGCAATAAAATTGCTTTCCAGGCACTTTACTGCCATTAGAGCACAACACAGTATGACAAGCAGTAGCTCAATGCCAGTAAGACATCCTTAGTTACGTTAGCAGCAATTTGATTTATCAAGTTAATAGTTCTCAAGAAACAGCTTGCTTTTAGCAAATAACTCACAGAGCAAAATTCAGCTGAGTAGTCAGCTGACAACTGATATTAGTACATCTTTTGGAGAGAAATCAATAATTCCTCTGAGGATGTGCTGACAGACCTTCCCTCCTCAGTCTTCAATGTATATGGCTTTATCAGGGCAGCCCCAGCTTCCCAGCTAACCAGAAAATCCTACAAACAGTATATTGAAGCACAATTTTGACCTGGTTGTCTGCAGCAATTAAATAGGGCTGCGTGGACAGCAAGATAGTTAAAAAAATAATTAAAAAAATCAAATTACATAAAGAAATCATCTGAAACTGTTAATGCATGTTATCAAGGCAGTTTCCAGACCAGTGAGCACGCAAATGTTAGCAGTAGTTGCTTTCAAATGCTTCCTTCCATGGTTGCCCCTGGAATGGCAGGGATAGCTGGGTATGTTTTGAAGTTCCAGCCCATCTTTATGGGTTCTGATAGAGGTTCCCCAACAGTGCAGAGGTTTGCTGTCCTTCACTGCTTCCCAAGGTGGGCCTTGAGCTTTGGAAGAGAAAGAATCCCCATTTGGGGGTACAGTTCTGCACTAATTTGGAGGAACAATCTAAATTGTAACCATTTCTATAACATTGTAACAGTAAAAAAATTGAAATGTTTCTAGTATGTCCCATGTTGTAAGCAATTTTTGACATCAGCATTTTTGTGGTTCCTTGATACCACGTTCAGCTTTTGCATAGAAAATGGATGCAGTTGATTGCTGTAAAACCACTTAGGGAGATTGGTTTATTTTCATAATGAAATATTAAAAAGCAATCAAGTTCTATGTCAAGCAGGGAGTGCTGATCCAGTCTGAGATATTCTGCCCCTTTACTTAAGGGTGTGATGAGGAAGAAATTCAAGCCACCAGGAAATGCAACTTAAATTTAAAATTACCAAGCTAATACATATATTGTTTCTAATCTACGAGGATGCATACTTTACAGTATTGATTGCTTAGGCTTCTGACAACTACTAATAAAAAGAACTTATATTTTGAAGTTCTGTAAGAAACAGTGTTTGGCAAAACCAATATACAGTTACTTGAAACTATGAGTAGTGCCTACTGGGAGGAAAAAGCCAAACAAACCAGAACTAACCACACACACACAAACAAACAAACAAAGCAGCCAAAACCCAGATCTGTTGCCACACAGAGGATTCCTGCTAACAACCCTACCTCAGCACAAAGTGTGGAGACCATATTACAAGATTGAAAGAAAGCTGAAAGTGAACACAAATCAAAGGATCAGTTTCAAACATTTCCACCTAATCAAGGACAGGAAAGAAGAAACTTGAAATTCAGTGGAAATTTGCTTCAATATTTTTAATCTTGTCTCACATTTTCAGATTAAGCAGGTATCTTAAAAGTAATATACTTTTGTTTGGAGGCAGAAGTCAAATGAGTTACAGCACAATCTCATTACACAGAAAACTACTTAATATCTTTTTAATCCCTGTCACATGAGCACACTAAGACCTGATTCTGGGGCATATTAAATTCAAGGCATTTTGGTATCCATCAGTGTCAACATTGAATGTTTCCTTTTAAATATTTACAGTTTCCAGTTGTTTACATTCAATTCAAAGAAAAAATTGCTAACAGCACTCTACCTCCACAAATATCTATTAAAATTGCAAAGTGAAGTACAACTTTCAATCACAGCAACAGAGCACTGGGGGACTCAGCAAACACAGTTTGAAGTGATGCAGTTGACTGAAGTCTTGAACACTTATGGCACTACCAGCAATTAATGAAACACTGAACTGTTCATGTCTGTGGACATAATATCTCAGTGCTGAAGAACTGATCTCAGTTTGGGGAAAAAAATCACTCCTAAAGTGCTTCAAAAACATAAAATCCAAGCAAGTAATGAATAAATTCACAGGTCCAAGCCAATCAATTTTTTCTCATACGCCACTTATCTCACTTCTTAAAATTTTCACAGTATCCAAGTATTCCAAGAAAAATTTCACAAGAACCCAGCAGCCAAAAGGTCACTTTGAGAAGAATTTTAAAAACCACAAAAGACAAGCACAAAACCCCCCAACATCTGCTGTATGTGGACTGCATTTACAGGCCAGGACAGCAATCCAGCTGCTCCCCAGGAACTGCATGGCCCAGAAAAGCCTGTGACTCTCACACTGAGAGCACACCAAGCTTTGATCTGTCTCTGAGCTCTCTCCAAAGTGTACCTGAGCACCAAGCAATCTCAAAGGTTTTTGCTTTCTCTTCAAACCATCCCTTTAACACGATGGTTTTCCCCAGGGATTGCAATGCAATCAGCAAGAAGCCACTTAAGCTCACGTAAGGCTGCAGGAAATCCGTGCAAGAGCTCAGGCTCTCACAGGGCCAAAGCTGCTGCTGTGCCTGTTATCTCCTGTGTCCAGAGCTCTGCTCAGCTTCACCTCCTGTCTCCTCCACAATCACACTGTACAAATGCCCCCCACTGCTTCCCACAGGAGCAGCTCCCCATTTGTTTCACAGCTCTGACTCTTCTTGCTGGACTCACTTGCCACTGCCTTCAGCAGGAGCCAGCCAGGTCATACACCTTACCTGTGAAGGCTCGTTGATTGCCTCTGCATTAAAGTTTATTTCACTGTAGAGATATATTCTTTTTTTTTAAGACAGCACTTCTACCTGACATTTGAGAACACTTCAGTACTGGCAAAGAGCATATGCTCCCCTCATGGACATGTAAGTGGCAAAGCAATTGCAAAAAGCCAGCCAAATAAACAACCAAACAAAAAAAAGCCAACACTGACATGGCAAATGGCAGGAATGGGTTAATATCCACTTTCATGTGCAATTCAAGTACAAATGCAAAGCATTCTACCTATGAAAGAAAATTATAAAGGCCTTTGCTAAGTTAACTTTCATCAGCAAAGAGTTTTTACACCACGTCTAATGAAAGATGAGAGGACGTGTCAAGAGACCTAAGTCATGCATGACCTACAAGTCCTACAGCTACAAAGCAAGCGTAAAACTGTGAGAACTGAAAATGCTCCTAAAAATCTCACCATACCACATACAAACTTACAGCAGCTCAAAGAAACCAGTTAAATTACCACAAACTTCAAGTTTGGAGGGACTTCTTTACCTTATCCTGGAATAGGACTAAGCTAACCAAAATAAGGCTGTGTTTTAGGCAAACATTTAGACTTAAATATAAAAGGGCTTTATTTAACATTCTAGCTTCAGCTCAGAAGTACTTTTGCTGCACGGCACTTCCATATAGATCCCAACTACAACACCTGCTGTTCAAACTCAGCACAACACATCCTTTACAGAAGCATGTAAGATATCCTAATAAAAAGGTGGAAGCCATTCCCTTATTGGTGCAGTCTCAGAGCAGTATATCCCAGAAATAACAGTAAAACATTTACCTTACTTGAACACAGGAGAAAGACCACACTGCTTGAGAAAGAAGTAGAAGAACCTTTTTCTGGCAGCTTCAGATACCAAATGAGAGGAACCAGTTATTCCACAGGGCTAATTCATCCCACAGCTGCCATGGTTACAGTAAGCACAGCACCTGTGGGGCTGGGGCAAAGCCCAACCGAGTCTCTGCTGCCTGGTCTAGCACAGCTCTGCACCTCCCAAAAGGAGGTGTGGGCCCATCTCCATCTGGTGCAAACTCACCAGGGCCTGAAGGCAATCATGATGCCAAAATTTACACCACCTGGAAGCCAAGGCCATGGAAAGCCAGTCAGCAGGGGGGCACTGGGTGTGTAGGGGGTGCCTGCACCAACCCACTCCCAGGTGTGTCCATTCAGCTCCTGCTGATTGCAACAGTCAGGCAGCCCAGACACACTCCTCAGTGCCAGGCATTCACAAAAACTGATACTATACCAACAAAAGCAGAGGTCTGCAGAGCCACAGAAATGTAAAACCCAGCATTTTATCAGTCTCCTTTGCTGTGAAGCTTTTTCAGTGAAGACAGAGATGGAGCCCTTTAGTTTGCGATCAGTCGGGACTGGCAAGTCCTACAGCATCGTGGGGGCACAAAGCAAACACTGCTTAAAGTTCAGGCATATTGGGATGTTCCTCATTTTCCTTCACAGCTGAGTAAAATTTCAGTGACTAATCTCCTGAAGATGGGGGTCACACAGCAAGAGCACCTCAGGCAAACGAATGCTACACTCACCTTAGTTACACAGAAAGCTTTTATCATTACACTGATGCATCACTGAGTTACTAATTTATGCTGAATCACTGTTTTAAAGGCTATTTGAAGTTCATTTTCTTTTATTTGCTGATCTGACAAAGCAAAAAGCTGAATCATTTTATTCTAGCTGATTACCTTTATTTTGGCCTGCACTAAAAACTTCGATTTAAATACATGTCTGCATTCAGATACCAGTTGGTTAGGGCTTACCTACTACCACTCTTTCCCTCCTTTTGCAATCCTCCCGTCTTAAACACGGTTTACAAAGTTTTGATTTTCATAGGTATGTGTATGTCAGTCTTCTATGAAAATAAATAAAAGCCACTAAGTATTTTCTTCTGGGTGCAGCAGACCCAGAACTAAGTATTTCTCTAAGTTTTTCATCTCTATTTTCTGATTGTCCAAAACAGTATCTACTCTCACTGAATAACATTTTTAAACAAATTAAAAAACACAACCTGCATTCTTTCCTGTAAAGGGTCTAAAATAAAACTGTACCCTGAGCTAATCTCATCTTTTCTTCCCTTAATGAAGAACACTTCCCCTTCCTTCTGGGTAAAAAGCTTACAATTTATGTCGATAGCACAGAACGGGGAATATAAAAAAAAAAAAAATAAATTACATTTTGATTCAGTGGAGCACGTTCCTATTTAAACAAGTGTTACTACATTTAATACTCTAGCACTAAAATGCAGTGACTCCTCCAGGAAAACACACTTGGACCACAGCTTTAAAAAAAGTGCATTATATAAACAGCATCTTCCAAACACGAGGCTGCCCCAACCCCAGAGACACCCTCCCAGCGCCAACCCCGGCTGCACAGTCGATTGACTCCAAAGCCTGATATTGTCATTTTCCTTTGCAGTGCCCCAGCAGCAGCAGCCCAAGCTGCACCCAAGTGCACCACTCAAAACCTTGATGTTCCTCCTTTCTCTAGAAATTGCCGGTGGCTGCAACCGAAGGGCCTTGGCCCCTTGAGCCAAGGTTTTTGTTTTCCATTTGCACCAGCTCAGGCTGGAGCTGAGCAGCAGCACCGTGAACTCAGTATCCACACTGAGGCATTGATAATTAAGTTACTGAACTTGTTTCGTGGGAGCAGACACTCCTGGGGCTTATCTTTTCCCTCAATTAATTCAATTCTGTGTTGGTTGCTAAAGTAGACAGCACACCCAGCCCAAGGCTCTAGTGGCCGAGCAGCCAGCAGCTCCCATGGCACACCTGACTGCTGGGATCTTCCCACCAGCAGGGAGCGCGGTGATGCTGTCTCAGCCTCGGACCAGCCCATTCCCACCGTCTGACCGGGTAGCTGCCCTCCCCACAGCGGCTGCAGAGACACGCAGCAAGGATTTTATCTCTGCAGACCCCAGGCAGGAGGTACAAGCTCGAGACACACCTGGCTAACATCTTTCAACCAGGCTTACGCATAAAGAAACACGCAGAATAGATTTTATTATTCAAGCAAGGGATTTTCATATTTGAACCATGACTAAGTTCCTCCCTTTCTTGGATGAAGTTAGGAAAAACATCCAAGGAAGAGTTTACACGTTACTGGGAAAGAGCACACCTGCCCTGCATTACAGCTCATGGCAGTAGCCAGAAAACAGCAACACAGCCCTACACAAACACCTGTGCTCATATCACAGTGTGGCTGTGCCAAAATGCAGTCAGCAGCTTAATACACTCAAGTGACCGAAATCACTTGTAAATTCACTTTATAATAAAGGCATATCCCCCTATTTCTGTTCTAGTTGTTACAGAGCAAAAGCAATGGTGTGTGCCCAAGCACTGGGTGTGGGTAAGGATATTAAATCACTGCTCTTTGTCATGAACTTCATGTTGCCATAAGTTTACTGGGTTTATATAATTTTATTTTATGACAAACAGAGGAATGAGAAAAAAAGCCTAATCCATAGTGCAGAGTTCATAAACAGAGTGCTGTGTGGTTTAAAGCCACTTCTCAGAATAGGTAAATGGCAGAGCAGCTCCTGCAGTGCCCAGCAGTCTCTGTCTTGCTCACAGGGTTCAGCCACTGGGCTTTCCCTTGCCAGGCATCACCTGAGTTGGCACAGAGTTGGAAGAAATTAGATAGGAGCCATTGCAAAGAAAAAATAGAACAGGTTAATAGGAAAGGTAGCACATAGACATGAAACACAGTATGAGATTTACAGAAGTGAAAAGCCATGTAAGTTTTCAGCATATAATATATCTATCCAGTACATGTAATTTCTAGGTATGCTAAAGACTTAGGGGAAAGAAACAACTCCCCAGATTCATTTTTCTGACCAATGCTGGTCACCAACTCAGTTTTGTGTTACCAGCTCAGGGGCATAATTAAACTATCACTGTCATCCATAGCCATACAGAAGAGAAGACCATTGATCAATTAGCTTGGGGTAATGCAGCAATAACTGATTACAGCTGCAAAATCTGAGTCCTGAAATGGGGTCTACCCCTGTTTTTTCCCTATATAGTGCAGAAGCAGGAAAAAGTGAAGCATTGCCAGAGGACTTTTTGGCAGAAAAACTCCCAGACAAAGAATGATACAAAGCAGAACAGAACCAGGAAAGCAGATATATTTGTATAAATGTGAGTAACTTCTGAAGCAGTACATTGAACAGAATCTTCTCTGTAGGTCTCAACCTTGTCTCTACCTATTTTGGGATTAGTAGAGATATAATAAAGCATCTTGTCCTCTACTGGAGAATCCCTGTTAAAACAGACAAAACAATCCATCTGTGTAATTATCAGTTATTTCAGTAAAGGTTTTGCTTACAGGAGAACACTGCATATTATTTTGAGAAATACTTATTAATTCACTGAGGATAACAATCATTATCCAAAGTAAGAATCCTAGTACTTTTTATCTAAATAATCAAAGCCTATAGCCTAGCCTGTCAAAATACTTGAGAATCAATGTTTTTAAAAAAAACCCTAATTTTAAGAATTAAATGAAATCTGTAAGTTTAAGGTAGTTATTTATAATTGTTAATCTAATATAATAATTTAGAGATATACGAGTAGGTAAAATAGTAAGTCATTAGGGAACATGAACTGTACATGATTAGTAATAATTCCCTGGAAGTGCAAATTTTAAACCATGAATTTTAAGTAACTGATTTAATTTCTAAAGTCAGAGTTGCTAATAAGCCACCACGGAATCCGTAAAGCACTAATTAGAGCTGAGTGTTTTCCTGCAGTAAACGTTCTACAGATTGATTGTTAGCAGGAAAACCATCTTCCCTGCAGGTGCATGCAGTGAGGCACTTTTACAGAAGCAAAATGCATCCAAGGAGATTCCAACCTTAAAATTACAGTTGTTCTTGTTACTACCATTGGGCTGCAAGTACCTTGCATTGACTTAACAGAGCACACAGCTCATTTTCTTTTGGAATGGCTGCAGTAGGTGATGGTTGCCTGCGCTTCTAATGAGCTGCCAAGCTAGTTGATGCCACAGCAACATCTCACACAGGTGGATGTTGCAGGGACCTGAACTAAAACAAGGGAACCCCTGGGGCCTGCTGGGACTCCTGAAAGTTCAGGAGTCCTCAAATAATGAGCCATTCGGAATACTTGTGTCAATACTCAACCCACACATTTAACTGTTTCTAAGAGTTATGACTTCCTTTTAACTGCAATGCATTTGGCTTCTACCTTTTGGGATGATGAATGGAAAAAAGTTTCCAAAAGTGGTTTCTATGACTACACTCAGCTCCAAACTTCCTCAACTGCCTTCCAGACAGCTTCTGATCACACAGATGTGGACAACTGACACTGTTCTCCCTCCCGATTGCTGATAAGCACAACCACCCACTGGAAAACTGCAGAATGTGAGAGATCTGGCTATCAGCATCAGCAGTCTGCTGTTTCCAAAACATGGGAATTGGAACTGGAGCCTTCTGGAGCAGCATCTGAGTGCCAAGCTCTGAGGTGCAGCAAGGCTGTGCACTACCTCAGTATCCGTTTCACTGCATGTCAAGCTGTGGTGGTGTCAGTGACAGGCATTTTTTGATGCTTATCCTTCTGTAGCAGAGCCAGGACAGCAGCAGCAACTGGAATTTTAGAGGCTAGAGTCTCAGGAGAATGGCCCACTTATATCTTTACCTCAGATCATAATACCAATGTGTTTAATCTTTTCCTTACCGGTACATTATAACTTTTGTAACCATCAAGATATCAAAGTAAGATAACATCTCTTATAAGTTTAAGTTGTCTGAGGAACTAACTTTGCTCTCGCATATCTGGTCTGGGTAGATGACTTCAGATGCAAAACTGAGCTGGTTGAATTTCCCACTGCAAATATTATTATTAGTAGTAGTAGTACTAATAGTAGTAGTATTTGAATCCAGTGTGTTATCTGCCTTGTAAAACACAATTGTAAAAACTTAATTAAAAGAAACAGCTTAAAACAGTTTCTAAAATGCAGAAATTCCATTTATTATATTGAGAATATCAATTGCAAGAAGTCTTGCAATGCATTCTCTTCACTCTAAGTACAATACAGTACACTGTTTTCCACAATAAGTTACATAAAGGCAAATTTTATGTACATATAAAAAGGATCAGTGCCCAGAACTATTTGCACAGCATATCTGCAATTCAGAAATCAACCATTTAAATCTTTAGTTGCCTTCAAAATTCTTGAGCAAACTAAATTCATA
The DNA here is from genome assembly GCA_035583135.1 of Lophotriccus pileatus. Taxonomy (NCBI): domain Eukaryota; kingdom Metazoa; phylum Chordata; class Aves; order Passeriformes; family Tyrannidae; genus Lophotriccus; species Lophotriccus pileatus. The sequence continues at coordinate 10,989,066 of JAWWES010000169.1, forward strand.
AACAGATCTTAATTATACCTGGTTTGAGAAGGGTTTTCAACTAATACCTAAATTCAGTGGAGACCAGGCAAATGGTTTAACCACTGAATTAGCATTCTCAGCATTCATTCTATAAACAAATGTATTAAAAATGAGGCATGCCATATGGTATCATATAAGACAACATGAGAAAAATGACGTGCCTGCATGTTTATGCATCCCAAAATATCCAAAAGGGAAGTAGTGAAGTAGTAGTGCCATTGTACAAGGCACTAATGAGACCACAACATAATTCCACTTATGCATGACCAAAAAAAAAAAAAAAAAAGAAAAAAAAAAGGGGAAAAGAACCCCCAACACCCTAAAACATCCTCCACCGGAAAAAAGGAAGAATAAGGCTACTAGGATAATGAGTGGAATGGAAAGCATTGTATAAAGAAAGACTGTAATAGCACTTGCTTTTTCAGTCACTGAAACAACTAAGAGTATATGACTACCTTACAAAAACATGTTATGAAAATGCCCGAAAGAGAATGCAAAAACAATATTGGCATAATAGCAAACAGGCCTCTAATAAATTTATATGGGGATGAAAAGATGGTTCCTCAACTTAAAGGATGAGACACATAGGCAGGGCCTTTGAATAAGGAGGAGTGGGGCCAAAAATATTTAAACAAACAAGTTTAATAGCATAGCTCAGTTTAGAGAAGGGATTCTGTGATGTGGCATCTACTGTGGGAAAAGACCAGACCCAGAAACACGCAACTGGAACATTCCCAGCTTGTCTGATCCATCACAGAGATAAGAAGGTGGTGTCTCCTTTGCAGTGTGAAGTTACATTATATGCTCTAAAATTCCACTTAAAAGGATTTTCATTCCCCACCCCCCCGAATTATTCTGTAGTCAACCATGTTAATGTCTGTTAATACAGCAAATGCAGCACCAAGCCCTTGCTGTGAAATCCACCCCCGAACAGCTGGTGTACCAGTCAGCATGTCCATGTACCTTTCATGGTGAGATTATTTTCCACACCTTTCTCTTGTTTCTATAATGGAGTACAAGTGTAGTATCCTTCTAAAGTCACAGTCCAGTGAGCCATACAGACTGAAAATACTCAAGACACAAAATATTATTTCATTTAATTCTTAAAATAATGCAAATACAAGAACTGAAATGTACCACATGGAAAAGTGCTGAATTGTACATTCCACAGATTCTTCCAACTGATACTGAAGACACTTTCCTTGAACTACATATACCTTCCAATTCATCTGAGGTGCTTGAACTTGCAAGAAATGTAGGTAACAGCGTAACAGTCAAAGAATTACTTGGAAAACAAATACAAGAACCAAAAACCCTCTAAACTCTTCTTCACTGAAAAAGAGAGGCACTGCATTTGTAAGCTGAATTAAGGCTGTAAAATGATGCTGGTTCACTGTGAATTTGAAGTCATCAAATGTCACAGGGGTGACATTTAACCCACTGCTTCACTGTTAGTCCTGTAAGCCTGCTTACGGAGGTGAGTCTCGATCTCCTCCCTGAAAACCAGCATCCCAAGGTGCGAGTGAGAGGCCTCGTTCATGGCTTTGGACTGGATGCACATGCGATACTGCTCCGGAGTGAGTTCGTCTGCACAGTGTTTCTCGTGCCAGAGGTGGAAGAGACCAGGGACCGGTGTCCTGATCACAATGAGGTCACCATGCAAGTACTTTCTGTAAAGGTGAACATCCTCACCGCCCCAGCCTTTCACTTCCAAGTCAAAACCCCCTATAAAAGCAATATCAGAAAATGTTATAGGTCAGTTGTAAGGCAAAAAGAGCAACACTCTGTGTGTAGCATGTTACCAGATCTGGTACAACATACCAGAAATCCTGGAGCAATTAACCAGTTTTCCATGCCAAAGCATGCTAATTTGAGGGAGAGTAGCTTCAAGAAAACCACATCCTTTGTGGTGGAAACTGCCCAGGACACAGATCTGCTGACTTCAGAAACAGTGTCTCCAATCTGCATTATGCATGACATCCCATGTGACAGCTGCAGAAAACTGTAGGCAAACATCACTGGCTATGCTTTTGGGTTATATTTAGGAAGCATAATGGATTTTAGCAGCTGGAAAATGAAGCTGTCATGCTTCAGAGGTCACAACTGAAAAAGCTGGATTAAGGAAAGGAACATGTTTCACCATTTTAAGTCCTCTTGCTTTTCCAGGACCACAGTGAAGACGGACCCAGGCTCTTGTACAGTTTCAAAACTCCGAAGTTATGAAGTCTTTGTTTGGCATATACCATACAGATGACAGCATGACTGCTACTAGAAATCAGTCTGTATTCAAGCCACTGTACAGCACGTAGGGCTATATCATTACATCTTCTAGCAGACTTGTCTTCAAGACAGTCTTCCACATTTAAGTACACCAGCCTGTTCTCAGTTTTAAGAGCATGCCACAAGAGGGTGGTCAAAGCACATTGCTAAAGCCTCAAACAACTATTCAACTACTCAAGATTATTAAAAAGAAAGACTTTGAATGTTTTTTGCCTATGTTAGTGGTTTACTTATGTTTCTTAAACTAGATTAATTTGCTCCAGACAGACACAAAGCACCAAAACCCAGTATTTTTAGAAGTTCTAGAGTGAAATGTTTTTACTAAAACTATGACTTTTACCAAACAAACACTCATCAGATGGGACATCAAAATCTACAAAAACTAATTTAATTTCATTGGTCAAACTTATCAAGCAAGTCTGACTGCTGGGCTTGGGAGAATAATACAAGGAATAAATGCATTACTTTCTTGTCATTAGATAAGACCAGAGAATCAATTTTTAAACACAGTGTTTTTCTTTACAGTTTCATCTTACCAACAGTCAGAAAGTCTGTCCGATATTGGCAAGTCATCCCAAAGCCAAAATCTCGCCAGAAACCAGAATCCTTCTTGTGCACCTGCAATTTTAAAACAGTATAATTCTGAAACATGAAATACATCAAGTGAGGTACACTGCACTTGGTTTTGTAAAAACCTAAGCTCTTCCAATCATTTGCTCAGTGCAGGATAGAGCATAATAACACTACAAGTCATGCACTGATGTGGGCTTCCTAATGACCTGCTGGTCACTCCACCTTTTGCCTTCCAATTCCAAATATTTATCCTTACTGCAGTTTCCATGTTTACCTTTCTGCCACACCACCTCTATTTTCTACATATCTGCCCAGACCAAGCAGTAAGTTACTGGTAGTCTATTGCTAAACCATCTGTTCCCAATACCCCAAATACTACCTCTTTTCTAAGGCCACATTTGTCTCCTCTTGATCTTGATATGACCAGAAAAGTAAGCTTTGTGGCTGAAGTCAGCAACTGCAATATTGTTCAGTTCAAAAAAAGAACAGCAGAAGTGTCAGGCAGGGGCTCACTCCTCCCTCAGCTGTGACTACCTGAGGCCATGTGCAAAAGCTTCCCCCCCAACTTTCTGTGGGATCCTTGCAAACAACATAGGGAATGATTATGATTATTATTATTACGTTTTTCTTTTAATACAGCTGTGCTCTGTGACATTCTCCCCTTTCTCTCCTTCAAACCTGTCCATTTTGGAAGTCTCAGCTCCAAAACCCAATTTCACCTAAGTAGTCTCTTCTAAGAGAGTCAGGCTGGACACTGACCACAGCCATTCCATCTTCAAAGAAAGAAAGACCCAGAAATAAAGTACTTCCTTCTTACTGTTGAGCCCCAAGTTCTCCTTAAACCTATTTTCTTGAATGTTTGCAGAGTTTGTTTATTATTTTGACTACAAGCTTCTTTAGAAGCAGTGCCTCATTTCAAAAGCAAGACAAATCGTCAGTATACCAATCCAACAGTTCTGGCAGGTGTTGAATCAGAAAGGTGAAGAAACATCTGCATAGAATACAGCTGTCCAGAGCAAGAAAAAGCAACTGACTGAACACCTCAGCTCACCTGGAGCTACATGGCACACATCCTGCAACTACCATTTGTTAGTTGGCAAAGAGAATTGATACTGAGGAAATCTCATCATTCAGAGGTTTTTTTGTGTTTCACCAATTCTCTGTTTGCTGGAACACAAGATGAAAGTTGCTGCCTTGTCATGCCACCATCCTCCTAAAATACTGGCTTTCCAAGCCAGAATAAGTAACAGATCAGCACTACCAACTTCATTTGATTAATAGCAATTTTTTTTTTAAACTAGGCAGAACTCCAAGTTTATCTGAATTTTGTACCTTTGATAAGCTTCTCTTCCAAGTGCTTTGCCCATAATGGAGGAAAGTGTTTAGATACGCACTGCCAAAGGTCATAAGATATCCCAAACAAACTATTAAGTTACACTTAATTTTGTTTTAATACAAAGCACACTTAATTCTATCCAGATTAAATCATGCTCCTTACCAATTGCTGATCCACAGGGGGTGGTAGATCTTGGTTGGCATAGACAATAGCAGGATTGTAAAGGCTGAATACCACAGGATAAAAAACCTTTTTCCCTGCAAGTCAAAAAGGTAATTGTCACTCACTGTGGGCATGCTTTCTGAAGGCAAGAGGAAACTAGAAACATTCTTTTTATCTCAAATATTACCTATTAGCCATCTAGTGAACACAAATAAACACAAGGGCTACCTACCTGCTAGGATTTCCCACTTAGGCAGCCCATAACATCAACTGGGGCAGTGCCCACAGGATTCAAAAATATATGTACACATATTTATATACACACTATTGGTCTAAACTTACACATAGTTACACATCGTTGTACACATAAAAAAATATATCTCAGTACCACATCAGGTCACAGTGGAAAATACCTGCAATAATGGTATCCAGTAAAACTAAAAAATAACCAAGTCTAAGTAACATTTTGCATTGCTTGAGTTTTGATTCTGCCTATTTCCACAAACATGTAAAAGCAGGTATATCCAGGACATCCTGCAAGAGCATTGAGCATCATAAACATCCTGATTATGCTGACACCACCAGTTCTATGCCTATTACAGAAGCCAGATAAATATTTATCATGTCTTGCATTGCCAGTACAAAGGTATTGACAACAGTCCATTAGAATATTCAGTAGTCTGATCTCAGCATGAACTCTGAATGTATGAAAAGCATTTTCAGAACTCACTTGAAACAAAGGTCAAAAACTGCCAGTATGAATTGTTAAGCAGTCTCTAGAACCCCCTTCCTTGTTAAAGCTCACGAGATGCTCCTATCCAAAATTTTCCATTTATTTATACAACTTGTTTCATGAAGAACAGAGACAGACAGAATTGAAAGAAACAGCAAGAAACAGAATCCAAATATCTGGCTTATAGAGGATTTTCTTGCTTGTTTATTATGTGAAGAAAAAGTATCTATTCATTCCAAATTGACATTTGGAAAAAATGGTTTCTGGCTGCAACAAGTCTGGAATAAAAGTAAGCATTAAAAAAAGAACCCAAACACATGTTTGACAGGAGAAAGCCTTTAGTAGCGTGCTTGTTAACTCAAGAAAGCTTATCCATCTGGACAGAAGTTTGTAAAACAAGCAAGCCTTATACACACTTGTGAAAAGTAGACAATTTCAGAGCTTGGGATGTAAATGTGGAACACTAGCTCACTCTCTGTAAGGAGCACACTGTAGCTGTACTGAAAACCATTCACATGTGATGTGCCTTGGCCATATACAAGAAGACATAAAACAAAGTTAGAGATTTCAGTGTAACAAAAATTATCTTCCACTGTACAGCATTACACTGAGTTTTGTTACACAAAATTACATGCAGTGTAATTGTTAAAACAATGAAACTGTCCATCTTTCTTTTAGACAACAAAATCTTAAGAAAACGTGGAAATTGTACATGCTGTACAAAAAAGACCATGTGTTCTTAAAACAAGCCACCCTAAGGCACAAGTTATTTCTCAGTCTAAATACTATTGCTTTTTGTGCACAGAGTGTGCTTCATTTTCCAAGGTGTGTGGCATTAAGTAAGCTCCACAACTCAAGTTAGTTTTCCATATGCTCAACACAGATCAGTTAAGTCAAACAAGGTGACAGGACTCCCTTACAGCAACGGTAAGGGAACGTACCGGGCTCGGCATTTAAGCGACAACTGTTGAGGAACTCAGCTGTGAAATAAACATCAACATCACAGAAGAACATCAGGACCTCGCCCTTTTCCCAGGCTCTGGCACCCATGTCAAGTCCTCGGCCCCGGTTGAATTCCTCATTCAGAGAGACAAGCGTGTAATTGCGGAAGTCAGTTTCTCTACGAGAAAAACAGAGCCAAATCCAAAATAAATCCAAAAGAAATCCATGGGGAGGGGCAGAGGGACCATTTACACTTTTTCAGCATTTTACAGTAATTTCATTGCAGAAATACAAAGAAAAATAAACCATCATTATATCATCAGAATGAGAAAAAAAAAGGTATCTGTTCCACTTAGTTGTCTATTTAAGTTTAGACATTGTAAAAAAATAGACCTTGGTCTCACTTCATAACTTCACATTTAATCATTCATATTAAAAGGCAACTGACATAAATTAAACTGCTCTCTGGAATTACAATGTCATCTAAAATTTTTCCCCAGAAACTAAGAAGTGCTGACTAAAAGAGCAATATCTCTGTCTTCACTAGTTCATACAGGAGGGCAAACACAAAGCCAGAGTCCTCCAAACTCAAGAGGCAAAGGCCACCTATGTGGTGATGCCACCACCACCCAGTCAGTTTGCTTCTCCTTGCTGTTTCATACCAGTAGCACACATGCCTGTACTCATAGCAGAAGAGGGAAGGAGCTGCAAAAGGAAACTGGATATACACCCAGCAACATCTTCAAGCAAACTTAAGTGTCTACTTCAGAGACACTTCAGAAGGCAATGCTTGAAGAGACCAGAGTGAAGATACTCCAGAGCAGCACCACTGAGAAGATACAGATCTCGATAAATGCCCAGTGAGTTTGCAGCACTGCATCTGACTCAGTGCTCTGAGGGGCACATCTCACACGGAGCAGGGCAGGCAGCAGAGTGGCCTCAGAGATGGAGGGGTCCAGGACACAGCAAGCTAAGTGCCAGTGAGGCTTTGCAGCAGAAAGGCAGAAACTTTCTTCTCTCTTCCTAGAAGATACCTGCGCACACCAGGCCAACTGGCTGCCAAATGGCAAAAGCTGGTGACACAAGAGCCCAAGCAGAGTATACATCATCGAGCAGAGCCCTGGCCAGCACTGGGAGACAGGGTTCATATGAGAGCTCAGCTTATTTTTGGCTAAAAAGGGTAACAGGCTTCCAGCTCAGAAATAAGCACAAGAGCTCAGGTAGTGAAGAAGCCCCTTGGCTACAGGGTTACAGACCCTCTCACCTGTCCCATCCTCTCTGGAGGAAGAAAGAGCAACATTTGGGCATTTTACATCGATACCAACATAATGCTATTTGCTGAGACAGCCACAGTGAAACTCTGCTTAAAATTTTTTTATAGCATAAGGTAAGTATAGGCCTACTTAGACTACATTTCTCTTCCTAATCATTAAATAAGATTATTCCTCCAGTGAAATAACATTGAAAAGTATATCCCAGTTCCAAAAAACTTAGATTCTGATCAATCTGTTAGCATGACTGAAGATCCAGTACAAAACTCACCCCTCTTGTTTTTTGGACTGTCAGATAGAAACCTCATAGTCTTTTCTGACCTATAACTTGATTTTTAGTAGTCTTCAGGAGACTCCTGTAACCTAAGGTATAAAATGCC
>JAWWES010000169.1:10998506-11050025 GCA_035583135.1 Lophotriccus pileatus
CTGCTGACAGATATTTTACTTCTAATGGGTAGGAAAAGTCTGTCCCATTCAGAACATGGTCCTTTCATGTAAGGACCATTACTAAAGCAAGTTAAACCAACAGCCTCTCTAACTTTACACCACAAAGTAAAAGACCAAGGCTCATCTGTGGTTTTGACCAAACTAAGCTTTTTGTTGCTAATTCCACATCTATACTAACCTGAAATGGCGACAAGAAGAATCCTCCAACAAAACTGCCCCTATGTTCACCTCACCTCTGCTCTCCTCTCTCACCAGCAAAGAAAAGCTGTATTATAGAGAAGAGCCATGAGCTATGCTACGAACCAAACAAATTCCAGTTGAAGTGGCCACACAGAAAATTGAGAAAGTTATGAAGAGCCCCAAGGGTGAAAAACACCTCTGCCCTTACATGATGCAACCAGTGAATTTCCATTCACTTGGCTGGCCTGAACTGCCCCCTTCTGCAAGTCAGCCTCCACAGCCGCTGAAATCCTCTCCAGCCCCCACACAGAAAGCAGGTGTGGGGGGGGGGGGGGGCACAGAATAGATGAGCAATGCTGGTGACACAAAGGACTCTCTTTTGTGCTCAGTATTAATATTGTCTTTTTTGTTGTCATTGTCTTTTTTTTGTAACTGAAATCAACATGGGTATCTGAAGGTAACAGCCCTCCAACTTAGAGCAGCTTGGTTTTTACTATCTTGAGAACTAGAAGGAAGTGATGACAGAACTGTGTATCTCTCCCTATCCTCGAACTATTCCCTACCTGACATTACCTTCTCATTCAATACAAGAAGCAATGTCCTTACCACCTTGCCTTAACTTTTTCCTCTATATCCCAGGCTCCCATTGTAAAGAGTTCTTTCCCTAAATCTACCTAACTACCTCTGTGTTCCTCTGCTCCTGCCTCCACCCCTAAAGCAAACCCAGTTTTGTTTACTAATATTCCCTATGTCAAATAGACTCTCTTTTTTACCAAGCTCCTTATTCCCCTTCAGTACTCAGCTCCATAATCCACTCCTTCTTGTGGACAAGCACGTGCACTGGCAGACCTGACAGGAAACATGATGACCACCACAAAGGGTCTGTGGGAGAACAGCAGCAGAACAAGTTGGTGCCATCTCACTGGAAGTTAATGGTGATTAAATCTAACTTTTCAACAGAGATGCTTTTTACCCTCTAAACAAAGCTCTGCAATGCTCTCTTTGAAGAGACAGAAATCCACATTTATACTTTCGTCAACATACAGCTGCATTAAGTATGCACCACATTTTAATGCTCAGTTTCAAATCAGTATTAATTACAAACCCTGAAAACCACGTTTCAAACAATGAAAGTCAGTGCCAACTGTCAGAAGCAGCAAAAGATTTCAACCCCCATCAATCCTTTTCCACTCCAGCCCTCTGTGCTGCACAGACCAGCACTGAAGCTTGAAAATAGCATCTTGGTTATGGAACAGCTGATGCACCACAAAGCTTGCATGTTGTGCTCTCATGTAATATTCAGCAAATACTTTGTACTGGTATTCCTGTGCAAATTAACATTCAGTATTGCATATTATATTAGTTTCTACAGTACCCAATAGTTGTTTACAGATAAAAATACCATTTACAACGTAAGTGAAGTTTTTAAAAAGCATGTCGCCTGCCACAAGCTTATCTTTAATCAAAGGACAAGCTGTCACCCTACAACTGAATGTTGTAATACAGAATAAATATTTCTATATTAGACTTGAAAAAAAACCCCACTGCTGCGACTTCATAAGGACCTTAATATATGCAAATTCGAATTGGCAACATTCAATTGCTGGAATACAAGATTATAAACTTTTGAATCTCAACATGCCACTACCACCACACTTCTTTTGAATAGTAATTGTCCTTGCTAAGAGCTAACCCCTTTTGGTAATCTACTAATTTGAATACTTCTATGGGATTAAAGCTTCTATACACATAAACCAGAATTGAGAACAGCCAGAAAAAGAACTCACATCTGGTTACCTCGTAGCATATTCAGGTTTTAACACCTGGGATGACTCATGTAATAAAACCTGTTATCTCACCTTCCAACTAGCATATGCTGGCTGCCATCCAAAATAGGACTCCATAAGTAAAGAGTCAAAAAGCAGTGGAAATAATTTAACAGCTGCTATTCCTGGTCCATGAAGCTTTACTCCCTTTGCAGAAGTTCTGTTTCTCACCAAACAAATTAAACATCTGAATACTGGGTATCAGTTACTATCAAAGCCAAAAAGCTGTTCTTCTATTGCCTTGAACAAGGTGTTTGGTCTATGAATTTAAGACCTATCTCTTTGTTGGTGTGTATTAAAATTCTCCATTGAAGTTCCCAGGACACTGGCCAGTTTCTGGTCTTAGGCAGCACACACTAGAGAGGCTGTTTGCATAACAAACAGTCCAGACTGTTCTATGGATCTCAAGGACTTGGGAAGAGTTTTGACTCAGCTCACAGCATGGGAATAAAGGAATTTTACATGCCAAGGATGGGTGAGGAGTCTTCATTTTAGATTCTGACCAGGCCAAAAAGTTTCTGGCCTTTGCCCAATTCCAAATTGAAACACAGAAGCAAGAGAAATGGAGCCAAACAGCAGCACTGCTAGACATCCAATAACAAGACTTTTATTAGGTGTTAGCTAATTGATAATTAGCTCCTGAAAATATGCTAATGCTTCTGTTTTCCAAAGGTTAATTTAAAATGGAAGCGCTTTTTAATCTCTTGATAAAGTAAGCCAGTTATCCTGAAAATAAACCAATTACACTGATAGTAAAGTACAGATGTCCATGAGGACTCCTCAGTGAGTTCTGTATCACCATTAAAGACAATGTCATGAGGTTCTGGAGAAAGTATTACATCTATCTGTTCCCTATTATGGTCCTCTTATCTTAATTACCCTCAATATTATCAAATAGTGATGTCAAAGAAATCTATTTTTAATCAAGGACTATCTTTGAGTGTGCAGTTCAGCAATTAAGTTCATTGTAATCCTAAATCCATCCATTTTTGAAAATATGTAAAACTGCATCTTTTATCCTCTCTAGGGATACTCGTCATCCACGGGGAATAGGATACTCCTGTTTTTCATACACTTAGATCTAATGGAAATACTAAGAAAAAAACAACTTCAAAGTGTTTCTCAAACAGCAACTGCAAAACAAGGCCTTTTTCAGGTCAGATTTTTGTTCTGTTAATATTAGAATTCTGGAAGTTTCATTATGGGTTGCAGCAAAGCAAAACAGGTGATGGTGAAGCAAACAGAAGAAACTTGCTGTTTTTCTCTTCATCAGCAGAGCAAGACAACTGAGCTTTGTGAATAATAATTTGGAGCTTTCAGAAAATATCTTTATAGTTGCAGTGTATACTTAGAAGTCTTTTCTTCTTTCCCCCATGTTACTGCTCACCAATAGCCATGATGTGGCTGTGGCAGCTCTGCCTAATAACAACTCCAAAACAGATTTGGATCATCACTTTGTCTTGCAACTAAAAAAATAACATCAGTTTGGAAAACACTTGAACAGATTGCTCCCTATCATGGATAGAGCTTCCTTTCAACATTGGAAGAAGACAGAACATCTTCATGTAAAGACCACAAAAGCTCAGCATGCAGCAAAGATGTTGCATGAACAGTTAATTTAAGGACAAAGAGTGACAACAAAGTTAGCCAGCATATATTTTGAAGTTTTTTGGCCTACACAGTGCACAGTATTAGAGTAAGAAAAATCAGTTGATTCAGACTACATGTATTATTGACTAATTAAGTCTATTTTTTCAGAAAAAAGTTTGTTTAGGAAGTTTTCATTTATAAAATAGAAGGCAGATTAATTTTAAATTCAAGTTCTTCATATTTGTCATCTCCAGTTACTCCAATAAAGATGAAGAGTAAGAAAAAGAATTCTTGACACTTGTTCAAATGAAGTGAGTGGTACCTCACTGACTAGGCAGAGGCAACATAAATACTGGGGAAGAACTGCAGATACATTCAGCAGAGATTAAAAGATACCATTAGGTAAAACTGTCTTTAAGAAAAGATATTCTAAACGTAAACAGTCACCAAATTCTCTAAAGGAGAGAGTAACTGAATACATATCACAAAAGATTACAAAGTTCAAAGTTTAGTCTACTATTTCACAAGTCTATGAAAAAAAGCTGACATAAATCCAAGAAGCCAACTTTTACCAGCATGAAAATTTAGCCTGTTGAGGTAAGAAGCTACAACACTTCTAGAATAAAAATACCTGTTTCTCATTTAGCTTGTACTTGTGGCAAGTTTTGTGGGTAAGTTTGTGTAGATATGTGTGAATTAGTTGTGAGGAAAAAGTCCTGCAAATCAGAACAAACCAAAATCAGTTTATCTATACTGAGCATAAAATATGATGGTTATGTATTAACTAATGCAGGATCGTGTTTTCTCTTTTGTCCCAGAACCAAGAAACAAATAAATCTGCACACGAAGTTTCTCAGTCTTCAGTCTCCAAATGACACAATACTCTAGTTTTAGTCCGAAACCACTTATTACAAAATAATCTATTACCAACTGAAGAGGATACAGAACTCATTTATTTTGACTGAGGACAATTTTAAAAAACTGTTTCTCTAAATGAGCAATGCTAATCCAGCAAAAATTTAAATGTGCTCTTAGGACAAGTACAAGACCTGTTCTGACTTCACTAGATACACCAAGTCTGTTCTGAAACTTAAATCTACCCATTTATGACAGTTTAAGGGAGCAATATTTTCTAAATAGAAAGGCATCAGCTCTCCAATGGACTTCCATGAAACAGGGATGAACAAACAACAATGGAAGAGAGTGCCAGAGCTCACCCACAGGGTGGCAGCGCAAAGGACCTGGGGGTACCACTACTGACTGGTTCCATTTCTCACACATAAGTTTTGGAACAACAAGGAGGTGGGGGGAAAGGTGCTAATATTCAGAAGCAGACTTGTTTTTGCTGGCTAAATTAGCCAGTAGTATTTGTACATTAAAAAAAACACAGAATGCCCACGCAACCCACAACTTCTGCCTGAAAACAGATGCCAATAGATAAAGGTATCACTAGGGTTAGTTGCTAACACACCCACATACAGCATAGAATACTTTTCTTTCCCTATAGTTCCTGTAACCCTGTGTTTGAAGTGATTGTCTTTACAGCAAAAGAAAACTGGTTTGATTTCCAAAAACAATTATTAATATACTAGTGAGAAGAGAGGCAGAGGTATGTAGTTTTAAAGCTACTTTCTTTCTTGAAAGTCTGTCAATAAAGACAGCACACTAGAAAAAGCAAGAGCCATTTCAGTCATGGTAAAATAAAAATCCAGTAGAATATAAGCAGTATCTAAAGCAGCTGTGGAAAAGCAGCTGAATACTTAACGTAGAAACAAAGCAATTAGAAGGCTGCAAGAATGACTACTGCCAGACAAAAAAAATACGGGTTTAAATGAGAACTGTACTAAAGAGCCTGACACTGTGCTGGCTGTGTTACACAGATCCAGCTGAGTGGATTCCATACCCTGCCCCACCTTTTGGAATGAACAAGAATAATTGCAGAAAACTTTAAACAGAGCAGCTCTTAAAAGCAGAGACTTTTTGCACTACAAACTAATTACATCATCTGAGAAGGAAAGAACCAATTATTTCAAGGGCAACACTACCTTTGTCCAGCACGTTTGCTAAACAGCACAGGCATCAATGCTGCTGAGATCCAGAGTCCCTTTTAGAGTAATGGTCTTTTAACACAGTCCACCTTTGGTAATTTTATGGCAGCATGAACTGCATTTAAACCCATAAATATAAAGAAGAGGTACTATGGTATTTTTTGGTAATACTTCTCTCCATCAGCACTAGACTGCACCTTGAAAGAGACCTTCTATGGGATTTGTCCCTAATGCATCTTTTAAGGGTGTTACTAAGTGTTGAAAGCTTAAGTGCTACATATGCTTTCATAATATGTGTTCTGTTATTAAACTTACAAGTACTGAGACAAAACTGAAGAGAGAGCAAGAAAACACTTTAAGGCTGCACAACTTAATGGACCCCAAAACTGGTTGAGCATGAAAGGTCTATTGAGGACACCATTCTTCAGCTGACATGACCAGAACATACTAGCCTTTCAACACTCTCTCTCCAATGAGTGTGCCAACTCCCTTAAGAGAGTCAAAAGCCTCAATATTAACTAAAAGTGGCATAGAGATGAGTGAAGAAAAACCCTGTAGCTTCATATTAGATTGCTTAAATACTCTGAAACAAGAAGTAATTTCTCCCTCCCACTGCCACCAGTTTCACTGGAAGTCTCTCAGGTTATTTAATACCATAAGCAGTTGTGTCACACTGACTTTCGCTACAATCTATTAATACCTCAGCATTTTAAACGGATACAGCTTCCCCCATACACTTCTTGTGGTGAGCCCTTCTCCTGAAATGCATTCCTCACTCCCTACTCAAAACACAAGATAATGAAGCAATAATATTCTCATCATTAGAAATAAAGGTTTTTACTGTGTAATTACTGTTCAAGACTGTTAAAGCAGCTAAAACATCTAAAAGTACAAACACAGTTAAATGCCTGTTGTGACATTATTACATGCTTTCCAGCCCGTTCACAGAAACATACCTTCTATAAAATCATTTTCACTGTACAGCTGCCTCTCTCCTACTCCATCGTCTTCATCTTGTCCATCTTCTTCATCTGGGTTATTGATAACTTCTAGGCCAGCCTCGATGACTTCCACCAATTCATCTCGTTTATCCTTTCTAACAGGTTTCTCTTCCGGATGCCGAGTGAGCCCCATTTCCAACTGGAATACTTTCATGGATGTAAAGCTTTCAAAAGGAATGACGCCATATTCACTAGGCAGTTTGGCCCCCATGCTCACCTCAGCTTTGTCAATCTGGGAATGAAGAAACTCTAGCAGATCATTGGATGTTTGTTCTTTGGTGCCCTGGTAGTTCATACCATTGACCTTTGGGGTCTTTTTTTCCTGCACGGACTTCAATTTATCACTCATTTCCTGAAGCTCTTGCTTTAACTGGGCGATCTGACGTTTCAGACTGGTGGCTCGGTTTTGATAATGCTCTTCTTGTTCCTGCAAGAGAGCTTGGTAATATTCTTTACCCATGTTTTCACCTACAACACCAGGTAAAGATCCATTACCATCTGTTTGAGGAGCACATTCAAGCAAATACATGAGCAAGACTAAACTGAACAGTAAAGCAATGCCCACTAATAGCCAACGAGTCCTGGCTTGAATTACTAAGCCTCTTCTGGGCATTCTCATATTATTTCTGTTTCCAATCCTAAAAGCTCACACTTTCCAGGGAACATCACCCCAGACATGAAATCTTACAAAGAGAAGGAAAGTACAACTGTAATAGCTACTGCAAGTTCTGGTAACATAGCTGATGAGCAGTTTTCAAGTTCTGCCTCAATTAGGTGTCATTGCAGAGATGTAAATCTGAAGTTCCTATCTCATCCATAACCATCAACTGCAAGTCTGGTTGATGCCATAAAGTTTGTTCAGGATTTCCTACCCCAAACAAGAAAAACCTGCAAAAAGGGAGGAAGATGGAAGACACCAGTAAGGAGTCATATTTCCATTTCCTAATTCAGCCGTATTTGAAGGAGTTTAGCCTATTTTAAGTTCTTTGAGGAAAGTCTGCAAAAGTAATTTTATAGGCTTTGAACAGACAGCAATTTTTTTCTCCCACTATGTGTGAGAGCAGTCTGCAGTTCAGTAACAGTGACTTTCATTGGCTAGTCTTGCTTTTCCTCCGGAATTTGAGTGTTTTATTCCACTTCCCCTCCTTTCCTTGGAATCCGTGGTTTGAGTCAGCAAAATGAAGACAGAACCTAGAATTAAAAGAAAGGTGCATATTAGAACTACATAGCAGCCAGTCATTTGGAAAATACGTGAACAAAGTCGTAACACACAGATGCAAAGGACTGCTGGTGGAAGGGGTGAGAAAAGGAAAAAGAAAACATTATTTCTTTCCTTTGCATTACCCATCAGTGACTCCCTTTGACATAGTGTCTGGAAAATAATGATACAAACAGCATAAGAAAATGCATTTGTCAAATAGCTAGCTAAAGAAGTAAAGCTTCTTCTAATTTCGTCACATTTTATCTGCTTTAACTCCCCCACTCCTCCTTCGTTTTCTTGTTTCGTTTTACTCTGTGGGAGAGAAAAAACCACCAACAAACCCACTCCATGTCCTTTGTACTCCTCTAAACTTTAAAAGAAAAAAAAAAAAAGAAAAAGGTAAATATCCTTCAGGGTGTAACTACTCACTCATGAATAACATAGTATAGATTTAAATATCAAAGCTTACAGAAACAGCATTTCAGACTAAGTCAAATTCAACAGAAATTAAAATTCAAACCCCTATTCCTGATTGATCAAAGGGAGCCTCAGATTATTTATTTATTAATATTTCCATCTTTTGGTACGGTTAGACTAGTGTGAAGAGGCATTGACCTTTTTCACTCTTACACCACTGATCAAACCAGCTTGGAGGAAAAGACCAGGGAAAGAGACCAGAGTTATGCAAGAGGGGGACACCAAAATCCTGTCAGCAATGACAGTCAGCTAAACATTTAATGGGCTTCTTCAGTGACAGCATAAAAAGCCAAGTAGGCTCAATGCATGTTAGGTTCCTTTCTAACATTAATAAAATACTTTCATTTAAAATTTGCTTGTATAAAATAAGTGAATCCCGTTAAAATATATCTAGGGATATACATCCATTTCAGCTGTGCTACGCAGTTATGGTTTAGGGGAAGTTCTGAGACTTCCTGTTTAGTTTCAGCACACTTTTGAGACTAGAAAAAAATTACCCACTCCAATACTCCTTATACATGGATTGGACAGACTTATCCAGCACTGCCAGCAGCCACAACTGGCTCTGACCTTGCGAGTCAGCCAGGGTGCCGCGATGCACTCCACGTGTTTACAGCAAACACCCTGCAGTGTGGCTCCCCAGTTATGCCTTTGTGACACTTCCCCCTTCCCTTTGGCTTTCAGCATCAGGATACTGCTTTGGTGAGAATCAGGTACCCCGATCAGTGGGATCATGATATTCAGTATTCTCATTTGCAAGAAAGCTCCAATTACCAGGCCTGAAAGATTAAGTGATTTATTCATACCACCAACAGCAATGCCTGCGATAGCTGACCCTAAGTTTGCAGGCACATCAGGCACACTAAGTTTGGCAAGAGCTGAACACCTTTGAGTTGTTCAGCTCAAGTCTACAGGGCTGCTTGAAGCAGTTTTTAGTATCTCTAGTGCTAAAGTCTCTTTTAATGAATAATTTAGATAAATTACGTAGGAATTCTTAATACAGCTGCTTAGAGGCAGTAGTTACCTGAAACTGCAGCTTCCTGAACTCACAGAAAAACCACTAGACCTTTGACAGAAAATAAATAACAGTCTTACCAACTGAATACTAGATAACATCATTCCAAGTCGAAATAAGGCAGAAGTTAGTCACTACTTATTGCACAAACACAACATTATAAAAAAGTAAATTAAATACCCATAAAGAGTGATCAACACCAGATGTATCCTCAGACTATTGACCACCGTCCAGATGTGGTGAATCAAGGGAGACAGAAGAAAAAACAATCTACAGGATAAAGCCAGTTCACAGAAATCACGTAACATCACCCCAAGATTTCTTTAGCACAAAGATGGCTACATGACGATTTTCTACATTTCTAACTGAATTCTTGTTCTGTTAAACTGCAAGAGGTGAAGCCACAATTAATAGCATAAAGAACCATAACTTCCTTTAAACCTTGATAAATGCTAGACTGTACTGGCCCACTTCATGCAGAAGATGGTACATCTTCAATCAGTAAAGGCATATTGAAAAGTGATCGAACTACCTGACTTACATGAAATATCAATAAATCACATTCCAACTATTTTAACTGTTGTTAACCAATAAATAGATACCCCTGAGGTTGGGACATTAGTCTACCTGGCCTTTGTATTCAATTCTTGCTCTTCCAATAAACTGCCCTGTGTTCAACTGATGAGTCACTAAGTTTCTTTAGGTCTCATTCATGTCTTAGAAACAAGTGACAACAGATCTCCTGATGTGGTGTCAAGAGAACACAATGCACTACGAGATTAAGATTCCCTCAGGCAATAGCAGGGGGCAGTGAGGGAACAACTCTGTTCTTCATAACTTTATTAACTGTGGCCAAACATACATTATCACGGTAAGAATGGATAAAGGAAGTCAAAATGCCTCCAGAGGGACTCACCACTGGCTCCAAACATAAGAACAAAAGCTTAGGAGTATCTGCACATTTCTGAGCCTTCCCACTGGCACTTCACCTGTTTACTTTAGAGGGCTGTTTGGTAGGGGGGTGCTTGGTGAACAGATACAATAAGCCCTTTCTGAAGCACTAAGAACTACACATGGTGGGCTGTAAACAGCTGACTGGTCCTTTTCCTTCTAGGCTCTAATTATTCCTTCATTAGCAGAAACCCTTTTATATAAAGGACTAGTGACAATCCTATTAACACGACAGTCTTTTTACACAGAAAGAGTCATTGCTTATTTGTTTGACCATTTTTGTGCAACACCCTAAAGAACAGGCATTTTTCCTGCTACAGCTTTCCAGTGGCCTTTAAAGGCAAGGAATGTTTGTGCAACCAGTGATGTTGAATATTCAAATTTTAAATTGCACATGGAGATCTGAATGGGTAAGCTAGCTTGCTAAAGCTGTGGGGACTGAGCCAATTTGGACAACCTTTTTTTTTCCCCCTTCAGTATTACTTCTGCTGAGAAGAGTCATCATAAAGGCGTCAGACACAGATTTCATCTTGCATACTCCAAGTAGTGAGTGAAGCCAGCAAGAATATTCCCTCTTATCAGAAATCTAGGGTTCAGAACTCTATTTCGCTATCCTTTCTTTTCAGAAAAAGCCCGATTTTTGCATATTTACAACCCAAATTTGATATGAATTAGGTCTGGCACAGCACTATTTTAGGAATTTCAGTAACTACTCCCAGGCTGTAGAATAGGATTACAAGAAAAAGCAGTCTGTGAAACCCCAGAATGAGCAGAAGCACATGGGATTCCAAGAATCCCAAAAGGAAATTAATTGTGTTACATGGTATATTCTGAAGTTTAGAAAACTTCCCTGGAATATAAGTGTTGAAAGATTAAGTTCCAAAATTTTAAATTGCACATGCTGATATTTCACTTTATTTCAATTCTTCAGAACAAGTATATTTGCAGTAGTCTCTATGATCTCCAAAGCATGAGACATCTCAGGCTTATACAATGCTTATAAAGATCTGCAAGCTTTCCAGAGGCAACTGGTTGTTAATTCTTTCTGGATTTCCAGGGCCTTATGTATATTCAACTATGGAAATGTTTCTGTTCCTTACAAAAGAGCTCATTGATTCTCTAAGCACAAGGGAATAGACCAGCATGCTAATTGAAAATGCTTTTAATTTTTTTTTATTGTATTAGCATTCTGTTTTGGTTCCTTGTTGCAAAGGATGAGTACATCTTTCTAAAAGAGGGGAAACATTCACACTTAAAGCAGTGACCTAATTCAGTATGCACTTGGCTTCATGCCAGACTGTATGGACATTCCTTGTGTGAGCATGCTTTACTTCAGACATGTCCTTTTCACTCAGAATGCCCTAGATGGTCATTGTTTAGCTACTTATGAAATTCCAGCTGATAGTTATTTTATTGTTCATAATTTCACCCAGATGCCACAGATATTCACCGTCTTAAGCCTCCTCCACACACACATTCTTCTATTCTTGGCAAGTTATACAATGAAAACATAAGGTCTAATCTCATCCCTTGAATATTCCCTTTTTATTCTGAAGAACAGTGTCACTGAAAACAGAATAGCTTATGATTGTTGGAGAAACACACCACACGGTTATTTTCTCACTTGCTGAAACCAATACAAGGCAAATTGGGTGTCTGCTCTCATGATCTTTGCATAAACCCTAGAGTGAGAAACCTCAAACCATACCTTAAATACACAGAAACACATCATCTCTGCTTAGGCAGTCTGCTGAGATATAGCCTGAGAAGAGACAAGGGAATTTTTTCAGAGTTTTATTATACAGTTCTAGTCAAACAAGTACCAAAGTCAGATTTTTCAGCTGTTGGGAAGAAAAGCAGAGAGAAAAATATATTCACAAGAAGAATTAAGGGCCAGAGTTCTCACTTTCCATAGTGAACTACTCTTTACTCTAGAATCTCACCCTCACTGGACTGACTGTAAAAAACATCTTTTTATCACAGTTCTGCCATCTGATTTACTTTCAGCTACAGCTCTGCCTCACAAGTACACGTGTACACAAACATGCACTTCTGGACAGGAGAAAAGTTAAAAGCCACTATCCATTTATATATAGATTATATGGATTAAGACAACCTACATTCAACAAAATCAGTAGGAAAATGAAAACAATCACAAAATATTTTAGACCTTACCAGTTTAATATTAAATTCTGAAGAATTTGAATTTTGTGCTTATACACATTGCAAACCACTGCCCACAGTAGACCAGTCACATCAAGCACACGCAGCAGCTTATTTTCAATCTTTTTAAAGTTCAGAACACAATGTTCCAATTTATCACAACATGTCAGTTTAGTTGGTAAGCACTGAACTTCAGCTTTGCTACTCACATTACCTGTTTAACACTCGAGTGAACTTTTCTTCCAGCTACCTCTTACGATTTTCATCAATTTCCTCATGTCCTCCTCTGTACCTTCCAAGCAATCCCATTCTATGGCAGAGTACCTTGGCATGCTCACACAGTCAATACTGTATAGGACCAAACCTGCAGGAGCACATGTCAGCACTCCCCAACACGTCAGAGCAGCATCTGCAGAAAGTTATTCTTCCAGACACTGCAGATCTAAACCAGAAGCCCAAGAGTTACATAATACCCAAAACAATGTCACCTGTCTTGGGAGACTAGGAGTCAAAATCAGCTCTCCATCACATCTAACTCAACCCCAAACTCTGTGATTCTTAGTTCTTGTACGCTTATCAGCCTCACTCGTTGATGAAAACACAAAACGCATTCTGCACACGTCTGTCAGTCACACAGCAGACTCCAAGCGGCATCAGAGAGGCAGCTGTGTTTGCCACTGCACCCAGCCCCACCTGGCTGCTCAGCAGCCAACAACCCAGGAATGCTGAGCTAGCAGGTTAGCACTGCTCCTATTCACTCACTCTGGGGCTTTTGTGTCTCCCTCGTTCTTTGTTAGAAACTCCCACTGGTGAACACTGCCAAAGACAGAGTCCCATGGCAGGGAGCAGGGGGACAATGATGACTGCACACTGATCACTGAGCATCTCACTTCATTTTTATTTAAGGATGCGGGGGAAAAAAAGAAATCACACACAGTGGTGAAATTGTACACATAATGAACAGCCTGTGATGACTTATAAAGTACTCAAGCATATCAGCAATAGGTAACTTCAGACATTTGCTTAATTCCTAAATGGGAGGAAATAAAACTTATGAATTGGCACAAGGACCATAGCAGTATTCACAGTAGAGCAGGAACAAGTAGTTCAGGCACAGGAACCATAGGAAAAAGTTACTTCAGTGATGGGTACAACAATCACAGGATTTGTTACTCAAAAAATAATATTCCTCATGCAAATAGTTTCTTTACAAAAAGCAACATTGTGGGTTTGCCAGCAGAAATGTTGTGCTCCAAAATAAAATTAAGACCAAACCTCCACAAGTTTCCACTATCACATTGGAGACTCCAGCATACAGGGGAAGATATACAGTGTTTCTTATCTCCCTTGTTTTATGCAATAAATCAACTCATTCTCTATACTAGAGAGAGATTTAATCAATAATAAATCCTGCCTTTTCCAAGGCCCAGATCCTGTTAATTACAGCTTTTCGGGAGATGCAACTGAAGCAACACACTTTATACTAACCTTGAAAACACAGAAATATAGAAAAGAGTAGGGTTTAATTCCAGGAGTGGTGTTTAATCATCCCAAAAATCAAGTCTATCTAGGCTTAGCCTATGAAGAGCAATCAAGCAGGTCTCGCTCTTTACAGCCTTCCCAAACCCTCTCTTGCAATTTCTGCCTCAGTTTCAGGTTCCCTGGAATGTGTTTTTACAAAAGCAACACAGGCCATCAGGGCTGTGTGAAGGATCCATCCTTGTACCATGTACCATGTACCTGCACCATGTACCCCTTCCCCACCCTCTGTACCTGACCATACAATAAGTCAGCATGCCAAGCTGACAGAATAGAAAATAATATGGGCTTTATTGTCCTAGAAGCAATGGTATTTTTGGCCATGACAATCCCTGAAAAAAACAGCCATGCTGTCATCCTCAAATGAAGGAAACACGAGCTGTACTGAAATGGTTTAAATGCAATTCTTTAATAATCTACTGTGAAATAACAAGGAAAAAATGACCTTTTGCTGAAGCAGTTTTATCTCCTATAAGTGAGAAAAGCAAGCAAGTTATCGCTTGTCTTGGCATTTGTTGTTCCTAAACACAACTAAATCCATTACACAGTTAAGTGGACAAATGAAAGAACTGCGTTATTTGCATTATTTACTTTATACCTAATCCGAAGTAAGCAATGAGCTTATGAATAGGAGCCCTGCTTTGGCTTCAGTGAAGCCAGAGCAAGTCCATTTGTCTGGAAACTGCTGAATTAAAACTGGAACTTGAAACCCTAACGGCTACACCTGAACTACGCTGGTCAGTATTATCCCATTTCAGATAAGGCCAGGAAATAAAAGTCAACTCACAGTCACTTTACTGTTTGTACGAAGAGAGACATCTTCTTGGCAAGAAAAGCTAGGGAAAATGTCCTAGGTAGGGCCAGCTGAAGGAGTTCTGTTTGCTTGCTTGCTTGTTTTAAAATTACTATTGAATAGCTATTTTAAAAGGCTCACTACATTCAGTTTCTCAAGATAAACAATATTTCTATTTTACACACGTTTTCCTACAGTTATTTAGCTTGTGGGTTTCTGCACTGCTGTAGGTGCTATTCCTCTTTTTAAATTTGGCAAGAAAACCACAAGCTCCAAGTTTGGAGAAGCATGTCTTCTTCCCCTTACTGAAAGGGAATTGAAGGAACAGCAGTATTATACGACTACGCTTATCATGCCTACTCTGTTGGTTGCTAAAGTTCAACCTACAACTGGGAACAGAAGTACAAGCAGCTACTTCAGTACAGTTATCAGGGAAGCTCTTTGTCTTAGTATTCCTCACATCTTGTAAGTAATGCTGGTTTTCACATGAGCATTAGGCAAGAACCCAGCCTACTTTTACCACATGTTTTGTTAAGCCCTTATTAACAACAGTCTCCGTGAGGGACTGCGTGAATTGTATGGGCAGCGAGGTGGTTCCCAGTCCAGGGCACAACAGCTGAGCAACCACACCCAGCTGATGGCAGCACCCAGGTCTGCTCATGAAGGGGTGGCAGAACCTCCAAACAGCACGTATAACACTGCAAACCCAACTCCGGGTAAAAGGTCTGCTGTGGAGGACAGCTTAAGCAAGATTAATCTCAGTTCTTACGGCAACTGTTGCTTATCTTCAAGGATACACAGTAGTCTCCCTTAGAGTACATGCTGAAAAATGTTGCTCTATCCTTTCAGTATGATAGAGCAACAGCTGCAGCAAGAAGCAGAAATTAAACTTATGATGCCCAGCAATCTTCAAAAAGACAGTGCTGTATTAGGGTTTTTTTGCACAGGAAAACAGCCTGCTTTAGAAGGACAGAAAAAACAGTTACACTTAGGATGCATCACCTTGAATCAAAGGGAACAAGGAAAGGTGAAATATTCTTTAGACACCCAAAGTGTCTAAACAACTGAAAAGGCTCCAGCTAAATATTTCCCCCATACAAGATGAACATGTTCCAGCAAATGCAATAGAACAGTAAAGGCAACTGGTAATCCTAGCTCGGGCACAGCATACCTACATTTTCACTGATGCCACGTTCTGGTCATTAAAAACAAACACTAAGAATGACTGCAATTGTCCATTATGGAATGGTAACAGGCAAAACCAAAGAGCTGAGAATAATGTGGCTTTCTTGCAACTGCTTCACCTAAGTTCCATATCTAAATAAGTTCTCACAATCAAGTTGTCTTCTGTTTTCTCACATCTATCATCTAGTTCTCTATGTATGGAGACTGAGATAACATAGTTACTGTACCCCAAGCATAGTGAAAATATAAATGCCAATGTATGTAAAATCTCATGTGCTGTTTTTAAAGGATAATTATTATTCAAGTTGATACATGGAGCCAGTGGAAGATTTCACACTGTGGGAGGTAAGGATCCAGTTTCCTTATACTGTAAAGCAAATCTGAAAATGCTGCAGAGCAAAACAGATTCCCCTTGAGGCCCTCGAAGGTACCTAGCAGATGGTTATCACATAAAGGTTTCTTTTTTTTTTTTACCCTATGAAAAGAAGAGACAAACCTTATCCAGAGTGTTCTTTGTAACACTTGCCCATCTAATTAACTAATTACCCAGTATTTAAAAAACTGTTAGAGACTTAATTCTGTGGAGGAGTGAATTTTTTTCTTTTTTTTTCATTTTTTGGTAATTTTCCTATGGTAAGAGTGATATGTTTTCAAGGATGTAAAAATCTAGACTATGATGCCGCTGTAGCAGTTGAAGTGAAAATAGAGAGAAGTTAAATGCGAAAGTGCCTCCAACTTTCTTTAAAATATTTTCAATCATCTATTAACATCTGATTTAAACTGAATAAAAAAAACTTAATTGGACAACTGAGTACCACAGCAACATTCTCATTGAAATTATGATTTATTGCCAAATGTTTTGGAGGGGGTACCTTGGACCAGGGAATATTTGCAAAAAAATCTCTTTGTGGCAAGTCTGAAGAGCAGTAAGACTCATGAAGTGACCACTGGAAGATATTTCTGTGCATTCTGTCCAACTGGTAGTTTGGCCTGTGAGTTTTAAAATAACTAAACCCAGTTTAAAATATTACTTGATACAGAAATTCAGGGAAAATGCTGCCTTGACAAAAATCAATCAACCTTAAGATACTCTTAAATAAACTGAATCAGCTAGCTTAAGTTCACATGTGGTCTACAAAACTGTGCTCCCTTTGCTACTCCTCAGTCCATGACCTCAGCTGGAAGGAGGAACACAAGCCACAAATGTTTTTAGAATGGCTAAAAATCAGCATAGTAGTTCAGGTTCTGCTTTCAGCACAACAAATCAGCCACGAATATGTCACCAGACATGAAAGCTGGATGCCAAATGATTGAGAAACATCTGGTGCGTTCCAGAAGCACAGCTAAATGCACTTATGTCATCTGCAATTTTTCAATTTGACATTATAACTAAGCATTACCTTACTCTGGAAGGACTAGCAATACCAAGCCTCATCGAAAACAGAGAAGCCAGCAGCTTGTCAAACTCTCTCTCTTGATATTTGCCTTGCATTGAAAACGTCACAAGTACGGAAAAAATAGAAACACCAAACACTCAACATTTTGCATTATCCTGCTCCCCCTCTCTTGTTTTGTTTCTCAAGTCCCTGAAGTCAGTCTTTGGACTACTTGAAACATCTTTCCTCCTCTTTTCTTAAAGGAAGAGATCAACATGGTTTATAGGGGAGAGAAGCCAGGAGTTTCTGCAAACCTCTGCTAAGGTTTTGCAAATTCCTTGTGCTGTTCTTTTGTTGTGCTCAAATTCCACAACTTTTTTTTTTTCCTTTGATTTTTTTAATTGTTTTGCTTCACATCAGGGACATACACGTTGTTATCACAGACATTTGTCACAGGTGCCACATTTATCTTATGGTCTTCCTGGCAACAACTTACGTTACACTATTTGAACACTGGTTTAAAGTTTTTTTATCTTCCCCTCTTTTCCCTTCAGATAGTCAACTTAAAACCCCATCACACTGTTACCTCTCCATCTGATAGAGACTTAGGGCCTTAGTCAACTAAAGAATTATGAAGACTTTAATGCAAAAAATTCAAAGTTGCTGGATTATGTCCAAAATTGACAGGGAGGAAAGAAAAAAAAACCCAACTTAAAGAAACATGCTTAGTAGCACTTAATAGCAGAATCTAATACAGTATTCTGGATGCCCTTTGCTAAACACTGGGGGTGGTGGGGCAATATCTGCACTGCAGAGACATCTTGCTGGAGCACTGCTTCCAGACCCTTCCAAGAAGAGACAGGCACACCAATCACACCAGCCTCTGTCCAGCGCACCAACTGCAACCCACACTCACCCTCCTACTTCACAAATTGTACATCTCCTCTGCAGAAAGATGGACTAAACTGCTATCACTCTGCAGTCTTGATTTTCACTCTACCAGAGCACTAGGAAGATGTGCAAATCATCTGCTGCCCCCGTGGCTGAGAGTAATCTAAACAGTGCTGACAAGTGTCATCACTTTTGACACCACTGCTTGGGGAAACCTTTAAGGGACAGCAGAAGTCATCTGAAAGCTGTCACCCAAAACACTCTCACAGGACAGACTTTATTTCACAGAAACTTATGACTTAGCCCTCCATACAATTCCAGAGACTCGGAATTGTGCTCAAGACCAGCATTTTCTATTTTCACACTGTTTCAAAACACAAGCTCATGTACATCATTTCCTCTGCTTTAATTCAACAGTGCTCCCAACACGCCTCAGTTGCTTTCTGTGCATTGCTGCTCAACACCTGCTCTTGCAGCACCAACACAAATTCAACCCAGAAGAACTAAGTATTATTTTTACAGAGAAGATACTCAGATAAAAACACCAGACATGTCCACTGGAGTAGCAGGAAATCTGCCTGCTTAGCTGCCTTGTTACAATTAACTATCACATGGTAAATGTCACAGGACATACCCACAACATCTACAAACGGAATTAGCTGCAGCTCCTCTGTACAGCAGCACAGCTTTAAACTTTCACAGCTTCCTGCAACTACACACCTGAAAGCCAGAAGCTGTCCTTCCATGTCTTTTGCAACTGGCATCTGAAAAACTACTAGGGCCCTTTTTCTGACATGATTAACTGGGACCAGTTAATACAAAAATACTCGAGATTCAAATACAACTTTTCAGAGAACTCAGGTGTCCTGTAAGTTTGGTCTTTTATGAAAGCACTGATCTGTTGTCTTGAAAAAAGGGAACTGAACAATGCAGACACACTGACCTCCTTCTATGCTTCATGTTCATTTGTCAAATACAAGAAGCAGGTATCTATATAGGAATAAAAAAACCTAAGCTGTTTAGCAATTTTACTTGGAAATACAATAAGTGCAAGTTTTGTATTTCTAAGATACCTTTAACTCCTAGGTGTTCTGCATTGTATTATTTTAACTTTGAACATGTGAGAACCAGTCTTGAGCTCAGCAAAATGAGAGGACTGTTCCTGATGACAGACATTAAAAGTGGGTAGGCCCCATCTGCAGAGGATTTTTTTAGCCATGAAAGAATTTTATCTCTGTTGTACAACTCATATATTGGTTTCCCTGAACAGAAATTCCCTATAGCATGCCAGAGAAGAACAAAATTAATTTCCTTAGTTTTTGGGAGAACGAGTGCCAAAAGTGTCTGCCCAACCCAACCCTCTCTCATCATCAACCCATTCAACCCAACACTGCTGAGACAGCTATGCCACTTCAATTCTGCACACTTCTTTAGTTGCCTGGTGTGTACTTGCACTCAAACTCCTACTCCTCTACTGACATTTTGGGTCATTTCTGGCCACGGTAAAGAAGCTGATGGGAAGACTCATTTTTGACAGTAGGACACATATACTGGCTGCCAGATGCTGATCCAGGCTTTCCAGACCACTGCCCTAAGTGACATTCCTACCAGAAAACCCAGTAATGGTTAAGGATCCTCCTCCAGGAGCTGCTTCACCACTGAAACACCACCATTTAGTACAGGGGAAGAAGAACGGGTAAGAACAAAAGCCAGACAGACGACCTGCCCTTTTATCACCCACCCACTCCACCAATTAAAGGAGGGAAAAGGTGAAAGAAAAACACAGGCAGACCTGCCCCCTCTGTCACCCCCCAGCAGAGGTGCCAACAACACTATCCTCAACTACGCCTACTCAGGAGACATGCTCACACTGCACTGCAGGCTGGAGGGGCAGACGGGGTCCAGCCCAAGAATCCCGGGACCACAGGCAGGGCTAAAGGAAGCCATCAGAGCCAAGGGCACAGTGCTGGAAGGCACCTGTACTACAGGCATCACAAAGCAGTAAACAGGCCAGTCACTATGGTTACTGCTTATTACACTTGGAGATGATTGTCAGGAAATGGTTAGATTAAAAAAAAAGTATGTGCAAGACTGCCTCACGTGACAGCTTCCTCACCTCGTCATATTTGGGTGCTCTGAACTTCACTTTCAAACACCAACACTGCTGATGCTCTTTCCAGCACTCACAGACTGAAATGGCTTGCAAGTTTCATGGACTTGCTAATAACAGTTTTAGAGCACTTGGTTAGTGAATGGAAAGAGCCTTTAAAAACAGATAAGGTAAAGCAGAGATCATTTCAAGATATTATTCCACCACACCCCAATCAAAAATAATTGTGGAGCAAGTGCCTGCTGCCAGCCTTACCATAAAAAAAAAAAAAATTAAGAGCTGCATCATGGGCAGCCTCAAGCCAGCATAGAAAGAGTGAAAGCTTCTCAACAAATATTTCCTTTCCCCGTGAATCTCTGATCTTTAGTGACTACATATGGCTTGCAACGATTACCTTGTTACTCTTTTTTAAGCGGTTTCTCAGCTAGCAGTAACCAACAGAATCACCAGTTTAGATTACACACACCAAAAAGTACAAGATAACCAAGAACTATTAAGCCAAATAACCTGTCTACATTTTTAGGTATGCACAAGATAACTGCAGCCTTACAATGAAAATTTTTAAAAAAGCTTAGATGAAAGCACAAGCTAGCTGCACATAAAAAAGGCCTCAGCTCCACTCCTTCTGCACCAAAAGACACTCTGGACTGGAGGGCTGCAACTTGAAGAATTTTTCCTGCCCTCAAAAGCTTTTTTTTTTTTTTTTTTTCAGAAGAGAAAAGAAATTAAGAGCATTAATGTCACTGCACACTTTCAGATTTTTTTAATAAACCACATTATTTATGGATGTGCTGGGCTTTTTCAATCATCATTCAGAATAAAACTATTCCGGCAGACAGTAAGAAGTACCCTTCTGCAAATTCTTACAAGCTGTGGTTCTAACTCAGAAATAAAACTATATTGCCATTCCCTTCAAAAGGCATTACATTTCTTTATGAACATCTTGTGAGTTATGGCTTCATTTTTCCCTTTCCAGCACTAAGCTAGCAAGAACATAATGAGATGTGTAGATAAAGCACAAGTTTTTTGCTTTGATTTTGGGGTTTTTTTGTGGTGGGGTTTGAACTTTTTTCCAAAACAAAACAACAACAACAAAAAAAATGCTCCTGAAACATTTTCTTTCTGTTGTGCCCTTTGAGAATTCTTTTTAAATGATTTTTTTTTTTAAGAAAGTCTTGTGCTTTTGAAATACCTGCTTATATGACATTTTCTTTTTCCAGAAGCAAGATTATCATGACCTTTTTCCCATAGTTTTATTCTGAAAGGCTGGTCCTCTCGAGGTTAGATGAGCTAACAGAAAGCCAAGGACATTATCAATTCCAGCTTTTATCCAAAGCATGAGTTTCATCCCACCTCTGTGATCCTGCTTCCGCATTATTTGAAGAGAAAATACTGCAAGTCATGAAGCTTGCTTAATAATGACAGAAGTGTTTCAGAGTCAAGAAAAATATTGTGCAATTTGTTTTCTGCAGTGAAAAACCTGGCCTCATATTTCTCAGACCCTCCCTCCTCCAAATTCAGTTTTATCTCTTGTAAAAGTTCAGATTGTTCTGGTGATCCCTTTTATAAAAGAGGTCCACAGAACACTTCTGGCAAGCCTGAAAGTAGCAGACTGTAGTGCTGGGGTTGAAATTCTTGTGCCACATATGCTTGTGGGTTTTCTTGGCAACAGATCACAGCTACTTATCATCTAACTATGCCCTCAGATGATGTTTCTCACTGACTTGGGGAGACCCACATCCTGGGCTTGGAACAGAAAAGCAAAGAATTTAAATTTAAGAGCAATTTCATATAACTTCTACCATGATGTAACAGCTGTACTGACAGGTTTGGGGGTTTCTTGTTTTCCCCCCTTCCTTCCCTCCACCTTTAAGCCCGAGGAAGACACTGAAACAGTGTCATGGTATCAAGAAAGGAAAGAACTATTCAAGACCAACTAATCTTAATCACACTGAAAGTTTTATGTGCTTTCTCCAGAAACACACAAGCTAAAGAATTTCTATTTGGGCCATACAGTCACGCACTTCAAAAATCATCATTCTTCCTTCCATGTCCGTGGTTTAGGACAGTGGTGCTGTAGCAACACTCAGTGTGGTCTCCTGATACTCGTGATAAGGACTTACTGGCAGAGTCTCCTGCAAAAGCCTCAGGGTATAATTGAAACTCATAGCTAACATCCCTCCGCAAAACACATCTACCTCCACTGACGGCTACTGGGAATATTTCCAAGATGCTGTCTTTGACAGTGTTTGGGGACCCACTATCTAGCTAATAAATAAAGGGAAGCCAGAAGTTTCCTTCAAACACAGTAAAACAAGATAGGAACTTGCAGCTAGTGCATGCTGGAAAAGAAGAAACTGTCTTATGAGGCCTAGCATTACAATCTCCAAGGAAAAAAAAAAAAAAGGGAAAAATAAAATTTTTACTATATGACCTTGAGGGATACTGGCTCAGTGTTAAAATAACCCCTCTTTTCTGCAGTACTTCTGAGTTACCCATGAGAGCAATAGAATATAGTCCTTATCCATCAAGTTTAGCAGAAGAGATCAGTATCTCAATTTCCACCTTGACAGAGGGACTCGAAGAGAAGAAAACCACACACAAACAAAACCACAGAATAAAGTAAACATTAATTAAGCAGATCTTGATTTTACTTCCATGAAAACATGTACTATCAAGTTTACGCTTCTGTATACTGAGCTTTAACAATGGTCTTGCGAAGAGCAACCCCCCGTTTCTGCTTCAGCATTTCTGAATTAACTGACTGCTAACAATGGCACAATTTATTTTTACGTTCAACACCAAAACGTCCCAACTTTCACAGTACAAGAGCACAGAATTTACTGAGCAAGAAGGTGCCTGACAAAAAAAAAAAAAATTAACCACAGTTAAACAACACTCAGTATTTTACTGAAAATAATTAAGTGCCCTCTCATCATCATTTCCTCTATTTTGGGGGGGGAGGCTGGCGGAAGGAATGGAGGTTTCCCCCAGCCCGGGCGATGACACGATGCCCTCCCCGGCCCTGCGCTGTCCGGAGCCACCGCCGAGCGGGCGCTGCGGGGGGACCGCCCCGCCGCATCCCGGTGCCTGCGCCCCCACAGCCGCGGCGCCCAGCACGCCCACGGCCACTTAACACAATGGAAACGCAGCCGTGAGGAGAGACAGAGACTCGTTTTATTGTTGAGACAGCTCTACGGGAAAAACCGAGCGGCCCAGCACGCCCAGCCCCGCCGCCAGGGCGGTCGGGACAGCCCCCATCCCACCAGCGGCCGCGGCTGCTCCGACCCACCGCCGCCCGCGGCGCTCAGCCCGGGCCGGCACACGGGGCCGGGCCCGCCGCGATACCTCCGCCCGGGGCCGGGGAGGCTCCGGGGCGCTGCGCGGCACCCTCCCCCGACGGCGGGGGTGCGGCCGGGCCCGGCGGGCCGGTGAGGGGCCGGGGAGGGCGGAGGGGCGCGGTGCCGCCGTACTCACCGCGCGGGCCGGCGGCGCCGCGGCCGCACTTCCTGCACGCTCGGAAATGAGCGGGCGGGACCCTCCGCCGCGCCGCTTAAAGGGGCCGGACCGGCCGCCCCCGACCGCCCCCGGGGCGGGACCGGGTCCCCCGCGCACTCCCGGGGGGAGCGGGGCCCGCCTGGGACCTCCCTCTCTGCCGCTCTCCCAGCGCCGCGGGGCTGCTCGCTGCCCGCACACCGCCGCGGTCCGGGGCGCTCTGGGCAGGGCGAGAAGTCCGTGCCTGGGGGCGAGGCTCGGGAGCGCAATCGATGCCCCCTGCGCGGCCCTGGGGCAGCGCCCGCCGGGCCGTTCGCTCGACACCCCCGCTACACGCACCGCGGGGAGCGCCCCCGGCCCCGCAGCGCCCCGGGAGCGGCCGCGGGGCACAGCCCTGCTCCGGGCAGGTGTTCGTGTGCCCCTGCTCCGGGTGCCGCCGCCGCACCGCCCAAGTGCGGTGGAGCTCCGTGGCTCGCACAGGTCCAGCAGCAGCGCAGTGATGCCGATTTCTGAGATGTTAACAAAAAAACGTGGCGTTGTGATGTAACCTTTGTGCAGAAAAATCAGGGTTTCCAACAGCAAGCGGAATTCACCAATAACTTTTCTATTGTATTTCCAGAAGAACATTTCATTACATTTTTTTTAAATTATTATTTTATCTACAGGGCCTGACCTGAAAGGTAGCCAGGCTTAAGAAATCATGCACCTTTCAGCCATCTGAATGAATGGTGGCCTATATGACAGTTTAAAACGATAAAGCTCAGGAAGCCAGTGAGCTAGTAATGTTCTTTCACAACTGTGTATTGAATGCTTCTGGTCCCACTCATCAAAAACAGAGTCATATAAAAGCAGTAAAGGCTTATTCTGTAAAGACCTGCACCCTCTACTTGACATCACTGTGCTGGATTGCTTGTGACTGCTCACCTTCCTTGTAGGCACTAAGGGCTTTCCAGAATACAGGCCTGAAGGGTTTCAGCAGCAGAGGCTGCATCCTCTGTCACGTTATTGCTCTGTCGAGGTCTGCACCCCATTTAACACAGAGCAGCCCTTTGTCTCCCAGCAGGCGGAAACCCATTTGTTCATAAATAGCTACACTACACAGGCTGGGAGGGGGCTGGGCACCCAAGGACCTGCTCTGTTCAGTCTAGATTTCAAGCCCTCAGACAACAAAGGTCTTTCCAGGGAATACCTTAAATGAGTGGAGAAAGAACACTTGGCTGGTCTGACCAGCCACCCATACAAGTGCTTTCCTATCCATTGAAACTTGTCATGATGCTGGATTGTCATTTTAGGTATCCATCAAAAATACACTTGAAAAGGCTCACAGAGAAGAGAGTTAGCAGCAGGTTTAGGATTTTCACATATGCACTTCCAAAACTAGGTAAATATGGGTCCATTATTTTTTTAAAAACCTTTAAAAAGTATATAAATATACTACTATTTTAAACCCGACCTCAAGTGAACTTTCTGTTGCATGTTACAGAGGACTGCCGAATATCCCTCAGCACCTGCTTGTCTTCTGCATTGTGGTAAATGTGTAGTTTTAGTAGATACCCATGTTATTTTCCTGACACTGGAGACTGCAATCTTCTGTAGACATGATATTATTTGGAAGTAAAAGAAGATAACAGAATGGAAATAACTGAGAATACTGATTTCATTACTTAATGCTGCAATGTAGGTGCAAAACAAACTCGGACAACCCTGTTTCACCCACTGGTTGATCTACAGAGAGAGACCAGACTCTAATTATTGTCCTTCAGGCCTCCCAGGTACCACTTTTCTGTGCATGAGCTAGTTGCCACTATGTGGGGAGATCTCTACATTGCTTTAGAGGAGATCATACACAGAATACTTCAAGTGCCAGTTTACTCTGTTTACCAGAGTTCCTTCACTACCATACAGATTTTTCGCTTTTTTCCAGACTGAGAGAAGATAAAAATAGATTTCTGAAGCTCTAATAATAGCAACATAGGTATTCATGTTCATCTCTGTATAAGTGGTCTACCACAACAGGAAAAATGATGGTTTTGCAGTGATGTTGCACAGAGCTTCCTGACTCTTCTATCAGAATGAGATGTTCCAAGATTTGTAACTGAGACCTATATTTATGCTGACAGATGTTATAGTTCCTATTTGCTGTAACTCTTAAGAGGCCTACAGAGGAAATCCCAGTTTGTATGTGACTAAAGCAGGCAAGAAAACATATAGGGAACATCTATATATATGTGACACAGCTTTAGATTTTCCTAAAATATTATGATAGGATGATTATTTAAAGACAGACTTTAAAAATGTTTCACTAAACTTTGGTAAACCCTGTTCTTAAATTGGTACAGTTAGGGGAAAGGAAGTGGCTGGCAATAACTTATTCAAAAAAATAAGAGTTTTCCAGAACATTAGCTCCAGCCTCTAGTGGTTTTCGGTTTTTTGTTTGGTTAGGTTTTTTTTTCCTGTGCTTTTTATTTTTTTAAGCATATGTGTGGGCTGGAGGGGAAGAAACAAAAGAAAAAAAGAGAGAGGAGCTGATCTGAGAACATGATACCAAAGTGAAAGAGTAATGTAAATGAGACCAACAGAGAAAAGGCAAAAAGCAATCCTTCCACAGAGGATATTTTTGTTCTTTTATCCTCTTGAGCCGAAATAAAACATGTATGTAGAATAAGAAAGATGGTCTGTTATTTTGCCTGAAAATTCAGAGCTTTAATTGCCAAACAATAGTCATTAGTTTGCCTTGACACAGAGCTTTTTGTCAAATACCACAGCTCAGCTTTACTGATGGCACAATTCCAACATGATCCCATGTGAAGCCGCTTTCTTTTTCCTTCCTTTAATTGTTGCAAATTATTTATAATAGATATTGAACAATGCAAGCAAAAGCATGAAGAATTTTTAAAAGCCTGAAATAAGCCACCCTACAGTATTTTAATCATCTTGATTTATATCCCCTAAAATCCTCAGTTCGAGCTTCTTTCGAAGTTATACTCTCTATCCCTTTGTCACTGGTCCTGTCCAAATACATCTTGTTGCTATGGGCTATGAAATGAGGGATCTTAGGAGAGGCTGTGTGCCATAAAATTAACTTCTGTCCTGGGGAACACTAAGCTTGACCTCAGACTTTGCTGTTGGTGCTGCAGTGTGAGCACCAACCGGGTCACTGAAAGGCCAGCCCAGGACTCGCTTTGTACCTCCCAAAGTAAAAAGGACACTGTCTTATTGGCATCGTGGGGCATCTACAGTGAGTACTAAAAGTGCTTGGAAGGTCAGGATATTTTACTTCACTGCTTTAGAGACTGAAATAATCTCTTTGACTTGCGATAGGTTTAGGAGAGACAGTACGTATGTAAACTTAGTTTGTACCATGATACCGTGCAGAAACCTTCCTGTATTTATTGTTACTGTGCCCCTTCTTTTGCATCGAACAACATTTTGATTTTGGCAATGCTTAGACTTCTGGCCTCTATATCTTTGAATGTTGAAGTCATGTAGTGGTTTGGTATCAAATAAATAGTAATTCTTTGGTATTATAATGTACTAAATTTTGGACTCAGAAGCATATAATTTATATAATGTTTGGGAAATGAAATATTATGGATTGGGTTTTTTCCTGCTGTTTTGGGATCACAGTTGCTAAATTACAGAAATTCCCATTAGAAAACAGTATCAACTTACTTTAAAATTATATAGAGTCCTTTCATACATTAAGGCAGACTCAGTAATTTTGGTACTAATTCACGAAAGTAGAAGACATTCCTTATCAGAAAAAAAAAAAACAGTACAATCACAGCTGTAGGTGAATGTAAATAAGATTTAATTTTACCTACTATCTAAAAAAGCTTTGTTCTGATAACAACAGCGCTTATTATAGTCCACTTGGTTTTTTTCTTTGAACAGTGATAGTTTAACTTTAGCAGTGGTATTAGCATCTGGAAAAGTGTGTGAAAGGATACATCAGAATACAATCTCTTAAAATAACTTCTCCTTTTTGAAACCAATATATAAGTTGCTGCTAGCAACAAGCATTTGCTGAGCTCTGTGGTGGTAGCAATTGGACTGTGGAAACATTACCGTACAAGAAGTAGGGGCGTCGCTCTGGTTTGTGCCACAGGGAACAGGAACACAGAAGGGGAATTGCAGGGAGCTGCATTAAGTGCCTGGGCTCTGCTGCCTGCTCCAGCTGAGAGCAGCAGGCAATATTCTGCAGTGGTAGCTGATCATTTTTCCTGGCCACTCAGCCTTATTTTTCCTGGCAGGCACAATGGGTCGTATGCCCAGGGTTCCACTGCTCACTTGCAACTGCACCAGGGTATCACATCAGAATAACCAGTTACAACGTGTATGGAAAGTAATCCATGTATGTAGTCCTGGAATTCTCTACCAGTTTATTTCTGGCTATTCCAAAGGCCTTTACTATATAGCTTCTGTCTAATAGCACCAAGAAGTGCTGCAGGCATTTTTCCAAAAAGAGAAGAAAATTTTGTCACAAATATATTGACTACAAAGCAGCTCTGAAACAAAGTCCAAGTTACTGTATTCTGAACCTAGAATGGAAAACTAATAGGAGGGCTTTGACTAGAAGACTCAATGTTATGCAAAAACATACTAAAAAAAAAAAAAAAGACATGTTCCTCTTTTATTTTTTTGCTCTTCAGTATTGCAGAATATAACCTATGAAAACTATAAAGTAATATATTTAAAATCAATCCTATTAAATTAATTTTTAAACTGCAGGCTCGACTATCTAGAATGCAATAAGAGAGAAAGTTAGATCATTCTATATATGTGAGATTTAAGCCACACAATCTTTCATGAACATTTCTTGTCTGATGAGATAACAACATAAATTATCAAGGTCTTTCGGTTCATTATGTGGTTAGGCTCTTCCTTGTGCTTGTAAGTTTCATGCACCAAAGCTCAAGTTATTCAGATAAATATCTAGATTAAAGACAGTATCTTTATGGAGAAAAATATTTGAGCTTCCTCAGTATATCAGTATTTAATATTTGTTACTGCACAATCAGTTGTACCCACTAAGCCTGTCCAGTAGTCAATAAAATCAAATGTCACTGCACTACCTTCCTAGCAGTCTCACAAAGCTCCCCTTTAACTGTTGACTTGTAACAATTCTTTTGTCTTTACCTTTGTTAGGAGAAAGTTTTGCTAATGAGAATCTTGCAATGGCTCACATCTGTTGGTAAAATGGAACTCCAAATTAATTCAAAGCAAGATTTTACATTAGGAATGCAATCACAGGAGCTGAATAGCAAGATGCTTTGAAAAAACACTTGAATTTGTTGCCACTCCTCAAGAGCAAGGAAAATGTTCCTGCTTCTCGTTTCCTGTTCCTATTTTTAGAACTAGAATGAGAAAGACCTGATCTGGCATCCTGCACCCCATTTAAATTAAGGAACATCAGGTTCAGAACTATTTACTAGATGGAATTGGTTATAAATTGCATTTCTATTCCAGTTTTATTCTCTTTTTAATTTAAATTTAATGAATGTTAGTTACCAGTTCTGACACTGGGCTAGACAAGGATTTGTATGATTTTAAAAAACAAATCACGACATGATAGGCAGAGAGATAAAAACTCTTTAAAATTTAATTTTTCTGCAACTCAAGCATCTTATTAGAAGCTGTGTGCAAGCTGTATTTAAGTTACTGACGTACAACTCAAAACATTAAGTTGTTTATTATGAATGCAGGAAAATGTGAATTATAAAATTTGGCCCTGTGTAGCAGGTGAAACAAAATAGCTTAACCTGTGAATGCTAAAATATTGCTGATAATTTTGTGTATGTTTATGTGGGGGTGAATGTTTGCACTTATGATCTCTCAGTCAAGGCTGCTGCTTGACAGCTGTTAGCAGGTGCAGGCTGGCTGTAAGGTTTGATAAGACCTGGGCTATACACAAGCAGCACATCCTGAATCCTACTAATAAGAAGGCGTGAGGCAGAACTGGTGATTAGGATGATGCTACTTGTCCTTATGCACCTAGGCCATTTCCATGGCAAAAACCCATTGGGCTGGGGTACTGGAAAGATGAGGGTCAAAAAAGAAGGAAGGAGGCGGTCCTTGGGCATCCCTTGCCTGAGATGGGTAACTGCCAGCAGAGCTGGAACAACTTTCTGTCCCAGACACACAGACCAGCAGCGACCTTCTTGCTGTGGAGGGAGGTGGGAGCACAGCAAACCTAAAGCTGGGGACAGGGAGCTACCAAGGGAATGCATGGAAAAAACAAGCAGGCTAAAAGCTTAAAAACTCTAATTTCAGCTTTTAACAAACCTCCAGTATCCAGATTAACTAGGCACGCTTGTTGACTGTGACACATAAGGAGGTGCTGCTTAATTGCTGAAGGGCATGTGGTAATTTTGTAAGCTTTCTGTTGTAGTGTGGATTACGAGGTCAATATGAAAGCTACAGTACCGTATCTTCTCCCCGAGCTACACTCAAATCTTGTATGACAAGGTCTTTACTGTAGGTTCGATGCCTTTTATAGAATAAAGATAATACGTGCTATTCATAGCACTGCATTTCAAGGTTTAGCACTGTGAATAGTGTTGTTATTTATTGCCTAATAAATATGTGATTATCATTTGAAATGGTAACAATTAGAAGCAATCTCTAGTTTAAGGTCTAGCAGTTCAAAACATTCATTTCACATTTTGTAACATGAATAAACCATAATGGAGACTCAGTTAAGCAAAGAGAAATTATTCAGTAAACAGTATTTCTGTTTGGTTAAAAAGTTGCTTCTGATGACAACTTATTGCAGTTTAATTTGATTGTTTACTTTATCTTTGTGCACATAAAGATGGTGATAAATGATTTTCAGTATAAATTAAAATATTCTCAGTAGTATTTTTACAAAAACCCACATCATCTGTTTCTCTTCAGTATTTAAAAAATTGTCACAGTTCATTTTGACAAATGACCCTGGAAGAGCAACCCTGGGTAAGACCTTCAACAGCCATGTTTTAAAATAAAAATCCTTATAATCAGCATAAACTTAATGCCTTTCTATATGCTACGTTGGAGCAGGCCACTGTTCAGAAAGCCTCTCTGCACAGCAAAACCAGTTAAGTGAGTGTTTGAACGATTTCCTGACTCAAGGCTGAAATCTCCCTCTATTCATACCCTGTACCAGAAAGAATAATTCTTGTCTTCTGCTGTCAAATCAATCACTGACAGTCTTGACCAGACAAAAACTACCTTGGAGAACAGTGAACTCTGCTTGCTTCTTGCTGGCTGGTTCTTGAAGCTACATATGCATTAAACAAAATATATACTATAAATCTGGTATTTATCTCCTGGATCTTTCCATAGGCTTTTCCCACATCTCAGTCTTTACAATGCTCTTCCAAGCTTTTCAATCATTTGAAGATTAACCCTTTACCAGCTTTCTCAAGGAACAAGATCAGCCCTCCCTCAAATCCTCCTCATGTGTCAAATCCTCTTACTTGAGATTCCACCCTTTTGACACTTTCTTTCACAACAGATGTAAAGCTGTAATGAAG
Organism: Lophotriccus pileatus; assembly: GCA_035583135.1. Classification (NCBI taxonomy): domain Eukaryota; kingdom Metazoa; phylum Chordata; class Aves; order Passeriformes; family Tyrannidae; genus Lophotriccus; species Lophotriccus pileatus. The sequence goes on from JAWWES010000169.1 coordinate 11,029,886, forward strand.
TTATTCCAAATCTCTTCCTTTTTTGTTATATGCTCTTGAATAAAGAGATACTGTTCTTGTTATTGGTAGCAATTTGGCAACAAGTAGGATCAGTGTTTCTACTGTTTTAATGACTTGCATCAGGCCATAGCTTACATCACAAAATCTGAAAGAGGAAGTGGAGTTGTTTGGGTTTTTTCCCAAACCATCCTAAAACACATCTAAATATAGGAAAGCAAGATTTGTTGCAAACCAAATGCTTAAAATACATGTTCATTTGATTTTGTTTTATTAAAAAATTTAGAATACTTCCATCCTTAAGCACAGTAAATTCAGACAGGAAATTGCATTGGCAGGCAGCTATGAAAATGGCACATGTTGCAAATGGAAATCAGTGTTCATATCAAACTCTTTCAACTATGATGATGTTGGGAGGGAAAGCCCTGAACAGCTGAAAAATTACATAAGGGCTTTAATAATTATTTATGTGACCTGCTGAATGCAGAAGAATCAGACTAGAAACTGCAAGGATTGACTGGGGACTAAGGGAATATCAGGGTGATAGCAGAGAACAAAGAGACCACGCATCTGCTCTTTGCAGTCATCTGTTGACTCCTTGTCCAAGAGATGTAGTGCTAGCGTGATATAAAGTAACTCCAAAATTACTTTTGGCACTGTTGTTTTGAAAGCTTAAAATCATGTGTCCCTGAAGTACTCAATAATAAATTACTTTGCAAATATAATGCTAAAAGTACAGCCATAGATGTGTTGGCTTACCTTTAGTCCTTCCCTTACAGGAGATCATGAAATACATAAAAACCTATTCCTGCTACAGAGGATAATCTTTGCAGCAGGAAAGTCATCCTTGTCCTGGGCTGCCTCAAAAGTGTGACCAACAGCTCAAGGCTGGTGACTCTCCCCTTCTACTCTGCTCCAGTGAGACCTGACCTGGGATCCCCAGCATAGGAAGGGTATGGACCTGTTGGAGCAGGTCCAGAGGAGGCCACCAAGATGATCAGTGGTATAACTGCAATGCTCTTAAATTGTCCCAACCATTTGGATTACATTGATCCATAGGAAAAAGCTTTCAGATGAGGTGAAGTTGCATTTTATGAATAACTCAGCTGTACTGAAGAATTTAGTAAGTACCAAAAAGTATTTCACTCACTGTCTCTTCTAGGTAAACATTAAAAATATATTTGTGCTTACCTGTCCTCTAGTGTCTAGCACCTGCTCCTAAATACTGCTTGCCAATAGGCAAGTTACAATATTGTACTAGGAATGGGTAGACCAAGACTATTGCTACTTTGTCCACATTTTGGTAATATTCTTTGTATTTTTTCTAGTTGATTACTGGGATATGTGATTTTAGACCAGCAAATGTTTATGAATAATTTATTCATGAATGATTCCACCAACTCCAGAGGGGCTACTTAAATTTTATGAAGTTAGATTCAGTGGACCTGAACAGCTTAGGTTTTCTTATTAAAATTTTAAATACTTTTATACATCTTTAGGGGATGATATGGTTCTTTTTCAGAAAGCCACCTTAGACTGTAAAAGTCAAACCATTCATCACACTATGGACAATCTGCAATCTGTTTATGGGGAACACTGCCTGCTACTACTTAAGGGCTGGTGCTCTGAAACATTATCTCTAGTATTTGATTATATATTTACCATTGTAGCTACAGTGAGAAACAAGGCTTTCAGGTAGGCTGAATTTTGAACAGTAAAAATATTATTTTTAGATATACTTTGAGGCTTGTATTATTCATATAAGATTGACAATAAAACATTAAGGAATAGAAACTTGCTTTTACTGTATGTTTTGGAGAATTGCTTAGGTCCAGTTGAGTGTACCATAAAGATTCATGCATATTTTGGACGACAAATTGTAGATGAAACCCACAATTTTTAGGTACCTTGTATCCATGGGACAGTATGTTTTAAAATTTCTATTATATGAAACAGGTTAATGTCTGCACATTAAAATCTGTAACCTCACAGCAGATTTTCTGACTACCTTACCTCTGGAAAAGTTTGTGCGAACAAATATTGCAATTATTTCCTTGTGCTACTCTTAAGGACTGTACTGACACATGAGAATCATGCCCTCCCCCATCTGTCACAATTCAAAGCACAGACCAGGTAAACCATGTCATTTTCACAGATATTTAGAAAAGGTTAGCAGAAATTTTTAGAAAGCTATTGCCTCCAACCTGTATATTTAGGTGAGTCATTTGTTCCCTTCGAATTTATTTTCCTCAGGGCAGCCAAGTACATAAGTATTTCTGGCACTGATGGAAATAATCATCTGCTGTATCACTTTTTTCCCATGTGGGAAATACATCTACTCTCTAATGGGGAACTGAAACAAGATTGTCACCATTCTAACAAGTGGCAACACAGAACAAACAGGAAACACTTCAAGGGAAATATTTACAAAAATAGACTACGCAAAAGACATAAGAAGCTTTCATATTGTGATGAATACTCCAAAGCAATAATCTATTTCTTGCCAACATTCATGAGCAGGAAGGGAGTCAAAATTAACTGGATTAGGAAACAATAATTTTTCATTAAACTGCACTTAACGCAGCTAATTGTGTATGGCATCTGTCATTATGAGCTATGTGTTTTATATGCAGAAACTATGTCCAGTAACATAGGTGGTAGTAACTATTAGTGAAACTTTTCACAGGAATTAATGGTTGAAACAACACTGACTTATGCTGGAAGTCTAAACTACACAGTACTCCCTGCACTCACTGGCTATTTCAGCATCACTTACGGTCCCACTCACCTACAATACTGTCACAGGGCCTGTCAGATTAGAAGCCAGGTGTTTCACATTTCTCAATTGCATACTGTTGCTGAAGGTAGTGAATAAAAAGAAATTCTTCATTTAAGAAAGGAAAAAACCAAAGCAAAACCAAAACATTTGATGCCTTGATTGATCAAGGCAAATAAAGAAATCCCATTTACAAACAAAATATAGAAAAGGACTGGACAAAGCAAAAAGTTACCACAAGTGTCGTTTTTCTCTCCTTTTCATAGTACTCTCAAGAGAAAAAAAAGGCCCATATAACAGGCTTAATTTTTAGTGCCATTTGTTTTAAAAGTATGCGCTCTGACAGTTGTGTCATGCCAGTGAAGATCACCATTATATCACAATGGAACCCCTTCTGGATACATAGCTGTATCTGTTTACTGTGCATAAGTATTGCTCAACATGGCAAATGTTTGTACAAAGAAAAGGTCACTCTGCTTAGTGCTTGTCCGAAACCAGGACAGGATCAAGTATGCAATCCAACAGTGAAAGTCTTTAAATTTCAAAACACCCGTTTTTGTAAAATGAAAAATCTGTGTTCAGGTTTTGGCAGTCTGACTCAAGATCATATTTCTGAAATCACAGACTTTAATGGAAACATAAAGTTGATACACAAAACAACATCTGAAAACAGATCTGAAACATCTAAATTGGATTGTAAGTGACAGGAGCAAGCTTTGGTAGAATTGGATTATTTAGAATAACCATCACAACGCTAACAACAAGTCACTTGGGATTTACATCCCAACATTTATAGCAAACAAAAGGTTACCTTTAACCATGGTAGATTATGAATAAAGACAAAAGTAGTGCTGATCATTTACTCTTCCACATCGAACATGACTCACAGTCTGATTGTTCTCCCAAATATCAAGTCACTGTTGTAAGCATAACATTTTTATATTTCACCTTAACAAATTCCGATGACATTTTCCTTGTGTGGTTTCATCAGTAGAGTTTTAGACCCACTTCACTGTGCAAGTGTTATTTACGCGTGACTTCCAAGGTAATAGGTTTATTTGGAGTTACGTTGTGGCAGTGTCCTGTGCATGGCAATTTATCCAATTTGGAGCTGAGAGGAGGACTCCAATCCACAGAACAAGACTGCAAACAGAATCACTGTATTTGAATGTCTGCAAAAGGCGTGATGAGGCAGAGGACCTCCTGCAGCAGGTGGTGAGCTGCAGGAGGTGGTGAGAAGGCTACATAACTCCAGGGAAGCTGAGAAGGAGTTAGAGAGCTGGTTCTGAGCACAGCCTGCAGTAAACTCACAGCTAAACTGACAAAAACTCCCCCACCATGCACACACAGAAGGGGAGGGGGGAAGGGGGGCCCAATAAGGCAGAAGAACGGACACTTGAAATGGCAAAGACCTGCAAGAGGAATAGATTTCCCCTGAAACCTGAGGTGCCCTTGCAGAACCGCTTCACCACTCTGCAAGCTGAAGAGCAAAAACCAGACCCATTACATCAGGAGAGAGGCTGGTGCTGAGTAAGGCAGCCTGATCTCCTCCTTGTGCAACAACCACAGCAGCTAAGAAAAGGTGTCAGCTGTTAGTAGCAGCTGTTAGTGGCACTCTGAGAGGCAGGGAAGCACCCATTTGCCAACCTGATGTGCTCTCTGGAGAGGTGGGCTGATCACCAGGGGGTTAGATCAGGGATGTCACCGAGAGACTACCAAGCCTCATACAGTCCACAGACCAACTGCTGTTGTTTCATGTGGGCATCAGTGATACAGCCAGAAGCAGTCTGATGATTACAAGGATTACAGAGCCCTGGGAGTGGCAGTAAGTGACTCTCTGAGTGCAGGTAGTTTTTTCATCAGTCCTCCCTGTCAAAGGGAAGAGTTTGAAAGGGCCAGTTGAATCTGGCAAATCTGCAAATGGTTACAGGATTAGTGCCACAGCCAGGGGTCTGGCTACTTCTGGGGACTCATGCTGAAAAACCTGGCTGATGGAGTCTGAGAGGGGCCCATCTGACAGTGAACAGGAAGAGCATCTCTGGTCACAGGCTTGTCAAGCTGATGAAGGCAGCTTTAAACTGAAGTCGCTGAATCCTCAATCCATCCCACTCCTAGTATGATGCCAGCAAGAGATGCCCAGAGCCTGCAGAGGGATCACAGCTCAGCAGGAGAGCACCTGAACTGCTGCACAAAGGAATTCCAGATATTCCTGACAATAAGTCTCTTTCATCAGGGGCCCCAACTTAAATGTCTCTATGCAAACACACATGGCATGAGGAATAAACGAGCAGTTAGAGACTGTGCACACCTGCAGGGCTGTGATCCTACTGGCATGAGAGATGTGGGAGGATGGCTCCTACAACTGGAGTGCTGGAGTTAAAGAATACAAGCTCTTCGGGAAGGACAGGCAGGGAAAGGAAGGAGGGGGCATTGCCCTCTAATTCCATGACCACCTGGAATGCTTTGAACTGTGCCTTGTGGTGGATGAGGAGCAGGATTAAAGGGAGGGCAGCGACAGGAGACATTATAGTGGGGGTCTGCTAAGGCACCCAGCCAGCAAGACTGAATGGATGAGACCCTCCACAGGCACACAGGAGCAGCCTCACGTTGACAAGCCCTGGTCCTCATGGGGGACTTCAACTACCCCAATATCTATTGGGCATAAGGAATCCAGGAGGTTCTTGGAATGCATTGATAATTTCCTTTTCCAAGTGATAGAGGAGCTAACGAGGAAAGGTGCTATGCTGGACCTTGTTCTTACCAACAAGGAAGGCTGGTGGGGAGTGTGAATCTTAGGGGCAGCCTTGGCTGCAGTGACCATGAAATGGTAGAGTTGAAGATCCTCAGGCCAGTCAGGGGGCTCACAGCAAGTTTACTAACCTGGACATCAGGAGAGTTGACTTCAGCCTCTTCAGGGATCTTCTGGGTAGAGTACCATGGGATAAAGCCCTGGAGGGAAAAGGGGCCCAAGGAAGCTGGTTAATATTCAAGGATCATCTCTTGCAAGGTCAGGAGAGATGTATCTCAACAAAGAGGAAGTCAGGCAAAAGCATCAGGAGACCTGCGTGGGTGAACAAGGAGCTGCCGGACAAACTCAAACAGAACAATGAAGCCTACAGAGGGTGAAAGCAAGGACAGATAGCCTGGGAGGAGTAGAGAAATTGTCCAAGCAGCCAGGGATAAAGTTAGGAAAGCTAAAACTCTGACAAAATTAAATTTGGCCAGGGACATCAAGGGCAACAAGAAAAGCTTCTATAGGTACATTGGTGAAAATGTGAGCCCTCTCCAGAAGGAACTGGGAGACTTGGTTATCTGGGACATGGAGAAGTCTGAGATACTCAATGACATTTTTGCCTTGGTTCTCACCAGCAAGTGCTCCAGCCACTGGGGCCCAAGTCACTTTGCTGAGAAAGCAAAAGCAGGGACTGTGAGAATAAAGAACTACCCACCACAGATGATCAAGTTTGAGATTATCTAAGGAACCTGAAGGCACACGAGTCCATGGAACCTGATGAGAAAATATGGAAAATAAGGAGGTGATTGGTGACAGCCAACATGGTGTCACTAAGGGCAAACGCAACAAATATCCTGTGACAGTGTTACAGCACTGTTGGATAAGGGAAGAGTGACTGACACCATCTACCTGGACTTGTGCAGAGCATTTGACAACATCTTGCATGATATCCTTGTCTTGAAACCGGAGAGGCATGGATTTGCTGGATGGACCACTCAGTGGATAAGGAATTGACTGGATGGTCACACTCAAACAGTTGTCATCAACAGCTGATGAATCGCATTCCTCAGAGGCCATTACTGGAATAGGTGCTATTTAAGATCTTTGTTGGTGACATGAACAGTGGGATCAGTGCACCCTCTGCAAGTTTTTCAACCACACCAAGCTGTGTGGTGCAGTCGACATGCTGGAGGGAAGGGATGCCATCAACAGGGACCCTGACAGGCTTGAGAGCTGGGCCAGTGCAACCTCACAAAGTTCAACAAGGCCAAGACAAGGTCCTGCACCTGGGTCAGGGCAATCCCAAATACAAGTTGGGCAGAGAATGGATTGAGGGCAGCCATGGGGAAAAGGACTGGGGGTTCTTGACCGATGAGAAGCTCAACACGACTGGGCAACGTGTTCTCACAGCCCAACAAGCCAAACATGTCCTGGGCTGTGTATCATGGCCAGAAAGTCAAGGAAGGTGATTCTGACTCTCTACTCTAATCTCATGAGAACCCACCTGGAATACTGCATCCAGCTCTGGGGTCCCCACCATGAGAAGGCGGACCTGTTGGAGTAAGTGGAAGGTCACAAGGATGATGAGAATGTTGAGAATCTCTCCTATGAAGACAGGCTGAGAGAATTTGGGCTGTTCAGCCTGCAGAAGAGAAGGCTTCAGGGAGACCTTAGAGCAGCCTTCCAGTACCTGAAGGGAGCCTACAGGGTAGCTGGAAAGGAGTTTTTACAAGGGCATGTAGTGATAGGACAGGGGAGTGGCTTTAAAGAGGGCAGGCTTAGATTAGGTATTAGGAAGAAATTCTTTACTGGGAGGGTGGTGAGAAACTGTGGCTGCCCCATCCCTGGAAGTGTTCAAGGCCAGGTTGGATGGGGCTTTGAGCAACCTGGCTTAGTGGAAGGTGGCTCTGCCCACAGCAGGGAGGGGGTGTGGAACTGGATGATCTCTAAGTTCCTTTCCAACCCAAACCATTCTATGATGCTACTATTCTATTCTATGAATTCAGTCTAAAAATCCTGTATAGCCTACTTTTTAACTTATAAGAGAAATTATGATTGCATAAGATTGTATTTTTTAACATTACCAACATGTAGATAATGGAAAGTAAATTATGTCAGATGAACACTCTTGATTGCCATCAGTCTACGCAACTTATCTTGTATCAAATTTATCTCCATTGTGCTAAAGGTAAGAGAAGTTAAGACTAATAAAACAAGTTCTCTTCTCATTAAGACAAGACAATACATTTTACAAGACTTCAAATGTTGAATGTCAAGTCCTCTATTGAGTTACTTTATGTTTGCTTCCAAACCAAGATACAGACTTCATTAGTGCCAACATCATTGCAACACTTGTCATTTGACAGCAAGCTCAGTAATTTCAGAGCCTGTTTCCCCTCCTCCTTTCCATATATTGTTTGTGCTTCCTGCTTAGATCAAGTGGTCATATGCTAACAGCCACTATAAAAGTAGCAGTTCAAGTACATTTTACCATCCAAGAAAGCTGTAACACAGGATGGTTAGTCTAAAAAATGTTGAGGATGAGGTGCAAGGCCATTTGCAGTAAGAAGTTGCCAAATGGAACCATATGCAAAATGGCAATCTAGGAAGAAGTACTGGAACTACAACTCTTATCCAGCTTGATATGTTTTCTGAAAGGGGAAAGTACCAGTTACAGTCTTCAGCATGAATAACACATTTTAAAAACTACCAATAAAAGGGTTTGCCAATTTAAAAGTTAGTTGTTGACTGTACAAAGAGCCAATGGACTTCCCACTCTTTGCCTCTTTGTTCTCCTCAGGAGTCCATTACCTTTCACAAAGAAAATTTTAGCTATCAAACTTGTCCATAAATTTTGCCGCTGAGTGTGAAACCATCCAGTTAGCATATACACTATCATTTGCATATCTTGAAAACACAGAGTTAGTGCCATCGAATCTTGTGAGTGGAACGGGGCTCTCCTCAGGCCAGTTCGGGTATGACATGCCTAAAAATGAAAACAGATAATTTTTTCTGCACTGAAGAACCATAACTTCATGTGCAGACAGTAAGGCCCTTGGCAAAACTCCCGTTAATATTTTAAGCCAGTCCACTGGATTTTGTCCCAAATCAATTCATAAAAATGATGTTTTGAAATCCCTGAAGCACAAATTCAGATGTAGGCAAAAACCTTGGAAAAATTAAAGTGCTTACTCGATAAAAAACTGTGTGCATACATTGCACATGTGCATAATAAAAAGCTAAGAATTGTTCTTCTCATGAGCCTCCAACTTTCCACCTTTTTTTTTTTTTTAACAATTGTAGCAATGTATTGCTTTGCAAGAGGAAGTTCTTGCTGTACAGGAAATGCTTCAAGAATTAATAAACCTATTTGGGACAGGATCCAAAGTCCATTCCAATGATTGAGAGTTATTTCCATTTATTTAAATGGGCGCCTTTCCTTTGGCTTCAGTGAGGTTCTGGGGACACTCTTACACCCTCACCAGGGATCCCCTGCTTAATTTCAGGAAATCCCAGGAGCATAACTGAGTAAAGTCCAACAAAGTCCTGAGCACTCTTGTCTTGGTTAAACATCTATTTCAGAACTGTAATTATTTTCATTGAGTCCAGTACCTGTTTCTCAGTTCAGGCACAAGCAATTACCAAAATGGACACAGAGTGCTCAGCACCATGTTTCAGCTGTACAAGCACACAACCATACCAGGGTTGAGATTTTCAAAAACAGAAATCTGATTTTGTTGCTCATTAAGCATGCAGCATCTGCCATCAACCTCGTGGCAACTTTTCCTGCTACTTCATTCTTTTAACAATCTGACGACTAAGTGCCCCAAAGTCAATGTGAGTTGGGGAAACCTAATGAAGAAAATAATAGCTAAGGTATAGATCAAAAATAGACCCAAAGCCATGTATTAATGGCAACTTTTAAACTAAAAGATCCAACTTTTCAAAAGTCATACTGCTTGAAGAATGAAAAAAGTATCTGTGATGTTGGTAAATATTTAAAACCATGTAGAATATTTAATCAGGAGACAAAATGTAGGAGTTTTGGCAAGAACCATTTTTACTGTCCATCTCACCATCACAATATGAAAGCATATGTTCTTTTTAAAAACACTTGCTACATCATTCAGTCAAGGTTTAGTAGTAACATATTCATAACAAATCAAAGGACGTGAAAACAGCTGAGTGTAGTTTCAAAATGCCCACTGTTACTTAAATTTTCAAAGGAATTTACATGTCAATTTCGTCTGTATATAATATTTATATACAGTATTTCTACCTTCTGTATATAATACTCTGTTTTCATCCTATGATACATTAAATACATTTCAGCTTATGGATCCAGAATGTATTAACAGCAGCTGAAATTTAGAAATACTTCTTAATAAATGAAAAATATTGCAGATGGGTCCTATCACTGAGTTATGGCAAAAACCAGTATTTAAAAAAACCACAAAAAGTCTATTGCTTAAATTAGAGGTGTAGAATCTAACATATTTTAAACGTTCTAGCCTCCCCCAACAGGACAGTTGAATTAGATACTCATTAGCATTTTATATTTCCCCTGAGAATACTTCCCTGATCTTTTTTTTTTCTTTTTACTGTATGATATCTAGTCATTTTACTTATTTTCACATCCTTTTAAAAATGTTTATTTTAAACACAGCTGCAAAATGACTAAAGGATGATCCTGATGCAAACTTTGACATTTACCAAAAGAAAAAACAAACAAACAAAAAAACCCAAAAGAAGCTTCCAAGCAAATTTTGATTGGCTTCATTCAGACAAGAAACACTGTAATGGGGTTACAGAGTCTGAGAACAGTGCAGAAGAAAAATCAATTTTTTTTTGTGTGTGTTGCTAGAATCTAGTAAATGCATGTGAAATTCTACCATAGAGTTTGTTTTCAATCCATGTGGAAGGGAGGGTTCGAGGGAGGGGAGCATTATTACAGTCCACGAGAGGTGTCTCCTCTTCTGAGAGCCCATCATCATAAAGTAAGGAATCAGAAGGTGTGGAAGCTGCAAGATCTAAGTAGTCCTAAGGGAATACAGAAAAGGGTGGTTAATGTACATGGCTGTTTGGGTATAAGGGCTGAATGTTCATCTGTTTTCTTTACAAGGAACTACAGACCCCACTGCATCTGTCTTTTGCTAGAACCTCTGGCACCACAGCATCTTTGGAAGCATCTTATCTGCCTGAACACTGGACATGCTAGAGACATAGTAATGCTTCCCCTACTTCATTCTGCACATCAGTGAGATACCCAAAAAAATTCAAGGGCTGTGCTGATTTCTTTGATTTCTCAGTTTCTGGTATGCTTGATACGTATGTATGCCTGAAATACATATATGTAGATACATACGCGTGCTTAAAGCAGAAGGTACTCAGATCTCACAATCATTTTAAAAAAGCTATTATATAACAAGAAAATATTGTCAAATAAAGCTTTTGATGCTGTTCTAAAAGTAAATATTTAGGTCAACCATAAGAATTCAGTGGTTTTCATCTATGCTGCCAAATTGCTTTGATGCAAAAAAAAGAAACATGAAGCATTTTCAACTAATCTAAAATACAGTTTTTGCTTTCAAAATGGCTTTTCCTTTGGAAATTTACTGAAATTGAACTTTAAAAGATACCCAATTTTATAAGTGAAAAAATCTTCAGAATTTGTCATTTAGAAAGGCAAGAAAAAAAATGACTAATTTGTGAAGTTCTATTTTGGACTGGTTTTGTTTTAATTATGGTGATCATTTCAGAAAACTTGCCAGCTTCTGTATTACAAGTCTGTCAGTGGACATGCATATCTTTTGCATACAGATCCTCAGCAGCTATAAGTAAAGTGGCTGGCAAATCAGAGTGATTTAATGTGCAGCCTGGACCTTTCACTTTGCCATTTTTAATTTAGAACTTATTTTTACATTCACCTTCTGAACACAATTGTTCCCATTTGTTTATTAGCTCTTTTTGCACCCAGTGTAAATTCTCAAATTGGATGATAATGGTCGCTGCTATTTCTCTGTTAGTCTTTTGTTGCTGCCTCCCTTCCCATAACTAGTAGACGTATACATTTTATAAATATATGCAACTTGGACTTATTTTTAGACCTCATTTAAAGAGGTCTAAATTTTAGACTTCAATTAAAGAAACTCTATACAGGATTATAATAGTTTTAAAGTAACTTAGAATGGTGGGATCGTACAGCTTTCAGATCTCTAATTGCATGAAATACTGCATTCTTCTAGTTCTGGCTTCCTAGGGTTATTTATTCAGGAGTGGCATTTAGGAGTAACTTTTCACAGTAATTTTTAAATTATTAATATTATTTAAAGAAACTAGACAGATTAAGGATAACCCCATCTGCATTTCGGGTTGAAGTCACCAAAGCCATTTTAAGAGGTAGTGCTGCTTTCAAAAAGTGGGATGCATTTGGAAGAAACTGGATATGTAAATGCTTCAAGATTTGATGAAAAATAAATTACTTTGCTTTAAAAGAAAAAAATTATTTCTGTACATTCAAACTCAGATGATCCCAAAAACTTCCAAAATTCATGCTTTCCACACTTACCCTACTCTTCACCATCATTTTCTCTAGTTCCTTGCTGATCTCAGTAAATGTTGGTCTTTTATCAGGTTCTTGCTTCCAACAGCGCAACATGAGGTTGTACCTGTGACCCACCACAAAGTGGAAAAAAACCCGAAAATTGTTAGAAGTGGGTTGTGCTTCTGCTCAAATAATTTATAGTACTGAAGCTGAACTGTGGCATGAAGGCCATCCACAAGTACAATAATCTCTGCTGTGTTCTGTTAAATGTACCCTTAAATTAACAACTGACATTCAGAACAATGGGCTTTTATTTCCACGAGTCTTTATGAGTTTAAATAATGATGCATTTGGCTGTCCTTGAAGGACTGTAGTCTTAGGTTTCTTTCTCTTGTTTTCAGTTTCTCAAGGGACCACCTCATGTGTAGGCAGCAGGCCAGATTTAAATTAATTTTGTTCGCATGTGACACTGAAGAAATTTGTATATTGCCCTGAAAAACTCTGCTGTTATACCAGAAAGTAGAAATTTGTTCTTCGTTTGCTTAAATTCTTAGAAGTTTCTGTAAACTTTTCTTCAAAGTGAAGTCTAATCTAAGACTATTTGCATAAACTACTTCTATTATTGTTATTTGGTTCCATCTGGTTTTATTCTGTCTTTAACTGCCTTCTACTATAGCATACAGTGTGAAAAGGAAAGGGAACAGAATTAAAGTTTTATAATTGAGTGACTATCAGACAAACATTGGCCAAGTTGTGGAAGTGCAACTCTCCAGCCTGTGCTATTCACGTTGTTTTTCTAGCTCAGGTATGTTCAGGACTAAGTGATCTTGTCACATAAGTGCTCTAATTGTGAAGCAGTTGGCTATGAAAACTAGAGCAATCTATGGAAAAACATTTCATTTTTTGCCTTCATCTATGATCTCTCTTGCCTGACTGGGTAAAGCAGAGAATGCAATTTAAGAAAAATGATCCTTAAAGTGGGCTTTCAAAGGCTGTCAGAAAATTTTCTGAGTAAAACAGAAGAATTTGAAAAAAGTCAGAAAACCATGATGTGGCTTGAATAAGAAAATGAAACTCAGACACAGTCAGCTTGCCTAACCTAATAATCATCAAAGATATAACACATTTGAAAACCAAGGTCTTATTCCCTGGTGAGGTGAAACAAAGAAAAAATTAAATATTACACATTTCCTAGAGCATACCTGCTAATCACACTTGTAAACTTCTACATTGCCCTAAATTCATAAATGCTTAATGGTTTTTCTCTGTATATTAAAAAAAAATTGATTTATTATTTATACTGTATTTTCTCAGCCCGGATGTGGCAAAGCATCCTTCCAACTGGAAATCAGTCAGAAGAGTGGTCACAGTGATTACAGCCTGGTAACTTCAAAAAAAGCCACAACTGTGACCAGATTTCTGAACAGAAAACCGTGCCTCACCTCCAAATGCCATGGAAGACCACAGACGGAAGATATTTCATATTGAGAGTGTTTTAATAAATTAGCCAACAAATTATGAACTGTCTCCAAATAAGAAAGAAATTGCCATGGTCTTATCAAGTCACAGAAAATTTATATCTTCTAGGGTGTAGATTTCTGGGTCAAGATATCATTTTTCCTTTGTGATGCCAGGACAACTAATAGTGAATGACTGTGGATGCAACATCTGTCTCATTTGCAGGAAAGTATGAAGATATTTTCTTGAATATTTCACCTATCACTTTGTTTTATGAAATTTTTCTCCTTCCCCCACCCTCAAAAGTTTTAAATGTTCAAACTCTTTTAATTGTTTGGCAAGGATGTTATTCAACATCCTACAAATATTTTTGGATGTAGCTAAAAGGATTTTGTTGGCAATTCTTTTCCATCACTTTACCGTTCACTAATTTCATTTTAAGCATCTATTATAACATTCATTAAGCACTCATTTTAACACTCTTTTAAGCACTACACATTTTGACTGTATCTCTGAGACATACAGGATAGTATTTATGTGGTATTTACTTAAACTTCTTTTTAAGGTGTATTTATTACCAAGATATTTATGAATCTAATCAGATCAAAAGCTACTTACATTTCTTCACTGCAGTTTTCTGGTCTCTCCATTCTATAGCCCGTTTTTAGGAGGTTAAAGAGTCTTTCAGGAGCAATGCCTGGGTAGGGATTGCCTCCCAATGTAACAATCTCCCATAGCAGAACTCCAAATGACCACCTGAAAAAGACAAAATGAGCTTTTATTTATAGTGGTGGGTTTCATGAGCTTAGTGTGGCATTCACACAACAAATCTCTTTCTACTGTTTTTACAATCCAAACAAATCCAAGACATGACAAGCCAGAAGGGCTGTACAGCTGCAAATAGGGCCATCCTTGTTCCCAAGTACTGTTCACTGAACAGGTTAGCAACCAAAACAGTAGAGAAAATGGAAACTCCTCTTTTATCCATTGACAAAAGCTAACTATATCCTGGGAATGCTCATCTTCTCTAGACAGAGAAAGTTCTTCCCATGGTGGCCCAGCCCAAAGGCTTGTTCCTCTTCTATGCAGTGCTCCTGCAGATGCCTCTCTTTTTCCTTTGGCTACTTAGGGAGTCTAACCTCCCTAAGTAGCCCTTTTAGTCCTAGTCAGAAATAACTGTCCAAATTAAATTTACACAGTTACCAAGGGCCTGGTTTGCTGTCTCGACTATGAGACAGCACAATGTATTTACTTCAACCATAGGCAACACCTTTGATATCAGCTGGTCTGTTGGGCCATTTCAGTGATTCAGGACTTAATTTTCTTCTTAGAGTTAATGAATGAAGAGGAAAGAATTTATTCTGGAAATACCAGAGGCCTAAAATAAAGTTTGACACAGAACAGAAGAAATATTTTCTGAAATGAACAGAAGAAATGGTGATTTCTTAAACCTACTTTACTGGGCAGCTCAAACAAAAAGACCTTGTGCAAAAGGTTGGAAGTATTTAGAAGAATTAGTCCATTTTTGGAGGGCAGGCCAGGACAAGAGAGGCAAAAATGTTTCTCTTTCCTTAGTAAAAGACTTTTTTGAGACACAAAGAAGCTACAAATTACATTGAATCTGCTCAACTGACAGAACTGACAAAATCTGGATGTTCAGAATGAAGGAAACTACCCAACACTTTTTCATTCAAAGGGAATGCTCAGTAGGATTCATCTGGAAGCAAAACTGCATACAATTTATGAAAAAATGTTAGCTCTGATAATTTCTCTGTAAATTCTACTTTTAAGAAAATTTTAGGAAGTGTCACACACCTACTGCCAAACCAAACAGCAGTGTCTAATTCCCTATGAAAATTCCATCTCAAAATGTTAGACAAATACTTCACATTCCACCTGTGCATCTCACATTCCAAAGAACAATGGTAAGCCCAAAAGTACAGCAATAAAACTTCCAAAATCATCAGAGAAGCCAAAGTGACTCTCACATAGTCCTAAGTGGTATGCTGCCATTCTTCTCCCTAATGCCATTCATTGAATTAATTTTTAATCACTCTGCACATTCTTGAAAGCTTATGAATATTTATAGCATTTTCATATACTTTATTAATATTTCTCCTCATACCCTTTTTGAAGCCAATTATGCTCTGCCATCAGGTTATAATTCCGTCCATGATTAATTCAAATAAACTTTGGAGCATGGCAGGCTTTATTTTTAAAATCCACTTCTGCTTAAGAGGAATTTTACGAATTATGGAAGGAGAGATCAGATGAATAATTTCTTAATTAAAGTTGTTTAGTAAATGGGTGTATTAGAATAGAATGCTACAGAATGCTGCAATACTTCAAAATTATTGTCCAAATTAAATACTGTGGGAGGACAAAAGAAGGATGAAAAATTTTCCTCTATGTTATGTTTATTGCTGAATAGAAATATGATCAGAAGAAGGCAGGAAAGAAAAGTATGTGAAGAGGAAGACAGTATGCTTGCTTTCCACTGATGTCATCGACCTCTGAAGCAAAAATGGGATTTTTGTAAATGCTGGCAACTGGTACTGCTATTAAGCTTTGCTAACCACTAACTATATAGAACAGCTTTAGAAAGCTGGAAAATAGAAACACAATCTATCAGAAAAAAGAGCATATTGGAATAGTTGATGAGTAATATGTTCACCTAAAATATAACTGCATCACCACAAACAGCAAAGAATATCCATAAAATAATATTTTCAGTGAGTGCAATTATCTAAAAAAATAACAATCGATGCTGCAAGAAAAGGACTTCATTGATCAGTCTGCTGCTGTTCAAATGGCATCTGTGGAACCCAGTGCTGGAGAGGATTTGGACTGCAACTCTGTATGGCCTCGGTTCTGTTCTGTAGGAACTCAGCTAAAGCAGGAGCTGCTGTACAGCACTCTTAGATTATTTCATGTAGAATGACATGGCGAAGGTGACCCCACCAGGGAGTCAAAGGCACCGTGTAAGCACGGCAGACACCTAGCCCCTTTACGCCCTTGGACTGAAGCAGACCTACAAAACACAAGGCAGAGCTCTCTTTAGAATGCCTGATGCATCTCCAGGACAGCTGGTAAATCAGCACAGCTTTACAGGGAGACACTAATCCAGACCTGGGAAGCAGGAAAGCCACAGAGCACCAGCGTGTCGTGTCGCTCAGGGCTCTGAGCTCGCCCGATGCCAGCCAGGCGATCT
The DNA here is from genome assembly GCA_035583135.1 of Lophotriccus pileatus. Classification (NCBI taxonomy): domain Eukaryota; kingdom Metazoa; phylum Chordata; class Aves; order Passeriformes; family Tyrannidae; genus Lophotriccus; species Lophotriccus pileatus. The sequence continues at coordinate 11,046,606 of JAWWES010000169.1, forward strand.
CTGCGTGGCGTCGCACAAGAAACAGGCTCCTGGTCTTACTTAATAGCAGCCCATCAGGAAAACAAACGGGGAGGAATGATACTGGATCCAGAAGATCAATCAGCAATCAAAGAAGAGGCAGTTACATGACAACACAATCTGTTCTGGCCCCAAACCATAGTGACAAAACTGTTCTGAAGAAAATGAAGAAATTAGAAATATGCCAAGAAGTTTTTAAAGGAATTTTAACAATTCTCTGAGAAAAGTAGATTTAAAGAAGCAAGTCAGCACAACAGATGCTCAGAGGAGGATAAATAGAGACCCAGAAAAACCTGTAAGTGGACCTAAGTAAACGTGACATTCTCTCAAGAATTACCCAGATCTTTTTCTTTAATTTCTCCAACCGAAACTAAGTAAAGGAAAATATTTTGGAAATTCATTTTGTAAAGAATTTCCAAGGCATGCAAAATACTTTATTTCATTAAAGCTGCTCTGACCTGCCGAGTAAAAAGTAAAAAAATTAATGTAATTAATTTAGAAGTACAAATCAAAAGGTGCTTATTTGGACATACTGCTATGATCAAAGTGTTTTTTTCCCCTCAAAGTGCAATGCCACTGAAATTGGTATGTTTTACTCCATTTGAGTGTAATAAAAACATTACTTCAGTCAGATCCTCTCCTTCAAGGGAAACTTGAAAGGTATCAAAATGCTACCTAGCAGAAAATCGGGCCTAAGTACTGCTGCTTTTACAGTCCTTTAGAGGTTTTCTCCTAAATAAATAATATTTAGTGTCTCCCTGGTGAAATCACAAGCATTAGTCACCCCAGAGGGAAAGAAATGCAAGTATCTGATCTCAACATGAAAACAGCTTAGCTGTGGTTGTTCTGTCACCTCATCATCACAGGTGGAGATAGCAGCATATCCATCTTCAGGGTCTCTGTTTCCCTAATCATGCAAATGAACTTGTATCTTGGCACTGGAACTGGACCATTCCCCTAAGGTCTGAACTGACTGGCATTAAAATTAATTGGAGTTTTGTCATTGATTCCAGTAGAATTGAGGAGAGGCATTAAATTCTTCTTCCTTTCTTCCAACCCATCCCTCACCTGCCAGTAAGTGTCATAGACAAGTGATGAACAGAGCTGAGAAGTACAGGTACAGCTATTTAGCTAAGACTAATCATTTGTGTTTATAAATTCAAAGGCAATCATGTCACATGGACATATACAACCTTGGTTGGTTTCAACAGGAATTATGTACATAAATACCTCTGATAATCTTTTATCCATATTTAATACAACAACAAAAATCTTATGTATCATTGCCAGTTGATGGTACCATCCAGACATGTTTTTCATGTTGCTTTGCAGGAGTAACAGCTCTGGTTCCTATGTACCTTCTTGTGCTTCCTCTCTCATCTCCTTGAACAAGTACAGACACCAGAAAGCATGCAAGGATTTACACTTACACATCACTTTGTGTTGTATAGATATGGTCAAATAGGGACTCTATGGCCATCCATTTCACAGGTATTCGACCCTAGGAGGTAAAAAAGCAACAACGCAATTACTGGTCAGAAAATTAAGTTTCCTAGTGAAAAGACAAGGTATTTATTTTCAAAATGGTAAAAGATACTCTGTCCATCCTTCAGCATTTCCCATAGAGTTGATGATTTGGCATTTCATAAGAAAAATAGTGAGGACAATTGTAATTGTTTTTAAAATCACTCATTAATTTCATGTCACACACTTGGCAATCTAATTATGTGCAATAAGGTGGTGTGGGTTTTTTTTGCAGGTGGTCACCAGTTTTAAGCCAGATAAACTCAACTCTCTTCTTAACAAAGACCTTCCAAAGTATGCAAATGCCAAAATGATGGGGAATGATGATTACAGAGAAAGAGCTATCTCATTTATATAAGGGATGATGCATAAATGGAAGCATCTAGATGTTCAAGATACCTTTAGTTTCAGAAGGGAACCTGGACAGTCATATTTGGTTACTAGTTTCTAAATGGAATCTACATATTGCTACTTTTCACTGTTAGAAATTCACTGAGAAAATCTGAGAAATCTGCCCCAGATATTCATGAAAATCTAGGTTTGCAAAATTTCAAGATGTTTCATAACGTTCACAAGATGACTAGCATTCACATGCCTTACTTTTCATTCTCATGAAATTCATATATATCTTGCAAAACCTGTTTCAGTAGGATTTGAAACTTATCCTTCTTCCTTCCTCTCAATCTTTTATTTTTCCTGTCTCCCCATCCAAGCAGACAGATGCTTGCTGGGCTCTGAATAACACTACAGGCGAAGAGTGTCTCAGAAGTCAAGAGAAAATATTCATTCAAGTACATCATGCCCCACCAAGTGAAATGAAACTGCCTAAATGCCTTTATGTGAATGCATCATTCTTAAAATACAGAGCAACTGGTATAGATCAGTGTAAAAACACATACATCAGAAAACAGCTAAACAAACATGGCAAAATCCTTTTGCATAAGACCATGTCTTCTATAAGGTTTTTTTTTATTTCACGGCTTGTTTTGACTTATGAAACATTCACACAAACCGGCCTGAAAAAACAGGGAAAGCTAAACTAAAAATGCACAGTATTTATGGAAATATTTTCATAAAATTCTAACATTTTTACATGCAAAAATTCTGTTGCCAACTCTTTCATATTAAGTCAGAGAGAGAACTGAACCAACAGTGGTCATCTGACAAAGTCAACAGAAAGTTGTGTTCATGAAGATCACAGTCTAGCCTGGGAATGACTCATGGAAGTTCTTCTGATGTCAGAGATAGGTAGATGAAAACAGGCAGAAAGAAGGATTTATCTTGCTGTATTTGACAGAAACTTTCAAAAGAATAATGAAATGGCAAGCCTTATCTTCTTAGTCTCAAAGTTATAATGCTCAAGTGTTTCTTTTACAGGAAAGTAGTGACATAACTTGTTTTTCCATCAAATTTCCTTTCACATTCCTACAGGTGAAAGGTTACCATATGCTGTCTACTGCCATGAGCACTGTGAGAAGGCAGAACTGTATCGAAGTACCCAACAATAAGTTACTCTGGCAGGAAAGCACAACTGCTTTAAATAACCTCTGGCAGGTATCTTGAGCTCCTGATCTACTCTGACTTGCGATGTAAAACTTTGATTAATATTTGGCATCGTTCATACATTTGGAAGTGTTTGTAAGAGGGCTTTGCTTCAGGTCTTCTGCGTAGAAGTGATCAGTCCTAAAAATAGGATCTTTATATAAATTGACTATATTTTTTTCAACTCCTTGAGATTTTTTGATTATATTTTTAATTATGAATACAAAGAGACAAAGAAAAAAGATGTGTGTTTGTGTTTTCACATAGTGTAATAAGGAACTGGATAAATAAGGAGTGGCATGAGAGGACTGGATAAATGAGGAGTGGAAGAGCTAA
>JAWWES010000169.1:11060494-11112994 GCA_035583135.1 Lophotriccus pileatus
TGCACTCTAATGAAATAATTATCTTTGCAATAACACTAATTTACAATACACAATCCCATTCTTGCATGTAAGGAATACAAAGAAGTCTCTTTAGTGATTCATTTTATCGAAGAACATTAACTCCTAGCCTGTAAGAAAATGCTAGCTCCTCTAAGACTCTGCTTTAAAAACTAAACTTGGAGTATATGATGTCAGAGTCAGAAGTAGTAGTCAAGAAATATTTATGTCTTTATTCCTGAATTAGATACTGATAGATAAAAATTAGTATGTCACAGAACATGGAAATTGCTCAATAGCATTACACTGCTTTTCCACCCTTTGTCTACCCATATGATCCTCTGCAAACACATTTATTTAAAATTGAAATTTGTTTCTTCTTACTTATTTAGCTGGGAGTTCAGATAGGTATGGTTCCTATCATACTGTGCTTAAGTTAGGAAGTAGGGCATTAACGTGCCTAAAACCTATACCTCTTCCAGCAAGTGCCTCCACTGGAAAACAGTACCTGAGATTTAACAGGGAGTAGAACGAGGACTACTGAAAAAATCTTATCCTTCCATCACTGTCAGCCAGTAGGTGTTACCTGCCTGGTTTAAAAAAGGACAAGATTAATCCCCATAACCTTAACTCCCTTGTATAATTCGAATGCAGAGATGCTAAACTTGTGGAAGTATCTGGGATCAGGAAAGTGAAATTTGAGAAGTGATCAGTGGTGATACAGATAAGCCCATCCTAAAACATTTCCATACTTGTGCAGTCCTGGGGGCACACAGCCGGATCTCTGCTCTCCACCACATCACAGATGCCATCTGGACAAGTCTTGATGCTTGGGGTACACGTGGAATAGTTTGTGGTGATCCCTGTCAACACACAAACAGACAGCTGCAAAAATACAAGGCTTGGAAGGAAACTTTATTGCATCTTGTCACTCCACACTGACGCTCCAAAGCACAGGTTTTAAAATAAACATCTACGAATATAAATATCTGCTAAAGTTACAAGCAAGACAACAGCTAAAAGCAACTGCAAGAATCTTTTTCTTGTTATATTTTCTGCTTTTGCTATTTTTTCAGCCCTTTGGTCCTGTCACTTGCAGTTAAAGTAAGTATTGCTTAAGCAAATAGAGCACAAAGAGCTAGCTGATCAATTTGAGACTGAAGAGTGGCTTTCACAACTGAGGATGTCTCTACACAATTTTACACACAAATATGAGGGTTACAAGTGGTTGTAGAGAATTTGTGGTATTCATGCATTTTGAAGGGCTAAAGCATTGACACAGAAGCATTGCTCTGGAAGAGTCAGGAGTGCTGTCACCTGTGTGCTACACACCACAGAAAACTGAGACACTGCTTCTGTGCTCACCAACTCTCTGCTGGGGTGTACCTGCTCAGAGGCTCAGTGCTGTGTTCCAGACTCAATTCAGTCACAGAGATCGTCTTGCATCTTGCCATAGGTCACCTGTTCCAGTTACACTGCTGCAAGCTCAACTACCTGGTGTTTTACATTTCATGTTCAGTAGGGTCAAGATCAAGAATGACCACTCCAACATAATCACATTTTCCTTCCTAGTGCATGTTTCATATGGGTATTAACTTTTTTAGATCCAGCTTCCCCGTATTGTACTATACTTTGTATAAATGAGTTTATATCTACTGAAGTCAAATGCACTACTACAACTAAACAGAAGTTTAATTTCACACAATATAAATGTACCTTTTCCACTGCCTTGTCTCCACTGGCATCTTCCTGTTAGTACTCCCAGGCCACCACACTCTTCACATTCAGCATGGTGCTTACTTATAGCACAAGATTCAGGGCAGTCCTCTTCTGTTTTTAAAACTGTTGGGAAAAGTGTTTGCTGTAAGTTCAGGACAAAGGAGATGAACACACAAGCAAGTCAGCTCAAATTAGGAAAACTCTGTTTCTGGGGATAGATAGGAAGGAAAGAAAGATGAAAAAAAACAGTGAAAGACTGAACACTGTCTGACCCAATTATCAGTAAATTTGGATAACCATTAAAGAAAAGTCCAGGTGTTTCTTTTCTATGAAATAAAAGATTTCATAGCAGCAAGATCATAATGGCATGGTTATCTCTGCTTGATAGCACTCTGTCACTGCCTAGAATTGTAGATATGTGCTAACATACCAATAACAGAAAAATGGAGATCACAAGTACTTGCAGCTTCATACAGAACTTTTAATTAAGAGAAAACACTTAGTTCTTGGGCTAACAGGGTAGTAGCCCAAAGAGCATCATCTAGAAATGTATGTTTTCAGACAATACAAGGCTTTTGCAAAAACACAAGTCTACTGCAGGCTTTTGTTTCTTTTTCTTCAATCCATTTGCTCTTGTAATAGGAATTCTCATATGGTAGAAGGGACAGGAAGTGATTATCAGGTAGAATTGTAAGGGTTTGCATAAAATGCAATATAGTTTGCAGAGAAATTAGTATGTTTCCAGTGAAAACCTCTTCTACTGTGGCTGTTATAGAATGCTTCTAACATCTTTCCCCTTAAGGGTGGGTCATCACACTGCCCTTATGAACTTTTCAGTAAAATGAAGTCAAGTGCAATTGCTACAAGAATGTTAAGAAAACTTAAAAATAATTTAAAAAAAAATTGGAGAGAGAAGGTGGGGAGAAAAATTATTTTTATATTTTTATATCTACATATATATGTAGATAATAAATATACTTAGGCCAGAGATTTCTTGTTTCATATAGATAGATACATATATGCACACTCTTTTTTCTTCCATGGGAACATGTGAAATACAAAATAAAGGTCACACAGACACACTATTAAGGATTCTTCTAACTCAAATGTCATCATGAACATTATGAATTGCGTATGATACACTGCATTAGTTCTGTGCATTAGTTCCTCAAACAAGTGTCTGCTACAGGAAGGTCTGAATCAAAACTCAAAACACAATCTTTGCAATCTGTATCTTGTTGCTTAGATTAATATTCATTGTTAATGCCATCAGTCTGTAGATCACCCTACTACTGCTACTGGCATCACTAATACCAGTGACACAGTAAGTGAACAGTTCTGACTGGGGTACTTACGAGTTCCTTCCAATACAACAGTGAGGAGGGTCTTGGTGTGTTTCCTGCTCTGCTTGTCTGTAGCTTGAACAGTGTATTGTATTTCCTTGCACTCAGGTCTGCGCAGCACAGAGGAATCGTTCACATAAAGGCTTCCGTATTTGTCTTCTCGGCCTTGAACGATGCCAACGGGATAGCAGCTTGCATTGGGGGGCAGCAACTTGTAGGTGATGTTTACACCACGGAATTTCATGCAGTTTTCAATGCAGATTTTTCCTATCTAGGCTCAAACATCAACAAAGAAATCACAAACAACAGAAACAAAACCATACATAAAAAACATCTGAAATAAAATGAAGGATATTACCACTTGCAGAATTCAGCATTTATTTTGGGTTTATAGATTTTATATTTTACTGCAAATGCTTTAAATGAGATGTATTCTCAGTAAAAATGAGAGGTGAAGCATTACCATTGTCTTTAGGTTAGCAGTGGAAATGCAAAAAGCCTTGACCCAGAGAATCAGTAGTATTCGGTGCCTGCTGCTGATGGTCAGCAGTGCTCAGTAACAACAAGACCCTTGGGAAGTCTCAGTTCAGTCTCTGCTCTGTCCGAGGCTGACTAGTGAAAAAAAATATGGTCTTTTTTGAGAAAGCAAAGAGCTCAGCATGAACAAAGCTAAGATTCTTTTCAAGTAACATAAAAATTGCTATTACTTCATGTTTATAATATTACAGTCAAAAAGTTTCTGTCCAGCAGAGTTCTCTGAAAGCCTTAAAAGGAATAAGAACCTCATTGTTTCCCATTTGCAATTTTAAAACATTTTCATCTAAAAATTAAAATATATTGGTTTGCCATAGTTGAACTTGTGCCTGCCAGCATATCTATGCTAGAACACTCCTCAGCCTGAAACACACCATCTAAGAAGCACAGGAATGTAAAGCACAATGTCCTGTCCAGCTCCTACAGGAACTGATCCAAAACTCCCGTTGGTTTTTCCATTTACAAGAGTGGGATTCAGATCAGGCCCAGAAGCATTGGCTTCCTTTGCAGGGAAAACCACAATGTGAAGGGTGGGGTGTTATTGAAGGGAACTTGGTGATGGATTATTTTCAAATGCCGCAGTTCAGAAATGTTTTCAAGTAACACCACTGCTGGTAAAAGCATATCTGTACATCTTGGTTTCAGCATTCTTATTTAAAAACGTAACAAAAAAAAGTTTTGTTGTACTAAGACCTCTTCCCATGAACTTGGACTATTTAAAGTCAGAGAGGAAGCCTTTGAAGTTGTATAAGCGTACTTTGATATAGGGTAGTCCCACTTTATCTAACTTATTCCCATTCACATCACTGATGGGTCATTTGGCACCATTTTTGTTGGGGTTTTTTTGGTGGCAGGATAACATAGAAAGACTATTAAAGCAATCAGAAGCTAGGCCATTTCTTTCTGGCTGTCTCCACTCTGTAGCATGCTGGGACTGGCAGGAAGAAAAAGAGGACCAGATTTCCACTGTTCATAAACTCTGTCTAGACACAAGGTCTAGACATGTCCCTTCCAGAACCACGTCATCTCAGCCTTGGTGCTGCATTGCAACTGGCAGCAGTTTGCAGCTGCTGAGATGGCGTTCCCTTGAGGCAGTAGGAGAACACAATGATATTCAATGGCATTGACCTTTATATAGATTACAATGAACTGCCCTCTCTCTGCCAGTTACTCTGCCATAACTGCTGTTTCCAGGCACCTTTCTGATCAACAGAAATTTTCTTCAATGGGGCAGGCAGGATCCTATAAATTCAGGGTCTCTGAAGAGCAGATTATCCTTAGAACAGCACATTGGCCAGTTTTGTTTTCTCTGTAAAAATCTGATGAGAAGCTAAAAAGGTCCCCCCTCCAGAAATTTCTGCAAGACAGATGAAGATAGACTTTCTCTTTTTGCCTGATTCCACTAAGGAAAGCCCAACCTTGTAATTTTGCTCTGCTCCACAAGTTCTGGAGTCAGCACAGCTCTCAGCTGCAGCAAAGCACAGCTCTATGGGAAAAGGGTGGAAGAAGCCAGTTCCCCTTTCTCAGGAGGGTGAAAAATCAGGTAATCAGGGTTATCAGGGTAAAGGGTAATCAGGATTAACATCAACTTATAGGGAAGGAACCCTCAAGGGTGCATTTTGCAAGACTCTCGATAGTTAACATAGAAATACCACTATCAGAAATAGGAACAAAAAATCCATCTCTTAAGCTCCAGAGTTTACTGAAGTCTGGATAATGATAATGTTCTTCTTCACTGAATTCTGGGGACATTTGGACATATAACCTCCCTAAAAATCTCAGCCAATGTTATTCATCATTTGTCTCAGTAAATGTCAATAGATCTTTAAGTCCTTTGATAAGTTAAATGCCACTGGGCAAGCCTGTACCATCAGGCCATGCTTCTGTTATTCAATTCATTTAGCTGCTCAAATAGACAAATGGCATCAGCCCAGCAGTTAATAATTTCTTCACGCTCCTGTGTTTTCCTTAGGGCAAGAGACAGTTCAGCCTTCATATTGATTTGGCCCAGTACTTTTCCTGACTGCTCTGGCACATCACGGCTAATTATGCAGCCAACTTTAATAATGTGAAGTGCTGGGGACTAAGCTGCTTACATTGTCTTGTGCTCCAAGCTGAGCACACTGGAAATTCAAACCCAGCCTCAGAAATGAGTGGATGACACTGAGAACACCACTTCCAGAGCCAGGATGAGTTTTGCACTTCCCTGCTCAAGAATCAGAACAAAATCTCTTTGTGAATTTGTGTTTAGAAAGCACAAAGAAAAAAGATCTCTCCCCAAAGACTTGAAGGAATTCTTGCCAGGAAAAGTTTTCCCTGCTACTACTGCCACCCAGTGAAACTGCACAATTAGTGGGAAGCACTACTGTTTCCAGAAATCCTATAATTCCTTTTCAGATGTTTGACTCTCATGACAACATGCAAGACCAGCAGCTTCAAAAGTCAACTTTTTCTGGTTCTTTTATTTTTGTTTGTTTGTTTGTTTTTGTTTTGTTGGGTTTTTTTTATTGTTTGTTTTGTTTTGTTTTGCACTCTGAAACTAAAAATAAACACATACTCCCAGATTTTAAAACTAATGTGTTCAAGCAATCTAGATATGCATAGGTTGACATGGTTGACCAAATTTAATGTGGAGCTCATTCATCCCTATTATTGTATGCATACACCTATATATAAAAACACACACAGAAAAAAACCCAATCAATTAGTCTAAATTCATGCACACCTAACAGGTAAGTTTTCATGCTTTTTACATTCATGTTGTGACAGTCATGTTGTGATAAAGATACTGTTGGGGCACATTTCCAGATGCTAAGAGCTTAGACTATAAGTATCTTACACACCTATGCTATTACTTCTTTTAGGGGGAAACCCACCAGTTTCACCCTAACCCCAGGCAACAGGGGAGAGTAAAGCTTTCACAATCTGGTGCTACAAAAACCTCAAGGGTAAAATCAAAAATAATTTGATATTCACAAAAAGAACAGAATAGCCTCTGTAGTTTCTAAAGACTGCAAATTGAAAAGCTGCAGCCACAAGGCATCATAAAATGTCAGAAAGGAGTAGCTTTTCGTAGGGAGACCGCTATGTGAGCACTCGTGTTATCTTTCTCTTATTTAGAATACTCAGTGCAGACTGTGGACAAAATGTCCCTTGTCAGAGCAGTAGCATTTTTATTGCTGATGTGCAGCTCGTTCTGTACTCTGAAGAGCTATCAAGCCACAGTGTATTTCATCAGATTAAATAAAAGAACATGCAATATATCTTATTTCCCTTTTTCTTTCTTTTTACAATTTGCCAGAGGCTTAAGGATTAATAAAACTTAATTCTTCCCTAAAAGTCCTCTAATGAATTGGTTTTCTCTGCAATTGGGATGATCATATTTTAATCTCAGTCCTCCTCTCTGCTACACTAGTTACAAGGCGTGTTTTCCAGCAGCTCTCCCAAAAAGGCTCATCACTGATGTTTTTAATATTCACTTTCATAAAATGAATTATATTGAACTAGTTCCTTATTAATGTACATGTTCCACAGGAACTACATTGTAATTTTCCCCTGATTAACATCAACCTGTTATAAAGTGTTTCTGGGAAGCATTATTAATGGCAATGGTGGTGATTAAGCTAAAATGAGGGTTAAGTTAGGATACACATTAATTACTGATTAGCCATTATCTAAAGAAAAGCCATTAATATACTGGAATATGTAGAGCTGGGACTCCAACAGCTGGGCAAATTGCTTTTTTTTCTCTTGATATTTTTCCAGTTATTCATGCCTAAGCCATTCATGGTTGCAAATCCTCCTGTCCATAACACAGATTATTTTTCTCTATTAGTACTTCCATGTGTGGCTCTTTCTCTATTATTATGTGATGGGAGAGCTACTGCCCAACCTATCTGCTACCCACTGCATCCAACACCAATCATATTGGTATCACATTTTTCAGTGATTCTACTTAAAACAATTAAAAGCAACAAACAGTTTAACACACCTTGCCCCAGTGATCCATCTCTAAGCTCTATCAGAAGGTGAATGTAAAATTAACACAGTTCTTACTTGTGCAAAGCGTTCAGCGTTTCTGTTCACTGTGAACTGGTAAGTCATGTTTGAAAACTGAATGCTGACAGGGAGGATGGAGACATTGAAATGAAGCATCACTGATCTTTCTGGGCCATGAAATTCTGTGTCATTCACCAAAACATCCAACTGGAAGTAACGATGCTCTGTGACTGAAATGCTTTTGTTCAGTACCAGTTCTGCAAAGGAAAAAGATTAGTCTATTACCAGCCCACATTATCTGTAAGTGTATATTTTGATACAGCAACCCCAACAAAAATAGACATAACAAAATTAATTATATATCTCAAAATTTCCTTACAGGAAACAGAAGGCAATATAGATAATAAATATGTTCTTATGGAGTTATGCCTGTGCCATTCAAGATATTTGGGAGGCCCTCTTCACTTCTTACCTACTACGCTGAGAATCCTACAATCAGAACCTCTTATCAGTTTACAAAATATCATTCTACACGCTTCTTATCCCAGAGATGCACAAACTCCATTCTTTCAATACATGTTTAAAACTCGGTGTTTTCTTAACTTGAAATTTCTCAGCTCTCTTTGGCTCAATATTTATAAAATGCTTACAATAGCTTACTCGTCAATTACTAACAAGCAACTTCTCCTTTATCTGAAGAAAGAGACCTTACTGTACTCATGTCGAGTTCCCCTCACTTGGCTGCCATTTGGGCTGAAGTGGATTTCATCAAAGATGTGCTCCACATGAAATGTTTCACTTATCCAGGGGTCATCAGTGACAATGGTTCCTGTGTATTTCTTTCTGCTGCTTTCAAGGGGATAAATGGGTGTGGTGTCTGCATCGTACACAGTCAGCGTCGCAAGAACAGTTCCCTAGAAGGAAAAGATAAATGGCATTGCTGAATGACGTGTTTTGGAGATTCAAATATTGGTCAAATAAAACCTTACAACTTTCAATGAAACTCATTCAAATTAATTTTAAGATTCAGGTTATCACTATTTCACAGCTATTTGGATCTGAGTTAGAAGCTCAAAAGAGGATGACAGTGGAAAAGAATCATTTGAGTCTGAGTCTAAATACAGTGCTAAATTGCTGAGGTAGGAAATAAGTGCACATGCACAGCTCTTGATTTTTTTCTATTCTTAAAATCAGTTATTCTACAATGCTACTTTAAAAAGCAGGTAAGTAATATCAGCACTTACAAGACATGAAATACATTCAGACAGGTCAAACTCATTACCCACATGACAGAAGTAGCCTGGGTTGTCTGCTTAGTCTACTAGATTGCTTTTCTCTATCTGAACATTGCAAGCAAAAGGCCTTTAAGATTTTTATTAGCAATTCTGTTCTTTCAGGTTTGTTTAGTCACTAGGTGGAATGTTTCCAAATCCTTTTTTTTTTTTTTTAACTACAAAGTATCACTGAAATTCACTACATTGTTAACACTTCACAGGCATGTAATTTCCAAAAGAATATTTTACTTTATAACACAGTTTTATGAGACCTTCACTTTCTGTCATCCAGAGCTAAATGAAACATTCATTTCTCCAAATTTTCAAAAATAAAAAGGAATTACTTTATGCCCAGGCAAATGGGATCTTCACAGGTGTATTGTCAAGACCTCTTCTAGTCAGAAGATGGCAGCAAACTCCCAAATTTGTCTTTTCCCTTCCAGACACAAATACAATCAAAAGGTACTTTGAAGGGAGAACTGACTACCAAAAGAGATCTTGTTGTTAGGAAACAGAAGTTCTCTCATGAAAAATGTGTCATTTAGGCCCTCAAAGAAACGCTTTCTCTATACTATTGACTTATAAAGGGTTGTTGCTTCCACGGAAGAGCCAAAGAGCCCGCCTGTATACTCTGCTGAAGCAAGTGGTGTGCGTGTGCAGAGGGCACCAAAGACACTGAGGAATTCAAATCTTTAGAAAGACCACCTTGGCGTGGTAAGGGGGAAGTGAAAGAGCACCATTAAAAGCAGATCCTGGAGCCCTCCCTTAACAGCCTGGCCCTGGAAACTTCACAGGGGCAATATTTGCCTGAAGAAGTCAACCGCTATTTCTACAGCATCCTAAGAAATGTTCTGAATGTAGTTCTGATGTCTTATATAGATTTGCGTGTATGGGACTGGTACATACATGCACTTGTTCTAACACCACTCAATTTTAATCAGCTGGGGGAAAACAACCCTGTAGCAAATAGAACAGAGCTCGGTATGGAGAGATACATCAGTCTTAACCATGGACTCAGCAACTGACCTTGGAAACTGCTCAAATTTCTTCGCACTGTTTGATTACTAATCCAAACTCTTCTTTCTCTGAGGCCCAAAGAAGATAGAACTTGGGGGAGAGAAATCCTACAAACAGCATTTTACAAAGTATGGTGTGGTGATGGGCTCACTGCTGAGATCCACTACCCAGAACATGGTGCTTCCCAGTAATCACACCTCCCACTGCTGTGCTCCTACTTCAGGCATTAGGTAAAGGAGAACCTTACCTCTTTCCTGTTGAACTCCACAACAGCATCTGCAGTATCAGTGCCATTGGGAAGGAAGGGAGGAGAGTCGTCTTCATCCAACACATTCACCAGGAAGGGCACCTCAACCTGCATTTCCCTGAATCCCTCTCTCACGGTGCACTTGGCAATCAGCTCGTATCTCTCTCTCTCCTCTCGGTCCAGGCGCTGTGTCACACGCACACTGGTGGTGTTCTCGTTGTACCGAAAGGGCAGACCCTCAGCTGGAAAACACAGCCACAGGATAAAGAGGGACAATCACTCCCCACTATAGGGCTATGATAGTTTTCTTCTTTAATACTCTTTTGCAATCCATTTGGGCATTATGGCTACACAATAACAGACAGACTCAGAAGTGAGATAGAAGGAATTCATGTGGTTATATTAGGGTAGAGAGAAAATATGGAATAGATGAGAAGATTCTACAGTCTAGAAGCAGTACCACTGAAAGCTCAGGATACTCCCAGACTGCTTTTAGCAGGTACAAACTTCTAAAACTAATCTCTTCTTCAGGGAAGGGACAGTCCTCCTTCCCATCCCCTCTGTATATCTCAAAAGCAAAACCTTCAGGCTCAGTTCACATTTGCAATGGAACTTCCTTTACAGAATCAATCTAGAGGATCTACTACAAAAGATATCTTTAACAGTGCAGCTGTTTGCATCTATAGCAGCTACATGACCAGCTCAGTTCCAGTTTTACCTGCTAGCAGTTTGTAGGAAATGCTGAGATTCTGACACAGATGATGAACTGAGGGTAACTGGAGCTGATGAAATGTGCCAGGTGGTTTATTCTCCTTGATGTGAAAGGAGAGATCCATTTCTGTGAAGCAAAGTTGCCTTGCTGTCAGGGAACTGCAAGCTGGTGCCGTAGCATTGATCAAAGAGAGGAAAACCGTGGTGCGTGTAGCAGAGTCACATTCCTTCTCTTGGAAAGGGTGGGATGAAAGGAAGACATACAGCATCACCTTTGATAATGGCATCCAGTTTCCTACAGCTTCAAGGGGAAAAAAAAACACCAGAAGAAATATTTTACAGAAGACAAGTCAACACTTCTTTTCCTCATTTTCTACTCTGTTATTTCATAAATGATCATTTAGTCGTATTATGTGATAAAACAACTCTTCTGCTGAGAAGACCTTAAAACATAATAATCCCAGTGAGCTGAAAAACTAGGGGGCTTAGCACCAATTTTACATTATGGAACTTGACAAACATTCTTACAGCATTCTGTCTGTAAGACACTGACATAAACCAGGTCTCTGTTAGTAATCAGCTCTTTGTAGGACTGGTTTTTGAAGGGACTAGAGCAGAGTGGGGTTGAAACAGGAAAAATAATGCATGAAATGGCAACAGATACTCAGGACAGACCCATAAGTGCTGTCATTTCAGTCACTGCATTCTGACAGTTTATTCCTGTTGAGGATATGGGTCAAATTGTTTAGGTTTAGAGGACAGGCTGTTCATCATTTTGAAATATAAAGTCCTGGACAAAAGATAAAATAGAAGTTCAAAATTAACCTGTGGCATCTACTAATACACACTCAAGCCTTATTTTGATTACCTTGGTTTGACTACAGACCTAGTAGTAGATCTGTAACAGATCTAATTCACTTGAAAAAAGTTGTAGGTCACTTTGATTTGTAGGAACAAAACAAGGCTCTTGGCTGCTGGATAGATGCTCCTCCTTTGTTCAGTTACAAATAGCTGTCTGACATTCATGAACACCAAGTACCAAAAATGCAGTGAAAATGGTATCACTTTCAGATATCAAACACTCAGCACTCAAAAAATAAAACAGTAAGTGTGTGAAGTTGAAAATTTCAACATCAAGGAAACTAAGTCAGAGGGTAGAGCTGATACATGGCTTTTACAAACTTAAGACAGTTACTACAGACTCTCTCCAACAGTAAAATTTCTGCAACTCATCACAGCGCTATGCCATTAACTCTTCACCCATTTCCTCCTCCACCATCTAATGATACCTAATTTCCTCATAGATCAAAATCACCAAAACCAATTTACTGCTAGAGTATAAAAGAAGGGGGAAAAAAGGAGATAATTAATTTCTGTAGTTCAACAGTAAGCTTCTCTAACAAAGCCAAATCTCAAGAGAGGGAGAGAGAGCTACAATTAACCATTTCTTCTAAGAGCTCTTTAGTGTTAGATGCAAATGTGCTTTGTGAATCCATGTTACCAGAATTCAAGAGTTTGAACCTCTCTAACAAGCTTGGTCTGGGCACTAAGCACTGGAATTTGCCTCACTTTCATCAGTAGATGAACAAAGTTGAAACCTCAGTGTAAAGCTGTGACTTACATGGCTGTGGAATGCAGAAAAAAAATATTTCAAGTAATGCAACTTTCCCACCCTACTGGAGTCCCCAGTGTGAGCAACTGGATCTGTCCAAGGTCAGCATTTGCTTTGGCATATTGTTCCCTGTTGCGGGTTTCAATAAGGCAGATTCCTCATTTTAAAAGGGCAGGTGTGGTGTTTTCTTTTTTAAATGTGATGCTCATCTTCTGCTGGAGAACTCTCATCATCTGAATGTATTATTCTCTAAGAACAGATACCTCAACAAGAAAAGCTAGTCTTCTCATACTTACACAACATGTTAAAGTCGTCTCTATCCAGGGTTTTGCTGAGGTAGAGAAGTCCTGTTTTCTCTCTGATTTGAAACCAATTATTTTCATGGGATCTTGCTCGAGAAATTATGAGATTCTGGCACAGATGAAAGTGGGCCACTTCCTCATGTGCATCCTTCAAGGCGTGGATGCGCAGGAGTGGCATACCTGCTGGCTCATCAATGTACACGTTCTCCAGGTACTCTTTCCTGGGGAAGTAGAGACCAAAGGCAACTGCAAAGGAAGGCATACAAGAGAAGAGGTAGTCCCAGTTAAATGATTTCCTGCACTGGCATTTTCTTAAGACATTTATTAAGGAAGCAAAGGTGTCATTCTCTAAAAAGTAAAGAAACACTAAAAAAGATGTGGAGAAAGGCAGATCCTCATCTGGTGTAAATAAATACAGTTTTACTGCACTATAGCCAAGGAGAGAGACACCAAAAACGTGCTCTACAGTTTATGTTCAAGTTACAAAATCATCTACTTTTTGGAAGCAAAACTGCCTTGCTGTAGACAAGGTCCAGTTTAAGCAGAACACTTAAGGAAGCTCTGCTTGCCAAATTTTACTTAAGTTTCTACCTGGCACTCTCAGCTGTAATTCCATTGAAAGCCTAAACATCCTCTCTGTTGAGAGAAAACACAGAAATGTATCAATGGCTTACACATTTTTCCTCAGATTACATAAAACCTCTCTCACACAGGAGTCCTTTTGTGGCTCCCTCCCTTTTTCAACATGCCAGCATGATGCTTTCGGTACAGAAATTGTGAGTTGTTTAAAAAAACTGATATAAAAGTCTTGTAAGTATTTTAAATATGACAGATGAGAAAGCTAAGAACTGAATGAGGATGGAAATGTACATTTCTTTTTAGTACAATGGTTGTGACTGACCCGATCATCTCTCACCCTGGCACTGCAGATATTAACATTTAGTAGAGCTCTACTACCCCTTGATGCTCATTTCTTCAACTGATCTCATCTTACTAGGTCATTTTGCAATGGCCTCTCTACCCATTTCCAATTGTTTCCTTCCAATTTCATTTCTTTGCAAATATGAATCACAGTGGAACGCTCGATAAGCAAGGAAGGGACGAAGTGATGCTCACTGCACTCATATGCACTGAAATACTGGAACTGTCGCTCTTGGACTTCACATGAACTGACAGTCAGTACTTGTTTCCATCCAAAAGAACACTTGCATACTGCAGAATTGTGCATCATTTAATCCCCTTTGATAAGGAGTCAAGCATATAAAAACTCACACATCTGCTGAACAAATGTAAACAATAACAATTTCCATATGTTATTACTACAAAGCTCTCTCAGCTTAAATCAAGCCAGATACAACTGGAAATGATAGTAATGTAGCAGTAAAATTAGGGATATAATACCAAAATATCTTCAAAATAGCAACAGGATATAGCACATATTTATTTTGTATTATTATTATTATAGGATCCATACACTGTTCTCCTGAATGGAGTGCACCGCAAACAAACTGTAAACAAGAGACCTCTAATCTCATTTGGAAATACCACAGAAACCACTGTACCTTGCAATGATTCATGACATCATCAGTATCCCTGGATGCAATTACATCCATGAGATTTACAGGAGCCCATTATTTTTTCCCACATATACTTTGCAATATGTGAATAAGGTGCTAAAGCAATATGGTAGGTGAATTCACTCCAACAGACTTAAATCAAAGGGAAGCCAACGATATTCTTTTTGAGAGCTTTAGAAAAGCATTAAATCCTGACATCCTCTCTCTGGAGAAAATTATTACTTTTCATTATGGTGCTATCAACATCTTCTTTTTAAGTTAAGATTCCTGAACACTTGTAATAAATTTCAAATATTTTTTCAGTCCCCCCTCTCATTTTTGAAGTGAAGGAAAACCTGGGAACATGAGCTAGCAGAAGTCCTACCAAAGAGGTTCATTAACAAGAGGGATGAGGTAATATCCAAATAGCAAGCCTAGTCCCAGTGCAAGCAAATAGACTCCCTTGGGGTATTTTGTACAAAAACTTGATTCTGGAACAATGAAAACTTCCTCACAAGAAACTGAACACTGAAAATTCACTACTCAAGACTAAAAAATTACTTTTAACCCACAAATGCATACAGATGAGGTTTATACAACACTAGCTACAGGAATAATTATTATTTCCTTATTTCCAAGCCTGTAGTCCTAACATGAGTGATGCTGTGTGCTCAGCAGCACAAACACATCTTGCAATAGAAGAACCAGCACTGCAGAGAGACATGAAATCACCTCCAGTCAAAGGAGTATATAGAAAGTAGAGTACATATAAATAGTATCAGTGTGCAATGTGAAAATGAAAAAGGGGGAAAACGGAATATTTTGAGTAGCAATTATTTGTTTCCTTGTGTTAAATAAGTGTACTAATATTTATATGCTTTGCTCTGTAAATTGGGGCTAACACTGCATGAGAGCACAGTTGTGTTTAACCAAATACATAAATAATTATGACAGACATGGCCACTTAAATGCCTAAAACCTTGCAAGAAACTACACCTCAGTGGAGATCAGCATACTGACTGCTCTGCACTCAAAAGAAAAAGTTAATATTTATGCTGCAGACTCTCTGAAGTTCTTTGGCATCAGTTCACAGGAGGAGTCTTCTCCATCATCAAAAAAACCCCTGTAACATAAAAATCTGATTTCTCTGTAAATAACAGAACTGCAAAACCATGCTTTGTATTTTGAAAAGAGAGGATTCCTTCATAATATAATTTAGAATTTGCACCACTAATTAACCAGAAATGTATCTCAAAAGTTTAAAAACTGAGATTAACTCAGTTAGAGCATGGTGCTAATAATGCCAAGGTCAGGGTGAGATCCCCAGAGAGGCCACTCACTAAAGAGTTGGACTCGATGATCCCTGTGGGTCCCTTCCAACTCAGAATACTCTGTGACTCTATCCTGAATTAAAAGCCACTTTAAGCAGGGAGGGAACGCTGCTGTAGGGATTTTAAGTAGAAACAAGACCTTTTACTCCTCGATTCGCAGTTAAAAGCTGATGAAACTAAATTTTGTCCTTAAGAAGTGGTAGTTTTTAGTACAGAGCAGACTTCTATATTGAGGACAACACCCAAGGACAGTTTTAAGTGGATATGTCATACTTTCACGTGTAACTTGAAAATGTAAAGAAAGGGTATTTCAAGTGAAGAGACTTTACAACACCGTAAAATAAATGTTTAAAAAAAAAAAGAAGAATTTGATTTAGCCACGTAACAAGATTCAGCAAACATTTGAAATTACTGGGATTTTGTAAAGTTGTTTGTGTCATCCTAACTCCATTTCAAGCACTGAAAGAGATGAGAGATATGCAACAGACTGCCCAGGTCACAACTACACTCTGAATATAAATCTCAGGAGGCAAATCTTAAAGGAGACCTTTGAAGTAGAAACGTAGCATCCACATCTCATAGCTGTGTTCATTCCTTTAAGCCCCAGTGAGTTAAAACCAGATTCAATAAACTTGCCATCTGGCAAGTATGCTGCAGGAGGAAGAGGTTCTAATCCTGGCCACAGTTCCTTGTGTCCTGAAAAAAAAAAAATCCGTTTCCAAGGACTTGTGCAAGCTTCCTATGGAAGCCAGATGGAGTTTTTAATGAATCTACCATTTAAATAAAGAGGCATTGAGATGGTTACATTCAAAACTGATTGTTAAAGTGCTTTTGCTTAGGAATTAAAAGCAGAGAAAAATTTCACATTACAACTTGAAATACACCACGAGAAGGTTGTGCTCTGTAATACACATGAGTAACATAATAGACAGAGTGTTGCTGAAATATTTTGGGATCTCTGCACTTTTTTTTAGAGGATGCTTCAGCTCTCCATACTACAAACAGCACAGGAAACATGGCAACCTCTGATGGATGAGCAATATTATGGGATAATAGCATATCAGTAACACACAGAAGAGCAAAGTGATCACGTTTAAGCGGATGTAATGCTACTAACTAATAGCTCCTACAGGAAATAGATACAGTTATGACAGCAGTTTTCCAGTTCAGGGAGAGAAAGCAGGTAAAATGAGAGTAGAGAAATGAGATTATATGTACTTTGAAGCCTTCATGATTGCCTTTTGAAATAAGGCAATTTTTCATGTGGCTTTTTTCAGTCATGAATGATTAGGTAAATAATGCCTTTTTTGATAAAAATTGATTTTTTATTTTGTACACAATTTGCTGCAGAAAACTTTACATGTTTTCAGTACTTTTTATGCATGATACTCCAGTTTTGAGTAGTACTGGGGGACAACTGGATGAAAACTGTTAAGTGGACCATAGAAACATTATATTCTTACGATCCACGATAACAAAAAACATGGTTTAATTTTTTAGACACAAAATGAAGCGGCATGAAATTTTTTTATTAGCATAGGAAGACTTCACTGGAAGACATTCTCCCAAACAATGTCTGTAACCATCTTTCAAGCTACAACTGCAGATT
Organism: Lophotriccus pileatus; assembly: GCA_035583135.1. Taxonomy (NCBI): domain Eukaryota; kingdom Metazoa; phylum Chordata; class Aves; order Passeriformes; family Tyrannidae; genus Lophotriccus; species Lophotriccus pileatus. The sequence goes on from JAWWES010000169.1 coordinate 11,077,746, forward strand.
TCAGACAACCTGTTTTGAAATGAACCATCGGAGTCACAAGATTTGTCCTGGGAAAGGACATGCTCAGATAACTGGAAAAACATCTCAGGTGTGGGTGGATCACCTGCAGAGTCTCAAAGCATGTTAGAAATGGTGATAAGTCAGGACAACCAGCACACAGTGGGGCTGCTGGTCAGGAGCATTCCATTACCCTGGACCACAAGACAGAAGAACCAACTCCAGTATCCTCCTCTGAAGAGAAGCTTCAAATGACTGAAATATAACATTACTCTCTAAGTTATTTTGGGTTTCATTACTCATGTAATCAGAAAAGTGTCTCTCAAGCCTAAGTGTTTTCTACCTTCGAACTTCTTTTCACTAGTTGGTGTTATAAGTTACACTTTAGTCCAGTAGATGAAAATATTCACAGATCTCAAGGTGCCTGCTGGTTGAACGTGCACTTAAAAACACGGGTTTGTGTTTTTAAAAAAGACATAAAGGAAAAAAAATTAGCAAAATGGAATGATGGTTTTCATTCAGCAAGTATTATACTCCTATATAATCCACATCTGACAAAATTTACTCAGAGCTTGTCAGTATTTTGGAGGATAACACAACTTATTTAGAACAGAACAGCCCTCAAGCAGTCAAAATCCTTAATCAAACACTGATATGCATCTTCAAGAAAAGGGGGGTGCTTTTAATGAAATGATAGCCCTATCATTGTAACATACAGGATTTAATGATATAACAGATGAATATGGGAGTCTGTTGTTAATAATCCTCCATTTGTTATACAGCATCAGATTTCAACAAGCAATTATCTGCCAACGTTAGTTTTGTGTTCCTGAAATAATTATCTTTACTTCTGACGAGTAGCCATTATGTTCCATTACTAGTATTAATATACCTAATGTTCGATTCATCAAGAACAAGGGCAGTAATGCACTTGTATATTTTAAATTAAAGGACTTCCTCACTCAATTCCCTCCTAGTCCCTACACAATTAGGAAATAAACTTGCCCTCACAAACCAAAAAGTCTGCAATTTAGAAAAAAAGCCACTTGTCACCTAATAGAAAATCAGTATGAAACAGCAGAGCTAGAAACAACACTTGGGATTCGATCGTCAGCTGACCAGGCGGCCACAGCAAGAGTCAGCCTGTGCCAGGCAGGAACACAGCACCGGTGCCAGAGGGACCCTGGGGCCACTGAGCCTCCCCTCACGTGCCCACCCAGCCAGGCAGCAGGGCAAGCCAGCCTGCCAACCACCCTGGGTGCACGACCAGCACCCAGGGACACTGCTCCTGGCACAGATCATAAACATTTCTTCTGGTTTTATACAGACAAGTCAAATTCCACCAACAGCTCTCCGAGTTTAGGTTGCAGCATTACTGCCAGGTGTACTTCCTAACGTGTTTGAGGGTCACTGGGACAATGACAAATAGAAGAACTGTCATTCACTTAATTAACGAGCAAGACATTAACATGGCTCAGCAGCACGACGTTATTTACTCCTAGGTGTGCTATTTTTAAGCTGATCATTACAGAAATTGTAACAGATATGGCATGGACCACAAAACATAAGAAACTCTATTAAAGTTAAAATGAAATAAGTTAGTTTTTTACAAAGCTGCTTGTCTGGGCCCCAGGTTAGAGTGGACTGGGGAAAGACCTCTGTAGAGCTTTACACCAGAATTTTCTAAAAGTGTACTCCATCTTTAGGGAGCTGGGTAATTGCTAAGTTTCACCTGTTGTGTACATTTAAATGCAGCACAATTGTTAGAGAATGATAGAATGAATTTCAATAACAGCAGTATCAGTGAAATACATGTGTTTTACAGAACATGATACCTCCAGAGAAAACAGGTCCTTATGAAGTGATGGTAAGCAGAAACAGTACTTAACAAAAATATACTCCAGACCTGTTAAACTGGTCTGCTTTAAGTTAATTGCCTCTCTTGTGATTTCCCTCAACAGATTCCCATGCTCGTACTGAAAACAACCCTACATTTTAGACTGAAAATATAGAAATTAGGTAGATAGAAATATTAGATTAAAAAAAACTCAGTCAGCCACGTATATTGACCTGGTAGTCAATAAATGAGAACGAATTCTACAAGACAGTAGTAAGACAGACGTGGTAAAGCCAAAAGATGGATTTGACAAAATGAAAGCTTTTCTTTCTTTCACACATATTGAACATAAATTGTACAAATGTCAAGATCAAAGACAGACCCTAAATTTACCAAAAAGAAATTAATTTGGATGTGTAAGAACTGTGGAAACTCTGTGCAGCTCAGTATCTACCAGAGAACGGGACAGCATTTGCACTGAAGCCCTACTTACCAGTTCAGACCGAGGTCAAACCTGTGCCTAGGCTTTCCTTCCAGAGCCTGTGCTTCTATGTAAGTTTTAGAAAATCGCTTTTTAATTTTAAGTGCAAAAAATGCTAGAACTTTCTTTCCTCTTGCTTTCTTATGATTTGTCACTTGTTTTGTTTGGTTTCATGTTTTTTGGGAGGGGGGTTGGTTGGTTGGTTTTTGGTGGTTTTTTTTGTTTGTTTTCAGATTTGAGGTTTTGTTACTTTAGCAAAAGGGCAAGTTTTTGATGCTTCACTGTTCTACATAAGTAAAACTTAAACCATCCCTCATAGAAATTAACATGAATGGAAATCTTCTGTGAGAGATTGAAGGGGCTTCTGAAAATTCTTCAGATCCTGATTCTGCCATTCCTATGAAGTATGGCTTAACTGCTTGAGAATACCTGGATATAATTTTGCTCTGCAGGAGTATGAAGCTGAAATGTAAGACAAACAAACTTACTATTGTTTTGCGTCACAAATTATATCAATAAATATTTAATAGAATTTGTTTACATCTGGGTCAAATTTAGGGTGTTTATATGGCAGCATAAAAAATGAAGATGACATAATGGTTCATTTTCATACCGCTCCAGCTCTGTACAGAGTCAATTTAGCATGTTTCATACCTCTGTATTTCCAGTGACCTCTGTGTATTTTGCTTCGAGAATTAATCCAAATTTGCAATCATCACAGAAATGATCTCACAAAGAGAGCCCATGCTTGCAGCCCATTTTTGTAACTAAACAGCACCTTATTCAGTGCAAACCTTCTAAAGAAAAAGGGACACTAAGAACAAGAAAAAATAGTTCTTAAAAGTAGTAGCCGAATCTTTGAACACAGACAAAGCTTTCAACAATTCCTGCATCAGAAACCAGGAAGTATGTCCACTGAGATGCTATCAGTACTTCCCTAGCACTGGAAACATTGCCTAATCCTATGTACACTTTTCATTATTTTTTTAAAAAGGTAAACTGTAATAATTTGCAGTTGAACTTGATGATCCTCGTGGGTCCCTTCAAACTCAGGACATTCTATGATTTAATAATAATAGTTCATAGCATGCATTCTGTGAACATACTGCCCCCACAGCAGGAACTGGATAGGGCTGGGGTCTAACCTAGTACTGCTGAAGATAAACAAAATAAGAGATGGTAAAGTGTTGCAATGCTTTGTAAAACTATGAGCTCTGTCAGAGACAGACTCTGCAAACACTGATTCAGTCTAATCTAACACTTTTCAGTAATTTTCTTTTGCTTTCACTAGTTTCAATGAACCCCAAAACCCCAACACATTCGAGTCTCATTCATGTTGTTCGTATTTCTACCAAGAGGAATTATTCTGCATTCTATGACCAGAGATGCCAAGACAGTGGACTCAGTCTCCTGTTTCATTTCTAATTTTTAAATAAAGATTTGTTTTTCTAGTCATCCCTCTGTGCATGCTCCCTCCGTGCCTTCTGGAATGTGTTTATGTATTATATATGCATAAAGATGGTGATAATGAGAAGCTAGAGAAGACCAGTGACGTATGTATCACTGTTCTGTGATAAAACTGACATACGCTAATTGTAAATCTCAAACCCATAAAATCCTCAATTAAAAATGTAGTAACATACAAGTGCTCTAAATTCTTGTTATACTTTAATTAGCTTTCACATGTATTTACTTTAACAGTGCTGCGCTCATATGGAAGGTAAACATTATAGCAGCGATTAGGAGAACAAGACACTGACAACTAAATATATTCATTTCATAAAAACTTGAAAATAAATCACAAGACACTCTTATCTGCAGAAATTGTTCAGCCTACTTGACAAGATGAAAAGATCCTTGAAGGCAAAGACAAATAACTTTAAATTCATTATCTTAGTTAAAAGGACATCAGTATCACAACGCATTTCCTACACTAAGATATACATGTAGATCACTGTGCTACTCCTTAATAAAGTACTAAATTTTCACAATCCCAATTCATGAATATGAATGAAAAACAATTAACTGTTGATTTATGACAAAGATTTGTATATGCACAAGCTCCTGCATTCCGTTACTACTTAAGCTCAAGTTTCCCCATTTCCTTTCCTCCAGCTGCACTTGATTCTGCATCACCAAAATGAATGCAAGTCTTCCTGTCAATTATAGATAGATGGAGTCAGGCATAAGGGATCACTTTCTGACAGCTCAGTGCAATTCACAAACACCTCCATCCATTTCCTATGCCCAAGCCATCTTCATACGGAAAATACACCCAAGTGAAATAGGTACCAATACTTCTCACAAATAGCAAATTTTCTCCCTCAGTATCACTGGATTACAACAATTAACAAAACCTTGACCAAATGGTAAAAGTGTGGAATAACTGTACAACGTCTAACTCAACAAGATCAACCCCTGTACCTGGACTGTGGCAAGAGGGACCTGATTTTCAGAGAAAAGCTGTATTTTCAAAGAAATCTTTCTCGTTTTCTAGCGAGTGGATGACTTTACAGCATCTGGACTGAATTTTTACTTTGGATTCTCCATTGTTGCACAGGAAAATCTATTTTCTATATTTACTGCAGATGTGTAAAAATTAGCCCGCTAGACCACATATAGTGACATAGGAAATAGCTCAGCCTGAATTGTGTTTTACCCATATCTAATATCTCTAGCTCCCCTTATTTTCTGCAATTCGTGCAGTTTATGAAAGAGAGACATAGCAGTGTAATTACTGCCTTACAGCAGGAGGCAATCAATGAAAACTTTTGCTGCTGGTAGTTGAAAAGTTGCCAGAAAAATGGTAATGACATGAATGTCCACCTCTCACAGGAAAGTGCTCTGTTATTAAGAGCTGCTATTCTCTTTTCAAACACTCAAGGGAGCTATGAGCCTGCTGTTCAATTTTTCAGTCCAGGAAGCAAAATCTCAGCATAACTGTGAGCTTATTTACTGACTGATTTATTTAAAGTTTTGTCATAAATTAACAGAGCATTTTGGTTTAATTATTGTATTTTAGGTGTAGTTTGCCATATTTTAGGTGATCTATGAAATGAAATAAGAGAATATAAGTTCTTCTCATATTGTTGTTTTTTTAATATTCAACTTCTATTATCTTTTTAATAGATATACATATAAGAACTAAAATACTGTTAGGACACATCTGCATTTGAACCTCTAATTCCTTAAGACACATGGCAGAGAATACATTTTCCTAAGTACTCTTACAAGGCAGACCTGCTTCTAAAACAGGTTCACAAAGATCTATTTTACACCTGCCATCATTAAAAAGAAAAAATCATAATAAAAGGACAAGACCCGCCCCTCCCCACCCCCAGCTGTCAAAATCACTGCTTAATAAAACAGAAATTTTCCTTTGGGGACTTTCAGTCATTACTGCACAGTAGCTAGTCATTATGCTGTCGTCTTAAAGTATAAATGTTGTCAGCAAAAGGGCAGAAATTGTATTGACAAGGCTTGGAAACAGGAAGACAGACCACTAATGATATGCATTGGACAGAGAAGACTGTTCTAGACAGCTCTTCTCAACCAGCTTTGAGACAGACATGAACTGCACTGAACTCCTGACAAGTTATAGCAATGAACTAGAGAAGTCTAAAAGAAACAACAATAAAAGCAGCAGTAAAACCTGGAACAGCAGGGGCCTGTGCAGGATTTTACAACAGCTTTATTTTCCTTTAAGTGAGCTTCTGGGTTCCAGCCCAATCGCTTGCTGGAGGGCATGCCAAACCACCACAGACTGCCAAGCAATTGCACACACAAAACAATCCTCCTCTGATTATTAAAGACTGAATTTGCTTAACGCATTTCATAACCATTTCAATGCCTTTTTTACTTTAAACACATTTTTACTATATAAGTTAAAACTTTGCCTCATGTTTATACCCTCCAATACCAACAGAAGAAAAGATAATTCTTCATATCTCTCATAAAGTCAATTTGGATAAAGATTTTAGTAAGGCAGCTAAACAGCAACTTTTCTGTTGGGTAACTTCTGATCACTTACTGCCTGTAATTATTAGCTACTTCTACTACATCAAGGTCTGCACTGAGTCCTGGCCTGCCCTGATGCACGCAGATAGTCTTGATGTTGACATTTATTCTGAACTGTAAGACTACCAGAGTAGTCATTCCGATCACACGTTTTTTGATGTATAAACAAACTGTAAGTGACAGTCCCAGAGTCAAAGGAAGTGCTATCATCATTCAGCAACTAGCTCCTGGGCAACCCAACCCAAAAAGAATACTGAAGCACAAAGTTTATACATTTACATTTTTCTCAGATGGTGAAACTGATGCTTTCTGCTCTGTTTATGAGCTGAAAACACCTCCAGTGGCATCTCCCGTCACGAAGTAATCAGGTCTTGTTCCAGCAGAGTATCTCCATGCCCATTTTATCAAGGCAGTTTGTTTTTTCAACTCCTCTGCGAAGGTGCTTGTTGCTCTATTTCATCAAGAGCTCACATTTTAAATTTAAGTATCAGTAAAAAAAACTCATTTCCTCTGCCTCCCCTCTTTCCTTATCAAGGCAGTAATATTCCCAGGCTAAAAGACTGTAATGTGTAATGAAAACACAAGCTCAGATTTCAACTGAATACCAGAGAAATGTAAATTAAAAATTGCAGATTTGGTGGCTCTGCTCAGAAACTCTCACCTGTGCCTTAAGCCCTCCATACACACACCACAAACATCAGCAGGGTTTTAAAGTCAAGGCACATGCCAAGTGCATTGACTTTTCCATGAATGCTTTTCATGAGACAGTTTCCCTGCACCAGGAATGAACAGCTGGCCTGGCTTAATGCTTTTTCTTGTAAGAACTTAACAAAGCTTAAGTTTATAGCATACTTATCTATTCCTATTTTATCATTAATGACAACTGTTACGTTTCATACCAAAAGGAGACCACAACACACACGCCTTTATAACTTACAGATTTCTTTCTATGCTACAGTTACCGATAACACGCTTGCAGTAGGATGTAGTCTTCCTTTCATAAATCTCCTCTGCCAACAGGTTCAGGACTCAAGGCTGAAGCTAAATGTTCCTAGAACTTCTGAAGTCAGAGTGACAGAAAGAAAAGAAATGGGAAAAACAGGATGCTGGACTAAACTCCTGGGATTCTCATGCTACATGGGATTAAAAAATGCTGGACGAGGAAATTTCAGATGGAAGTTCCAATTTGCAGTTGTAATTAAAAAAAAATTAAGAAAGAGAATAAGGAAATATAGCATGATTTCTATAATATAATGAAAAGTCCATAAAAAAAATTATCTGTGCACATCTTTGTATTCAAACCTTGATCAGAACTCCAGAGATGGCTCTTCTAGGGGAAAAAAAATACCAAAGGTATTACTTGGTAATCCAGGTTTTACTGAAAATAAGAAACTCAGTTTCAGTTTTAACATGGATCCACACTGACTCCAGACACCACCACAACATATATGATGCAAAATGCACACAAAGAACCAAGCTGCATATCTAGAAAGATTTTTGAATAATATTCTCCTATTTTCAGGCTAAAGAATAAAAGATCCAGGGTACAAATTAATATTCAGATCCCAGAGGTCCCTTGCAGAGCAAAGCACTGAAGCTACTTCCCAGTGCATTACCCAACCACAGCTGTCCATATTTACATTTTTGGTGCACATTTCTTTTGCTGATGTACCAGTATTTTTCTGAGGACACTAAAATGTACTGGGCAACTTTTCTACTGAGACTTCAGTGTGAGAAAAGTGAGTTGTTTAAAAGTATTTTGCGGCTGAAAAGTATTTTGTGGCTTTCCCATTGCTCTGCTCTGGAATGAACACTGACAAGTTTTGCTGGCCCTCACTAAGAGTTCCCGCACACTGGCTGGCAAAGATGAAAACAGTCAGAAGGAAAACAAGTAAGTGTCAGTCCATTCCATATTTCTCCAATTTAAAGCAATTAGCAACTTAATAAACATGGATTTCAAAGAAAGAGATAAGATTCTGGCTTTGGGCTTGCATGAATCAGCTAGAAGGCAATGCTGTTTCCATTGACTATTCCCTAGTTATTATATGTTATTAGAAAGGGCTTGACCTCCCATATTTTTCCATTCACTGGAGAAGACTGTGCTCAGCTATCTAACCCAATTGCTTGTGCATCTGGAACACGATGTAGAATTAAAAACAAAACAAAATAAACCAAAAAACAAACCAACAACTTGGTTTCTGGTACAAAGGGACTCCCAGTGAAGCCTGGCTCCCTCATACCTCTCCATGCACTCTCTGAAGGGACTCTGCACAGATCTGTCTCCAAGTACCTCAGCATACCAGTTCCACTGAATGCTGCAAATACAGCAGCCCACTGAGAGACAACACAATTGTGGGAAGAAATTTAGATGAAGGTTATCTGATCTGCTGCAGAGGTGTCATCCTCACTAACATTTTTAAGGATGGCACGACACATACAACATTTTAATACTATATAAAAAATAAAATGTCAAGAGCACTGGAAGCACTCACCCCCCCTTCCTGTGGTGCAATCACAACATTCCTGTGTGGCCTTCTGCATACCCTTCCATACTTGCACACAAAACTGAGTGTTTCAGGAAGATGGAGAACAACTGATAGGTGTCAGATGCTTAGTTACATGGATTATAGTTAGTGTTGAAAAGAGGACAGATATTTGGGTAGCAATGCATAAGGGTAAGATTCATAGAAATAGACCTACTATTTGCCAGCACTTCTGTCTAATTTTAAGCTCACCATCTGACTGGTCTTGCTGAAAGAGGAGAATCCTGAAAACCACAGACTCATGACGACTATGTCTCACTTAAGGATGCACAGCAGGCTCAAAAGTTTCCTTAAATGCTTCAAGTTTTAAGGACCAGGAGTTTTTCATAAGCAGTTTTGACTCTTAGATTGAAAACAGCTTGAGAAGAGATGGGTGGAAGGTAGAGGTGAATTGGCTGGAAGTTTCAGCTCAACATGAGAAAGAACTTCTTTACACTGAGCTTTACAGAGCACTGGAACTGGCTGCCCAGGCATGTGCTCCTGTGTCACCTGCTCCAGGTGATCCTGCCTTGGTGAGAGGTTGGACTGGATGACCTCCAGAGGTCCCTCCCAACCCTAACAATTCTGTGATAGCACAGTTGGCACTACTGTGCCAAGCCTGCCCACACTTCACAAAGGAGCCCCTGGACATGCAGCACTTCAGCTCTCCTCAGAGACCACAGATTAAAAGCACACAAACAGTACTTCATTCCACTGCCTAAGTAATGCTGAGCCTGTACCAGGCTACAGGCTCAGAACAGATGACAAGTGCAGACATATCTCACGAAAATACCTATTTTTAATACAATCACTGGCCTTATCCAAACTTGCTGAGGTCAAGAACCCTACAAGACTTCACCAGCTTTGAGACTACACTCAACACTTTGCAAATACTTGCAGACAGGATAAGAACATAAATTTTAGCATATCCACAGTGACATAAATGTGTGAGAGTATGGGTTACACCTAAGGAGAGAAAGATGCATGCTTGGGGACTATTGCATAAAAATGTGTAGTCAAAAAGAATGATAAAGTGCTATATTTTAAGAACTTATGCTAAGTAAACCATATTTAAAAGTCTTGGCTACAACTCCCTGGGTAATGATATACATTGCTTTAAACATTTTTATCCAGAATTGAGGTTCAAAATAGTATTTGGACAGTTAGCACCACTCTAAGAGTTTAATGTGGTTTTTTCTATAGCTTTAATTCAGTAATATTTTGGTTTTAAGGTTGGACAATATCCCCTTTTAAGCCAAAATTAATGTAGCACATCAACTGTAATTCTTCAATGATCGCCATCCATTTGAATGAATGCTACTCTACCAAAAAGCCCAGTGGAGTCAGTCAGTCTACATGTCATTAAACCCACTATTTTTTATTGGATGCCACAAGGACTCTGTGGACCTACTGAAATCTTTTTGGCCTACACAATTTTTGCTGAAATACGACTTTTCACAAAGACCACACTGCTCTGACTCTGAAAATGGGAATGCTGCATCTATTTCCGTTTGTACTGTACTTTGCACACTTGACTGGCGATCCTCAGAAAGGATCTCGCGTGTTGCTGCAGTGAAGATCAACAATGTAATTTTAAAATTAGATTTATTCATTAGGGGTTTAATTCACTTTTCTCCGAATAAAGGCAGAGCAAATCAACTTATATAGCTGTACGAGTAAAATATAACTCTCTCCTGGAGCAAGAGAGAGAGTAGAGTTATACAGCAGGCGTCCATGGTCATAAGGCTGAGGTCCAGAATAGAATGGGCAACCTCTATGGCCATATGTCTTGGATCCTCTGTAAAACAGTTTGCTCACCTGCAGACAATTTTTCTGTTTCCTCAGCGTTACCCTACTCATGGTAGGTTGGATTTATTTTTGAGACACCTTGTCCATCTCTGAAGCATATATAGGTACCAATATTGTTTCCACTTCTAAAAGAAAATTTGAGAAGGCACAGATGGTATTTGTTCAGAAATGGTAGTCTTGCGATATAGATTTTTTAAAAACAACACACCACAAAGTCACAGAATGCTTGAGGTTGGCAGAGACCTCCTCTGATCATCTGGTCCAATATTCCTGCTCAGGCAAAGCCACCTAAAGCCACTTGTCCTGTTACTCAAGAGAACCTTTTTTATGCCAAGTCCAAAAGTACACTAGCCAAAAGACATTTTGATCACACTGAGACATTTACAGTCCAATATTATTTCCTACATTTCACCTTTGATTCAAGAAATTAAGTTATATGCAAGTGAAAGATGACCTTCCTAGAAATGTGTAGGTTTACAAAACGAAAGCCATCTGCCAAAGATTGAGCACAATGATAAAAGATTAAAAGTAGCAGCATAAAAAGTTGCTATGGATTTGATATGTATAAAAGCAAACATATATAAATAAAATCCACATAATAAATATATATGCTAACACAAACAGCACTGAGTAGATATTAATTATAATCAGGAAAAAATTCAAATTGCTTCTTTAACCTGTAATCATGTTTCTTCCAGGGCAATTTGGATTAAATCTGTTTCTTTTTAATCATGTAGAATACCTTGCTTTCTAAAACCATTAATTTAGCCTGGAAAGCTCATAAATGAAGATGTTAACTAACATTCATCATATCATCATTACCGAGTCCAATGTTTAAAATACAGAAACAAAGCAAGGACAAGATTAATACTGCTCATATTTATATTGTGATTTAAACAATTTACATCTCAACACTTAAATTTCATATTGGTTGGGCACAGACTAGACTATGTACTAGTATATGCTCATTCATAATCATGAATACACATCTGTGAACATCAAACAAAAGCAGCAATACAGATAAACACAAACAGACTTTGGAACCGAATCTGTTAGCTACAATCAAGAACTGTTCAGCATAACTGCTGAAAGCATAAACTGCTTTTTTCTAGATATTTATAGGTATTTCTATACATATTGTGTAGAGATTTTATGTCTGAATACATCCAATAGACTCTATAGAATTGTAATTCATTTTTCTAACGTTAACTTATAGGAGCCTGTTTGTTCTTATGGTTTCACACCCCTCCTAACTTCCTGCACAGCTCTATTTCCCAAGTTTTCTTTCAGCTGTCCCAAGATTGGCACCCACAGCACTCCAGAGCTCAAGCAAACAGAAAGCCTTCTATTTTTCAGCTTCTAATTATCCGCAGATAAAAGTGAGTGGAAGTGGTTTGTTTCCTAAAATAATGCACCACAATGAAGTTTCCAGTCCTGGAAACACAGTTCACATGGCTATATATAAGCACACAAGCGGTTCCTGTGAAGCAAAGTTACTCATACGGTCTGTGTTGAGCTTGTGCCTCGAGGCTCTGGGACTTTGCTGTTACTGGCAATACTGGCAGAAGCTGTTCTCACCCACATGTGGTCTTTTCCCCTCTCACTCCATCACCTCAGCTGTGTCAATGCATTGTGGAACTGTGCCTGACTAAATGAGTGAGCTGGGTTTAAACCAGCTCTGCCCAGAGCTGTATGGCACAAAGGAGAAGAGTGCTTACCCACCCTGTCTCTTCTCCCTTTCTCTCTGACAGAGGTTTCAGCCAAAGCAAGGAAAACCTAAGTGCTCTTTAAAAGCTGCTGTTTACAATCCAGTCCACTACAATTAGCCAAAATATCCTCAGCTGAAGTTGATAGTGGTTCAAAGGGATTTTCCAGAATTTTTTCACTTGCCCTCAAGGTGCCACGTGTTCTCTGGGAGCAGAAGGGCTGGCATCCAGGGGACACAGGGGGGGCACTACAATGCACTGTCAACTGAGAGTTAAAGCTTTATACTTTCACTAGATTAAGTTCTCTGGGTAGTACCTCACAGAGACTACAACCTAGAAACTCCAGTTCACTGGCACAACTGAAAGGTTTTCTGAGACAATGACATGGAGTTATTTGTTTGGGAGATACATGTGACTTGCCCACCTGCATGAAAAACGTATGCTGAGGTCTTTTAACGAGGACTACATGCAAAGTCTGATAAGAGAACAGATTGCTGTATTACCTGTTCCACCATAATCCAGACAGATTGTCAAGAACAGACTGGGTCAATCACCACGTGTCATGGAGTGGGGGGGTTGTTTTTGGTGGTTTTTATTCTTTCCTTTTTTTTTTTTTTTTTTTTTTCAAATTAAGGAAGAACACACTCTGCACACCCTTTCTGGTCAGGCTCTAGTGAGCACACACCAACCTCTCTGAACCCTGCTGTGAAATACAAACTACAGGAAGGGGCTGACAGAGGCAGAGCTGAACACTTGGTGACACTTGGTGACAATGCTTGAAACCCAGGCAGAGGGTTCTGGGGTCACTCCAGGGTTTTTTGTGTTTCTTAACAGGTCCCTCCACCCATCAGGTTAAGGCCATTTGCCCCACATGAGTTTAATTATTATATTAAGGAGAATATTCACTAGAAAAATCATGGAGAATGAAAAAGACATTTTTTTATATGGATGTCATATTGCTTAAATCATTTTCCCTGCCCTCACGCCTGGAAAAGTTTAAGCCCATCCTCCAAAGGCCCACCTGAAGCTTTCTTTTACATGGCTACAGTGGTGACACCCAAAAAAGGGAGGAGATCCCACACAGGAGCTTTTCCACTCACTGCCAACACAGGGATTGCTGCACCTGCTGCCACCCCCCTTCCCAAGGCTTGGTTTAACAAATAAAGCCCAAAGCACCCTTTAGAATACTGAGTGAAAAAGAAATTCCAAAACAAATCAGCCAAGGCCGCTTCAGATTACAAATTCATGTTGAAACCTGCTAGTGATTGTAAGAGTTTTTATAAAGCCCTGTAAGTTATGATTCTAAACTTGACATATGATGGAGCTTCCTGGATTAAAATATCCCTGATACTTTTTTCCCCAGAAGACAAGCCAGGAAGAATTCTTCTGCCTAGCTCCACGGTTGTTTTTCCAGATTTTCATCTCCTTAGGCTTATTAAAAGCTGATCCAGAAGGAACACACCATCACTCTCTGCTAACTCTCCTCCTTGTGCACCTCCAGGCAGGCAGCAGTGGGTCTGGACACAGCAGAGGTGAGGAACAGCATTAAATCGAGCTGCCCCAGAGAGGCTTGGCTGAAGCAGACACATTTTTCCTCCTAAATGCCAGATTCAAACTCTCCTCCTTTAGGGCTGAGACCTCTGAAGGGACAGGACAGAAGAAATTCGACACTCACAAATAATTAAGGCCTTGATTTTATATCAAACCTAATGGCAGGCACCCAACACCATCTTCATATCAGGTAAGATGAAGCAGCAAGAGACTGCACTGATTTAAATCCCCTATTCTCTATTTTTCTTTGGTGAGTTTTGTTTCCCACTGAACCTTTCAGGCCCTGGAAAATGTAAAACTAAAGCAGGAAGCATAGGTTTAAATTATGTCAGACAAGATCAGACAGTGCCTGGAGCAGACAGGCTCTCTGCAGGTCCTCGCTGTAATGCTGCTCGGGCAGCCTTCTGGGAGAGGAGCAGGAACTGGGGAGCAGTGAGCAGAGCTGGAAAACATGATTGGAAAATAACACAGCTCCCTGTGCTGGGGTTCACCACTACATCCTGCTGCAAAGTGCCTGGCAGGGCATCCCATCAGCGCTTCTCCTGCTTAACCAAAATTCGCGCTATTATTTCGCAGCCTCGTGGAATGGCAGGACCGTTGATGCTTGAAGAATAACTGTGTGAGTGCTGTGGAAAATGCAGGGAGCAGCTCCTTAGGACGACCTCTGGCTTCCTCAGAAAACTGACATTACCAGCCCTGAGTCATAATATGCAGATTCCAGAAATACAACGGGATCAGACACCTGAAATTAGGGGAGGGCATTTTTCCATGCCCGGTTCTAGCAGCAGCTATTTTGATACCGGCTCATTGCTAAAATCAGCACTCAAGTCCACTTTATCCTATTTCCAGCAATTATAGCTACTTCAAATAGGGAATTTTAATTCAAGAAGTAGAATAAATGTCACTCCTGGAACACGTACATTTGCTGTAATCTAATGTGAGTAAGAAGTCACTTGAGATGGAGAAACGCAACAGCCCCTTTAGGGCTACTGCCATAGCAGAGGCAACAAAGGGGAAACCCTCGTTAATCCATTGGAAATATCATGTTAATAAATGAAAATGAGATAATGACTTTTGTGGTGAGCTGAATCTTGTCTAAAGCCTCTTATGAGCTTCATGTGTCTCAATTAGGGACTATGTTACAAGGTAAAAAAAAAAAAAAGAAAAAAATTTTAAAAAATCAGCTGCGGGCTGAACACAATAAAAACAAAGTTAAATAAGGAAATGTACTTGGTATTATTATTATTGCAACCCTCCTGCCTGCCCTAGGAGTGTCTTATTGTACAGATGCATCCTGAGCTCCCATTACAGCTTTTAATTGGTATTTCAGGAACTGCTCCTGCAACGCAAGAAATGACAGTGGTTTGCTTTTCTCTTTCATATCAAAGGTCTCCAAGTCAAAGCCCATTTACCCTGCCTGATTCCACATCACACATCTTCACACAGATAAACTGGGGTGTTCCAACACCAACAACACAATCACAGCCACCCTCACATGGTGAAAAGCCAGCACAGACCAGGCTGGGAACCACAGACAGAGAGGGCTGAGCTTCACATTGGGCAGGAGCACAGAGTGCCCCCAAATTTCAGCATCTGGGCAGAGAAGGAGGATTCTACCCAGAGCAAACTATTCCTTACAGATTTTATGGTGTTTCAGTCTGTGGTTCATAATTCTATCACAGGTAAACACACCACACAATTTCAGTTTTCTGAAATTTCAGTGGAGGAGGTGTTTGACTGGAAACCAGTTTCTCTGCTTCAGGAAGTTAAAACCCATCTACAAGAAGCTATGTATGAACCTCCATTAATTTATAAACTCCTAGAGTGTTAACTGAATTGTCTTTTTACAGCAGAGATATTTACTTGCAAAAAAAACTACTCTTAATTGAGAGCGTTTGTTAAATAAATAATTCTACATCCTCATGAGCTGGTATATAGCATTCAAAAATTAGAAATTTAAATGAAAAATGAAACAAAAACTACCAAAAAAATGGACAAGAGCCATCATCAACTAGTGGAGAAGGTGGAGTCCCCCTTCCTGGAGGGATTTAAAAGCCATGTGGATGTGGCACTTGGGGACATGGGTTAGTGCGGCCTTGGCAGTGCTGGGGGATGGTTGGGCTGGATGGTCTTAAGGGGACTTTTCCAGAACAAATGATTGTATGATTCTAAATATTTCAGTTTGTCATACTTTTGTCAAAATATCACTTTTCCAAAATACAATTAGGTTAATTTTTCCCACTATTTCTGTTGATTGTTCTTTTTGTTGGCTTTTTTTAGTTGATTTCTTTTTTACTCACAAAGTGGTAACTCTTCAAGAGTTCAGTTATTATAAGTCCATTTGGTATTCATGGAAATAGCAGTGATTATGATGAATTCATTTGATATTCATGTGCATGTCACATGTCCTTCGGTGGCAGTGTCACTGTTACTCAGCACTCATTAGGCTGTGCTCTGCTCTGCTGGTGGGTGTTCCCATTCCAGCCCTTCCCACGAGCGGGGTGCTGGGATCAGGGACAGCACAGGCACATCACACTCCCACTTCTAACGATTATTTCTTAGAGAAGAAAAAGCAGTTTTAGCACGATATGATTAAATAAAAAAACACAGTTTCTCTCTCAGAAGGGTTTTGTAGTTTGTTTCTAAACTCCTTCGTTTCCTCTCAGGTCCTCAGCCCTCTGCAACTCTGAAGATGTGCAAAAGTTACTCCAGAAGAATTTATGACTTAACAAATTTGTTTTGTGTTCCTCTGCTGTGGATTTTCAGCCACAATACTTCACTGGGATCTTTTGCTTTTGAGTAGACCCCAAGCTCTTCTCCGTAGACGAGAACCCAAGGCCACCAGAACTTTTCATATTTCTGCACAAGACTATTAATGGGGATGATCCAAGGTCACACACAATTCAATGGGATTTATTTCATTGACCCATTTTGGCCCCTCTCAAATCCTCCACTCTTGAACCACACCAGCGACCGACCACGAGCTTCAGGAGGCGCAACGTCATGGGAGCCACCACGGTTACTTCAAACACAACATGAGCGTGGCTCGGGTCAAAACTTTTTCCAGAAGTCTAATATATATGTCCCCAGAGCACCCACCTCTATTCACCTTAATCCTGAACCAACACTGCCTGTGTAAGCACAGCCCAGGCCTCGTCCTCCGGGGCCACCCTGACACTTAAAGTTGGATGCGGGAGCCTTGATGGATTTGGGGTGCACTGGACATCACCAGGGAAAGAACCCTGGCTCTGCTTTTTGAGGACTTGAAAAACATCATTAAGGCTTTACTTTCTACCAGCCTCAAACTTCCTGCAGGCACTGGACTCTCCAGTTCCCAAGGAAGTACTGTGAGCCACTCCCAGGCATCCAAGAAGGTCTCCTCAAAGCCATGTGTTGCCTCAGTGTTGGCACATAGGATCAAGCAAAAGGAGGAAGGAGAAGGGAAGGATTCATGTTTCTATGCAAACCAATTGTTCTAAAAGAAATCTGATGTGCTCTCAAAGTCAGTAAAATTTTTTTTCTTTGGATCTTGGATAGTCTTAAAAAAATCTTCCTTGGTTAGACAAAAAGAGAAGGCTTGACCTCCAAGTGAGCAACAACACAAGATGCACATCAAATGCCCAAAGCCTCAATTTTTAGAAGAAAAAACCCGACCAAACAATAACAACAAAAACCCCAAAATAAAACAAAGGAAAACACAGAAAAACCCAAACCAAACACATAACAAACAAACAAAAAACCATGAGCAGCTACTGTTTCTCCTTTTTCTACTGAGGAGCTCTTGGTTCTGGCATGGGCAACCTGAGGTTTGCCATCAAAGCAGTTGCCATCCCAGCCTTTCCTAGCTGGCACCACCAGCAACACCATTATTTCTACAGGCAGGCAGTAAAAGTGTTTGGTGCTTGTTTCCCCTAACAGGTAACTCTCAGTGTGGGAAATGTATTCCACAGGGATGATGGACATTCTGGCCATTGTTGCTCTTGAGTTCAGGTACAAAGGGATCACACAAGCTGTTTGCTGGGTTAACCAAAGGCTTTGTTTTTATTTGTCTGCTGGTCATTTATGATGCACATATTTCCACTCCACAGCACAGGGAAAAGGGAGACATGTCCCTGCTCCACACAACGGATTCAGGTTGTCTGGTGGAGGGAGCCCAACACAGCATTCATGAGTTATTCCCACTCTTGGCATCTGCACAGATGCAACTTAGAGATGGATTCCACAGGCAGTTTATTGGCCTAACCAAAAAATGTGCAGGGCAGGCTCAGAGATGTTTTAACTCATGCATAAATCTGGTAATTTATGCTTTAGCTGACAGTTCTGAACTGGGGCTTGCAGCTTGTGCTCAGAAAGGCTAAAAAGGGGCCACTACCTAAAGGGACTCCAAGAGCTGCAGAGGAATTTTGGACAAGGGCCTGGAGGGACAGGACAAGGGGGATTGGTTTCCTACTGCCAGAGGAAGGGTTAGATGGGATATTGGGAAGCAATTTCTCCCTGTGAGGGTGGTGAAGCCCTGGCACAGGTTGCCCAGAGAAGCTGTGACTGCCCCTGGATCCCTGGAAGTGTCCAAGGCCAGGCTGGATGGGGCTTGGAGAAACCTGGGCTAGTGTAAGGTGTCCTTGCCCATGGCAGAGGGTGGGGCTGGATGAGCTGTAAGGTGCCTTCCAACCAAAACCATTCTATGATTCTATGAAAGGCTGTCTGGTAGTTGCTGGACAGAGCTTGGGCCAACAGCACAGCTGTAGAGGAAGAACTTTCTGCAACCTATTCCTCCACTCATGGAGATTTTTGGGAACAAAAACTGCAGTGACGTGTGTTTCTGCCATCAAATCCTTCTTATTCTCAACCTGGTTCATCACAGACACTTGGAGTACTTTCTGTGGGTATTTCCCTACCCAGAGGGCAAATGTTTACCTATGAAAGCCTTTGTTCTTGTGTTTTCCACTCTCCCCTTTTGAGGTTGCACATGGATGAAGTGCCAAATCCTTTCCTCAAGCAAACAAAACTTCACCCACTCACTATGGTAGATGAACACACTGGCAGCGTGTTCACTGACAGCCTCTTGTCCACAACAGGGACATACCTCTCAAAACTATTAGTAGATAAATCATTCAAGAATTGAGATTTCTTCCTACCCCAAACCTATTTGTTGGTCTTTAGCAGAGTACCTGCACATCAGGCCCAAGAACTCCTTAAAAACAGTTATGGTTTTATGGTTGTGTTTCCCTGCTTCCCCCACTAGCCCTGACACACAGCTGGGATAAAATTCTAAGAGCTGACGTTGTCTCAGCTGAAAGACTGAGATCAATTTCAGCTCAATCCAGGAAAACACGCGAATTCAGCATTCCTGTACCCAAACACGTGCCCTCCTCGGGCTTTAGATTTAGCATCTCCTCCAAACATTTAAAAATGCATTAATTGACTGCTTGCTTATACTCTGAGAGCGAGATCAGGCCAAATATCAATACGGGGAGACATGTCTTGAAATACGGGTGTTGCACATCTCCACAGAAACATCCCTTTGTGTTGCTCTGCTGCTCCCAGTAAGTGCACAGCAACAATTTGCCTCGAACTCACAAGGCTTTTCTGCACAAGTCAATTCAGATCAATAGAAAAAGGCTTTTACAAAGAAAACAAGTGTTGTATGGAAAATAGTTCAGGCAGCGGGAACGTTTCACAGTTGGGGTCGGCAAATCAACAGACCTTTATCTGTGGTAGAGGGGGGAAAAAAAAGCCTGTCAGATTTAAATTGTGCACGGATTTCCGTCGTGTTTGGTGGGTTACAGGCACGTGGTGCTTGATTAGGCAGCTCACAGCACCCTGTGCAGCAGCATGAGGCACTGGCAAAGCTCATAACTGGGGGAAAAAAAAAATATACCAAGGAAGGAGGAACAGCAACTCCAAGCACCTGACACTAGTTTAGAGGTCTGGGATGGAACCCTATTGACCTGCACAAGATTTTAAAGGGGGATCTGAGCAGCTCACAGTGAATTCAGCATTATCTTTATAAACCCAGTACTCCATCTGGTTTGGTGGTTATGGGATGATGCAGTATGAAAAGGTTCAAAACTGACTCACTGCTTGAATTGTGAGGGTGAATTATGGACTGAAAGAGTTCTCACTTTTTTCCTGAATAGCAGCTATTAATGACTCATTCCTGAAGGCAAGGGGGGAAGATGCAGACAAATGAGAAGCAGGTTAAAGAAGAAATATGGTTTCATTGACACAACAGCTTCTTGCTCTGGGAAGAGACTGGAGTTATTCCAGCTTATGTCAGCTCCATTTTTCACTCCTGTTAGTAGCTTGAAGTAGCTGAAATGATAGTTTCTGTTTGGTTCTATTGGACAGCTGTCAAAATTAACAAAACTTAAGTGGAAAAAATGAGGTGAAAAAACTGATAGGAAACAGTCAAAACAGGCAGTTCTGACAACAAAGGCACCTGAGCGGTCAGAGAGAACCCCTGCAACTGGGATATTGGCCCTACAAATAGAATCACAGACTGGTTTGGGTTGGAAAGGACCTTAAACACCATCCAGTCCCACCCCCTGCCATGGGCACGGACACCTTCCACTATCCCAGGTTGCTCCAAGTCCTGTTCCACTTGGCCTTGGACACTTCCAGGGATGGGAAGTCCACAACCTTTCTGGGCAAATAGGTTCAGCAGAGTGTGTCTGAGCTCTGTTTTGCTCAATATTTTAATATTTCCTGCTTGTAGTCAGATAAAAATAGTATTTTAGGGCCATCACTCCTAATCAAACCCACAAAGAGCAAACCTATGAATGGATCAGAACAATTCAAGCCTTGAAAAGCATTTTATTCCTATTTCAAGGTTCCAGATGAGTCTTATTTTATGTTAATTTTCCAACTGTCTGCAAGAAGGGAAAAAAAACCCCACCCTGAACAAACAGAGTTTAGTAAGTGGAGTTGAATAATTGAGAAAAACCTGAGTGGCTTTATGCTGTGCTCTTACAATCTGGTGGAAAAAGTGATTTTTTAGAGCAGAGAGGAGGCTGTTGTGCTCGTCTGTTCTGGCTCACATCACATCAACAGTGTCACTGAGCATGAGGCAACAGTGGTATTTCTATTTTTGTACATAAAGTTCAGTACACATTGGATAACAGAATACACAGGCAGCTCCCATTACTAAAAATGTTGTCTACTACCTCCATTTTTTCCTTATCCTATTTCTCCATAAATTAGCACACTACTACAGGTTTACAACTAGACTACTTTGCAGGTCATACCCACAGCAAAAGTATTTATGGGCCAGCATTAAAATTAGTAAGACCTCAGCAAGACAGTTCCTTGTAGGTCAGAGCACACAAACACACATGTTCCCTTTGCTCAATGGCATTTCAGGACTGATGTACTTCATGTTTTTATCTGTTTACAGGAGCCTGGTAAGCCCAGACCCTGGCACGTGTCGTGCTTGCAGCAGTGGGACTTTGTGACACTGCTGTGTCTAACAATTCTTCAGTATTCAGAATCTTTTTTATAAAAATGCCATTGTAAATATTAAATGATTGATTGCTTGTTCCCCCCCCAACACCCCATTTTATTCTGTTTTCCTCCTGACACCATGAATTTGGGTGACTTTATTTACCACTCAGGTGGGAGACGAAATAAAAAATGGCTTCTGGGAATGATTCAGAAAGAGGATGCAGGTTATAAGCCAAGATAACTCCTTTAGGTACAGCTTTGGCCTTTCCTTATGTCTCCTGGGCAAATCATTTAGACAAGGAAGGTACCACCTACCCACTGACCCACCAGCATTGCCTGCACACTCACCCCTTCCCTGCATGTTTTAATTAAGATTAATTATTTGGCCTTAAACTATAGAACCAGTCAAGTTATGGGTTATGCCAGGGAAGGACAGAGCTGATTTCTGCTCCCAGCTCCATTTATCCTTACATTCCAGCACACTTACATGGCAGTGAAAGCAGCTCCGTTTCCATCCTGCATCTGAAATTCAACAGCTTCTTTCACCCTCCTTGAATCAAACATACCCTTATTCTTATTTTAGCTACTTTTTTTCTCTATACTTATTTTATCAACACACATCCTGGGATTCTGAGGAAATCCAAAGAGTTTATCTCCGGTTCACCCCCTCTCAAATTCTTCCTCAGCATCTTGAAATCTTCACATCAGATCATCTTTTAAACAGCTTGTTTCTGCCCCAAGTGAGTACATATCCAGGTTTCCCAGGCTTTCTGCACGTAGGAGCCTCATAAGTACTTCTGTCATTCCTGCTGTCCTCTGCCCTTTCCAATCCCCAGGATGTCCATGGGACACTGTGTTGTCTTACCTGGGGCAGGGCAGCCCACAGAGCTCCAGGGAAGCACTTTACAACATGCCAGATTAAACTCTTCACAGTTCATACTTTTATGGGTTTAGCTTCTGTTTTGCATTAGTACTGGAACTCTTTCTCACCCAGAATTCTGCAAAACATATCTGTTTGGTGACTATTTCCCCAGTTTAGAGCTACAAGTGTAAAAAAATCTACTGTTTGTCTTAAGAGGAGGTGATGGACTGTTCTCTCCCACGCTTCCCCAACCGTGCAGAGAAGTTCTCTGCACATTTAATCCGTCATCTCCACTTTGTTCACCTCACTGGATACCACCTTTACTCACTTTTTTTTTTTTTTCCATAAGATTCATAGAGCTATAGTTTAACCCTCAGTATCACAGAATCATTGGGCTGGGAAAGGACCTCCCAGCCCATGGAGTCCACCCTGTGCCCCATCCCCACCTTGTCCCCCAGCCCAGAGCACTGAGTGCCACATCCACTTGTAAGGATGGGAACTCCACCATCTCCCTGAGCAGCCCCTTCCAGTACCTGAACACCCTTTCTGTGAAGAAGGGTTGTTAAATTAGTTGGAGATTTGTCCAGCCTCCTGTTACACCTCACATTCCTCCCTTTTTACACCAACATTGCTCCAACCCACCCTCCAGTTACCTGAGCAATCCTTCCAGATCAGTGCTGGGATCCCAAAAAGGACAGAATTAAGCCCAATACTCCCTCCCATGCCTGCTTTCCACATTATCTCCCTAAAAAATCCCCCTGATTTGTCAGACAGGATTTACCCTTTATGAAACCATGCTGACTGGTTTATTTCTCCAGATGTTTTGTGATCTCATCCTTTATTAATGTTTCCAGAGTCTTGCCCAGCACCAAGGTCAGATGTACTGGTCTATTATATCCCAGCTGCTTTTCCTAGTCCTTATTTCCCCCTCCCCTCCAAACTGAGGTTGTATTTGCTTCTCTCTATTCCCTTGGTGTCTTCCTTGTCTCAGAGGAGCCAAGGAAAAATCTTCATTTATTGAACCAGTAATCTCTTCAGTGATCTTGTTAAAGATTCCCCAGTACATAACTCCTACTACCTTGGAGCTTCCAGGGATTTTTAACTTATACAAGATTTATTCTAGCAGGAAATTATCATATCCCAGAAACTTGCTTCTATTCAACCTTGTGAACACTGAGTAGAAAGATACATTTAGGTAGAGGATTTCAAAGTGAGCTTGGGGATCTGGGTGCTCAGTTCCCACTGTAATTAATGGGACAGGGGCTTCCAAGCTTCCTAAATAGTTTAGAAACTGTAACCTAAATGTTAAACCTATTAAACCTGTATATAACAGACTAAAACCTATTAAGATTGCATATAACCCATCAGGAATACATCCCTTCAATTTATCATCCTGTGTTCTTGGCAAATATTTAATTCTTTGTTAGTAATATTTATTTTCAGTTCAACTAGTTCAATAGAGCAGCCACTGAAGGGATTTTTATTTATTTATTTATTTATTAAGGCTGCTTGCATCCCTGAACTCCATCAGGATGCACTTGGATGGCCTCAGCTTGGTGAATATGCTCCATTTTCACATGTTCTGTGATGTCATGTGCAACCAGAAGCCTCTCCCCTGTCCTTGGTGTTGCCTCCAGCACCAGACACTCAGGTCCTGCAGGTATTTTCCAGGCCATTCTCTGCCCACACAGTGTCAGTTTTAGAAAGTACTAGGGTTTTGTCCCCAAAATTTCCAAGTGCAAGCAAAGCATAAATAATAAGGAGTTTTAATGCCAATTCCTGCGTTTTTGCAACCTTTACACAGGGTGACTCATCACCCAAACCTCCTTCCTTCACTGTTCATCTGTATGTTAATGAATTCCACTCATTCCTACATCACCCCAATAATATTTTCCACAGTTTTCCAGCTAATCTGCACTGACTGTATTATCGCTTAACAACACTCTGAGAGCTGAAGACCAGCCTGCTGCAAAGCCTTTGCTTTGGTTTGGTGCCTGATGACACTTTCTTTGACCCTTCTCTCCATGCTCAGACGCCCCTTCCAGTCTGGAAAACCCAAAGCACCACCAGGTGAGCACCTCACCTCTTCAGAAACCCTCACACCAATCTGCTTTGCCAGGTTAAAGCTCCTGCAGCTCCCCCAGAACTAGTGAAACAGCTTCCTTTGCTCTGGTACCTCACACTCAAGTTGCAAACCACATATGCTGGGCAAAGAATAAATTAAGATTCCAGAGGTTAGAGCTTGAATCTGGATTTTACCTTAAAGTATAAGGCTTGACTCATCACTAGTTATTTCAACTCATGAAAAAAAAAAAAAAAAAAGAATACCTAAAAGTCATTATTTTACTGGAGGTCTGATTTGTTTGTTAGATCTGTCTCCAATGACACCAACTCAGAGTTTAGAGGCTGCAGGATATTAATATTAACAATGTAAATAACAGACAATTCTTCAGAGGGCAAAGGAACTTGTCTCCAATTTTCAAAGGATATGCTTTACTTAACTAAGGCTAATTAGCTGTGATCTTCATATAAGCAACACAAAAAATTGCATTTGATTTTACATTTTTAAATAGGGAAAAAAAAATATCCTATTTATCCAAAACAGACTTTTAGGATCATTACCAAGTTCTCAAGTGTGTACAAATTACTGTCCCCTAGATTATTTTCCTTGTACAGTGTATTTAGAGATAATTTGTTCCTTGCAATACTATTGAACCATTGCTGGAAATTTCTTTTTCAGAAATGTATTTCTGTGGTCCTGGTTTGTAGATACCTATTTGTTGCTTCTTATTTTTGTTCTACACTCAGCTTTGTGTATTCATTTTAAGAAACCCTGGTGTTTCTGTGTCATATGCAATATTTTCTAGAACAAAATGTAAAGCATTTCACTACAACAAGAACACATATTAGTGTAAGGATAGTGGTTTTTTCCATGAACAAAAGCTGGGAGCATGTTGAAAAGCCATTTCTGGAAAAGGTGTGACTTGAGGAAGACTAATCTCATGTTCAGTGCATAATACATGCAGCCTTTCTGCACAGAATTTAGCATTTGCTTAACAAAGCTAGCTCCCAATCCTTTGCATGGAATTGTTTTTACATATTAAACACCCCATCTCATGCTGTCCAGCCCCAAATTAGCATTTCTGCTGTTAGAGGGGTGGCAAAACCTTCTCAGACTCATTAAAAGTTCCTTTTTTCCGTTTTATTACTTGACTTCACCTGAAGTACAAGGAAAGAGCAATCTCATGACTTTTCAGAACCTCAGCTAAGACATTACCAGGTTTACAGCCCCACTAAGCCAGAAGGTTTCTGCAGCTCTGGTTACAGAGTTCAGCCACTATCAAATTCATCTCATGTTTTATACACCTTGGAAAGATCCTTTGCTTCCTCAGTCACTGTTGCTGTAATTACACAAATGATCTGCTCCACTGTCATCTCCAGTCAAAGGTGACATCTAAAATTAAAAATTCATGCAAAAACTAGAGCTGTTACTTTTTTTTTGGAGCAGACAGTTCACACCTGATCTGGTTTCACAATGTTCGGTTTCACTTCCCGCATTCCTGCGCACAGTGAGGAGCTGAGCCAGGGGCTCACGGGGCTGCCCAGCCCTTTGGAACACAGTACTTTATCTGAAACAACATTTTGCCATTTAAATTAAGGCCTCAAATTCATTAGGATTAAATTTAAGTGCATTTTATTAACATACTGATGTGCTGTAACGGTACAAAGTCCTGCTCTGCACCAGCAGAATTCACGACAAATCCTTTCTTCTCCTCCACCAAGACAGGACTTTGTAGAAGGAATTCCCAAACCCCTTGGAACTTGCTCCTGGTGATTTGTGCTGCAGAAATTTGGGGCTGATGCTACAAACAGCCACTGCACCTGGGAACCACCAGCTGGATCTGCTTTGATCACAGATGAGAAATAAGCCTAAAGTGGAAAACACCACACTTGGCTTCCCCTGCCCTTCCCAGGACTGCTGAAGGTACAGCTCAACACCAAACTGCAGTGAGGTTCAGAAAGCAGCGCTGAAAAATATCCAGGCAAACACACTCACTTGTACAGCTTCAAGGGAGAGGGAAAAGGGGGAGACCTTGAGAAATGACTCTGACCCAGCCATACCCCTCAAGGTCAGAGGCGATTTTTTGGCTGCACAGCTCTTGCTAGAGCTGGAAATACATGGGTTGCATTTTTTTTTAATCCACTAATTAATAATTTTAAACCAAGAACAGCTTAAGTAACTTATGTCATCTCAAATGATTATTTTCATGGCCACAATAAATGTAATTATGTAGAAGTAGTTATTTGGGTATTACTATTTGTTTAAGGCAAAAGAGAAGGAGGGAAGAGCACTAAACAATTCCCACCAATCGATATTTATTTACTGGAGAAAGTTTTGTGTTTACTCTGTGCCCCACCACTGTCTGGTCGAATTCATCAGAAGGAAAATACTGGGCTTTTTCTTTGGAGACAGACTTAACAATTTGAGCTGAATTCTTAAACTGGATGTGCCCATTGACCCATTACTAGTGTGGGTGTTTTCATACCCAACCAGTTAATTGCCCATAAAGATTCATAATGTAACATGACATGAAGAACCACCAGATGTGACTCGTTAAAGTCTTATGCAGAAAGCAAGGAAATCAGGAAAGGCTTGTTTTTCCAGACTAAGACAGCATTTCAGGCTTAAATAAATGTTCTGTATCAACTCTTCTTTTTTTTTTTTTTTTTTCTTTTTCCCTTGCCTTTTTAGAAACAAGACTGTCAGAAGAGGAAAAAGCAAAAAGACATTTAGGAAAGAACAAATTTTACATGGAGATTGAAGAAGTGCTGGAATAATATAGTTCTTCCCGAACGCAAAGATATCAGGACAGATATTGGGCTGCATCTGACCCACTCACAGGTGCTGTCTGTTGTTCCTGAAGGAACTAAGCCTAAGGAAAGACTTCTGCAGGAGCAGCCTTACAGCACCATGTGTTCTGTGTTTTCCCACACAGGCTGCTGACCCCTCAGTGTGAGTGCAGGGTTTGGTGAGAGACTGCAAGCAACGCTTGGTGGAACAAGATATGGAAGTTTTAATTGGCTGGTTTTATACTCTAAGCAGCAACTTGCCATGTAGGATCATAATTATCATGTAGGTAAAGAAATGGTTTGTTTTTCCCATAGATTTCAGTGGTAAGAGCGGTGCAGGATTGTTGAATCTCACCAATGTGAGCTGTTTAAGAGTCTACAGAAATAAATAATGCTTGCATGGAATTACAGGAACACAATATCAAAAGTGTGTCATAATTAGAAAAACAAACCCAAAACAAGCAAACAAAACAACAAAAAAACAAACAAAAAAGGCAACCCCCATAAAAAAAACCAAGAAAACCCCAACCCCCAACAAATAAACCCACCAAAAAACAAGCAACAAAACACACACACACAAAACCCCCAAAAAGAACAAAAACAAAACAAAGAACCAAAAACCCAAAACAACAAAAAAACCAACAAAAAAACCAGAAAACACGACAAAAAAACTCAACCAAAAAAAAAAAAGAAACAAAAAGAAACAACCACCAAAAAACAAGAAACAAAAACCAACAAAAACCCTAAACCAAAACAACAAAACAAAAACACACAAAAAACCCAAAACCAAACAAAAAACCCCCCACAATTTAAAAAAAACCCTAAAGAAAACCAATAAAAAAACCCCAAAACAAAACAAAAAACCCAACAAAACAAAAAACAAACAAGAAAACAAACAAACCCCAAACCAACCAAACAAACCATACAAAAACAAAAAAATACCACACATAAATTCAAAAAAATCCTCCTGGCTGCTCTTTATTTAGATGCCCAAGTTGAGCTGAACATTTGAATTTGCTTGGGAAGCTGGAGGCTGATGCAGGACTTCCACATTGCAATGCACACCAAAAGAGCACTGGACTAAGAAACTCCTGTTTTATGCATCATTTTCTTCATGTGGCCTCGCTCCTAAGACTAAACTCTCCAGTTTGTACTCAACACAATAACTGAATTCAAGCCCAGGCCAGTTGTTGAACTGTTCATATTCAGTACAGCTGTAGCACTCTGGTTGTTCCTGCCCCACAGCCAAACCTCCTTTAAATGCAGGGTATCACAGAGAAAGAAAAAATGATTTTAAGTGATATTTAAGTGATGCATCCGTTTCACTTGGAAAGCATTTTATCTTCAGCATGTTTTCAGTCAGAACCTCCTGTGATTTTTCTTGGTGATGCAATAAGAACTGATAAAAGTAAAGAGCAGTGGCAACCTCAGAGTACTTGGAAGAGAAGGGAGAGGACAATCTCACACCTAAAAGAAGAGCAGTTGTGTGTTCTTCCCAAGGCCTCCATCAATTTCACCCAACACACTGATAGTCACCCAGTATTCACACTGCCATCATGAGATACATCTCTGCTGCATCATTCACCCTTCCAAAGTGCTTTTGATGATAGGCAGGAAATTAATCTTTATAATACTCCACAATATAAAAATCCCACACAGTCAGCAATGTAGAAAATATGAACATCATACCCTGGCCAAACAGCAAATGCCAAATTAGTCAGGATCTGTTGCCCACTCTGTGCCCAGACAAAAGTTCCTCACAGTTGTCTCACTTTGGACTAAAACAGCCAGGAAGTTTTTGAGTTCTCATAATTACAGTTCTTGTTCTAAAAGGGATCAGACCAACCATGTATCTCTCAGTGCACACCCCCTGAAATCAGTATCTTTTCATTATGGGTTTCCTGTGGTAACTCATAAAAGCCAAAAAAACTGCAGATAAACCACAAATTAATGTTCTCATTGGCTGGATGAAGAAATTAGTGAGAGTAGAGAACATGCAATGCTGAAATATTCTTAACTTGCCTTTAATAATCTCATGCATTCAGAACTAGACTGTGTTGTCTATAAGGCCACAGACAAAAGCAAAAATTATATATATGAAGCACTATTAAAATATAGTAACAGTCTATTAAAAGATGAAATTTCATCTGACTTATAAATTTCTTTTTTGAAGCAAGCACATTTCTTTTTATCCAAAACCAGAAACACATTTTATTGCACAACTCAGGAGTTCAACCATCAAGATTTGTGCTGTAAACAGAAAGCACTGCCACCTAAAATAGGATAACTGACAGATTAAACATTTCCCTTATAGCTCCAGGTGACACACATTCAGCTTCAATAGTCTACACCTGAGTGCTGCTTGTTCTCATAGGCAGCATGAAAGAAAAACAAAAATGGTTTACAACCTTTTCATTAATCTGGCTTTAGAAAGACTTTCTAAAAACTGTTAATCACACCAGAGCTCTGGGTTTATTAAAAAAAGTATTATAACCCCCCTAAAACACATCTTATCTAAAGGATGATGGAATTAAGAAAAAAAAAAAAAACCAGCTGGCATCTGACATGTGTGATCTATTGACTCACCAGCTCTCCTACAGCCTGCAGTGCTTCACAAAGCAGGTCTGGAGAACAGGAGTTCATAGAGGACGTGTGAAAAGGTCACTGGCGCTCACCTGGAAAGAGGATGTCAAGTAGGGAGCAAAAAACTCCATTCAGAAGCAGCATATTTTCTTCCAAGTTGCTTCCCAGGACTCCCATTCTTCCAGGATGGGGTGGTGCCATTCACTCCCCACCTGCACTGACCTCTCCCGGGGGGAGCCAGAAGTTTCCTGCTCCCAGGGCCTAAACAGTTCCTGAACTCAAAGCAGACCACACCAGCATTAACCAAACCTTGCTGTCCACCAACCTTGGAGCTGGGAAAACAGGACTGGAATGCTGCACCACCCTGTAACCCAGCCAAAAAAAGAGCAGCCTCCTCCTCAAGCTCCTCTTTAATTATCTCCCCTCTCTTAACAAGCCACAGATGTATCTCCCAAACCTACAAATAGGGAAGGAAGGGTGTTGTTCTCCCAGCTGTGCCCTGATCAAAGCTGGAAGGATCTGCTTGGAGATCCAGCCTGGAAACTGGAATCCAAAGCAAAACTCTGTAAGACATGAAATTTCATACTCAGCCATGGGTAGAAGTTGCTAAAATTGCCAGAAACAACAACCAGCAAGGATAAATCCTCTTTGGCCTGGAAAAGCATCAATAGTCAGGGAAAACTAAAGGGAACACAGGCTCCCTTCATGGAATATCCTTGACAGGCTATAGGAAGCTCATATCTCTGATTTAGACATCTGAGTTGGAGACCTGAAGCTGAATAACCACCTCACTTTTTGCTGTTAATCCTTGATAATTTATGTCAGACAAGTTCACTAAATTCTCAAAGCCAAGGAGTCTGACAAACGTCTGCTTTCCATATCTGAATCCCAAAGAGCATTGTGCTCCCTGAGCCTGGGCACTTAACAACTGCTGCCTTCACCTGGCTCTTCCATGATCTTAAAGGGATAATTTCCTCTCTCCATGGCAATTCCAGAAGTTAACAGTGGCTATTAACAGAATCCAGCATTGGATGCAGGGGTATAACTTTGATTATGATTCTGTCCCCCTACTCTGTTGTGCTGACACCCCACCTGGAGTTCTGCATCCAGCCCTGGGGAGTGACAAAAAAGATGGAGAGGGACTATCTACAAGGGCCTGGAGGGACAGGACAAGGGGGAATGGCTTCAAACTGCCAGAGGGCAGGGTTAGATGGAGTATTGGGAAGGAATTTGCCCCTGTGAGAGTGGGGAGGCCCTGGCACAGGTTGCCCAGAGAAGCTGTGGCTGCCCCATCCCTGGAAGTGTCCAAGGCCAGGTTGGACGGGGCTTGGAGCAACCTGGGCTAGTGGAAGGTGTCCCTGCCCATGGCAAGGGGTGGAACTGGATGGGCTTTAAAATCCCTTCCAATCCAAACCAGTCTGCATTCTATGATATAACACATGGCAGAGTGGTTTGAGTTTTGCTTCTTTCTTCCTATCTCCTCCTTTCTCTCCACTCCTCCTTCTCCTGGTGTCCCTTTCCCTGTTCTAGTCTGCAGTTTCTCTCCCTCTCCGCCAAATAACCAGCATCACACTTGGGTTCAACAAACAGAAATTCAGCAATTTTTAATCATTCAGAAAAGTTGTCTGGAGTTTTCCTGCCCCAAGTGCTCTCCTGGAAAAGGCCATTGACTCTTCAGCTGTTCATACATATTTTTTTCTAGGAATTTGTTTCTAATGTTCTATTTAGAGATGTGTGACTCTCAGATCTAATTTTAAGCATTTCCTAATAATGCCAATACTTTGCAAAGCAGTTTCACCTTGGTTGTTCTCAATTGCCTGTAAATAGGGAGTCGGGAGGCTCCTCCTAAAGCTTGGACTATCTGTATCCTTGTTAAAATTAGAGCCACAGAGGCACTTCCCAGGAGCATCCTGCTGCTCCTGGCTGACATGACTCTCCTCTCCTCTGCCCCAGAGGTGCTGTGTAGTGGCAGTGTCCTGTTGCAAAATCCTTACAAGGTGAAAAGCATCACCTGTAAAACACTGTGAGAGGTTCAGCTTTATTAAATCTCGTTAATTCTCATTACACTCATATCATTTTTTTGTGAAGACAGAACCATGAAGATTTTTTTTATTATTATTAATTTATGTATCCAACTATTATGTTCCTAAAACCCTGCAATACTGGTTTATAAGGACTTAGGACCTGTGAATTGCATTTGAGCACTGTTTAAAAGGACAGACGGCATTTCCACCATAAATATCTATTAGGTTTATGTGACAAATGAAATTTTACTGGATTATTTATATTTTTAAGTCTCGGCTAAGGCATTTCAATCCTGGACCTTCTTAAGTATTCGTTGCCTCTAAATGAACTGGATATGTTGTATAATGGAATTACTAGATTTGTATTAAATTGTAGCTTTGGGACCCATCACTGTGTGATGCTTCTACTTTCAACTGGCTTTGTTTATCACAGAGAAGGGAACTGAATTAGCATAAGATACTACAAAGTAGTAAAGGGATTTTAGCACCCTATCTATTTGACCTCCTATTGACCTGGGCTAATTCATATTCTCCCTGGGATGCCATAACGGGTCATTTTGTATTTGTAAAAAAATTAGGTCAAATTATGGCGCGACGTCCCTCGTCCCTTTGGCGGCGGAGGCGCGGAATTCCCTCTCTGCACACACACACACACACACACACGTCTGTGCTCCTCCTTGAAAGGAA
This sequence comes from Lophotriccus pileatus, assembly GCA_035583135.1. NCBI lineage: Eukaryota > Metazoa > Chordata > Aves > Passeriformes > Tyrannidae > Lophotriccus > Lophotriccus pileatus. Next base: position 11,110,113 of record JAWWES010000169.1, read on the forward strand.
AATGAACTTTTATTTGTAAATTAGCATGCAAGAGATTGTTATTTGTCTTACTTATTGCGTTCCTGTGGCTGCTGCTGCGAGCATGGCCGTTCGCAACGGCGTTGGTGGCAGTGAGAGGATGGTGGGAACACGGGATGGGGATGGTGGCACAGGGAAGTGCTGTGTGGTGGGTGTGCAAGCAAGTGGAAGTGTGAGTACACACTCATAGGCACATGTGGATACACTCATATGAGGCATTTTCTGCCCTGGCCTTCATAAAATCACCATAAAATGGTTTGGGTTGGAAGGGACCTGAAAACCATCTCGTTCCACCCCCTGCCAAAGGCAGGGACATTTTCCACTAGGCCAGGTTGCTCCAAGCCCCATCCAACCTGGCCTTTAACTTTCAGGGATGGGGCACTGTATTTTACTATATAATAACCAGAGATTGTAGCTTTTCTGTGAAGGGAGTGATTAGAAGAAGTGAGGAAGTTACACATGAGGGTCTGCTTTGTCCAACTTGGAGGATGTGCTTGGCCCTGAAACACTTCTCAGCTATCAGGCTGATTTTTCCTTCCATTTTGGGAAAGCTGCCTTTCATCATGGCAGAAAATTTCCACTGAAATAACATTTTTCACAGGATAAACAGAGTTTACCCCACCTTTGCTTCTCCAAGCTGTGGCACTACCGTGCAAGATTCCCACACACCAAATGCTCACACCTTCCCCTTGTGGGAACTGACTATCCTGGCACTTCTAGAGGTGCAAGAGCCTGCAGAGGTGGGCTGGAGAAGTCTGCAGGAGCCAGCTCTACCTCTGGATGAGAAAGGGATATTTGGCTGTGTTTAGGAAGACAACAGTAATTAATGCCAAGTGTATTTAATGTGACGTGTTGTTCTGCACCACCAACGATGCCCTTTCAAGAAACAAAACTTGTCCTCTGCCACAAACCTTGAAATCACTCCATAGCGCTCATGCTCTTGGTCCTTAAATCAGCTCTGATCTCAGTGGCCTTCTCAGATTTCAGCTGCAATTTTTTTCCTAGCTTTAAATTCTACCTAATGAAAGAAAAAAATGTAGCTCTTTAGTCGAAGGTTGTTGTCGGTAATTCCAGAAATTTCAGTCTATTTTTTTTCCAGCGCAGACCATGAAATGAACTCCAGCCGTCGCTCTGCAGTGCAAGGGACTGATGAATTACAATGGCAGCCTGCTTTATTCTCCTTAATAAGAAATTAGATCACAATAGGGATTTACCAAAATTACCTTGAAGTGTTTGTGGGTTTGAGTGATTGGACAATTTGCGTTAAAATTGTGTTGAATCACACGAGTCAGAGCATCTGTCTCTTTAGTTGGCCTATGGGCTGCCTTAAAAATGCCCCTCTCTCCTTTAACAGGAGCCTGCTAATGAAGGCAGAGGCTTAACCCTACAGTGTTTGTTTGTTTTCTTCCCCTTTTTCTAAATTACATTATTGATAATTTTCTCAGGGCTTCCCAGATTTCCGTGGCAACTTTATCAACTCCCGTTTCAGGTGGGAAGTGAGGAGTTCATTTAGGAATTGAATTAAATCTTAATATTTAGCCTTTTGGATAACTTATACCCCTGGACCAGTTCACTTAATTATTCACCAGTGTCTTTTATTATGGATGCAGTTTGCAGAAGCTCAGTTTAGAGCCGGAATGGGTGTTGGTGCTCCTAAAATGAGCCCCTGGAATACCAGGAGTACCTGCCCCCACCTGTGTTTTTAAGGAAGCCCATTTCATTAGGAGGCAGGAGACACAGGCGGATGAGCTGCATCTTGAATAACTTCGGGAAATCTTTTAAGTCAACCTTGTGTTTTAGTCAACAGGGAAGGTTTGACCTTTAACCCCCCAACAACCATCTGTTTCATTATTTATCTGAGGGAATCAGAGAGTTTTTGTTCTTTCACTAAAGTCCCTGACACCAAGATATTTTTAATAGCGGAAATTTTTCATTCTTGTCACTATTCCTTTTGAAAATACAGGTATTTTCATACAACACGTAGCTAATGAGTGAAACTTCAGAATCCAACCTTTCTCTATAATCACAGGAACAGGGATTAAAGAGGTCCCACTAGTGAGGAACATGAAAATTAATTATTGAGCTCCTTGTTTTATCCTCCCCATCTGTCTGATATTCTCGAGCACAGAAGGAGTTAGACAATTAAATTACTCCTCCTTTTACCTCATCAGGATGTTCCCTGTACCTTTTCTCTAACTCCAGAGGCTCCCAAATTCTGTCCATTTACGAACAAAAGTGTGTGTGTTTGCTTGAGTGTCTGATTTTCCTGAATGTCAAGAATTCAGCCAAGCTTTTCAAAACATTCATCTCTACCCAGTGCACTTAAAATGATTTTTTCTTCTCCTAAGGTTTACAGGAAAACCTTTCATGGAGAGAAAATCCTTGTAAAGAACACAAGTAAATTGTAAAATTCTTATGAACAGTGTGTGAAAAGAGAAATGCACAAAGGCACATGTACACTAGAGAAAAGGAAGAGTGGAAATAACGATGAGAGGGATGTGCACTTCATATGTCAAGTGTGGGGGATACAATCTCCTTTAGAAACACTCACGAAATTCCCTCTGAAGTCACTGGGAAGTGCCCCAGTGCATCTGCCCAGGGCAAAATTAAACCCATTATATTTAGCTTTCCTGAGAAACCCTTGGTTTTGTAACATGTTTATATTTCTGTCATTATTTTTGGCAGCTAAACAAGTGAAGAATTTCATTTCTAGCAACTAGTTAAGACAGTTGGGGCAATTAATTTGTTTTATTTAACAATAAAGCTGTCACTTGGCAGGGCTGGGAACGACAGTAACTCCAGCAAGAGGCTGGTGGAGCTTTTTCCCTGCTCAGGATGGAGAAACTTCAGAGCTGTGTGTGAGT
>JAWWES010000169.1:11116014-11128220 GCA_035583135.1 Lophotriccus pileatus
CACCCCGGGTCCTGGAGGGGGGGGGTTGTTTTTGGTGGTTTTTATTCTGTCCTTTTTTGTTTTTTTTTTTTGGCAATTCCTCTGAAAATTGACAAAAGAAACACAGAAAACCCCAACGAAAGAGTGGATGGCTTTTGTATTTTGGCATTACTTTACTCTGCCTTTGGGATGATGAACTTTCTCGCACATTTGATTGATGTAACTGGCTTAACTGATTAATCACTTTGCCTCCTAGCAGTTCCTTCCTGCTTATATCCAAGGAAACAGTCAATTAGGACTATAATTAATTCTTCCTTTCAAGATGGAGTAAATTTGGAAGGTTGTGACCACATAAATGCAGGCAGTGCAGCTGGTTAATCTGCAACCCTGAGCCTCATGCTCCTAATGAACAAACTACAGCTCTTGTACTTCAAACAACAGACAAAACACTCAAATCCTCTAGAGTCCATTTGGATACCTACAAAATAGCACATGGAGGAAACACAACATTTAATCAGGCCATAGCACTGAAAATTTATGGACATGCTTTTATGTCAAAGATATATTAATGGACAATTCCACAGAAACCATCAGAAACTACAAGATAAAATAAGATACAGGAAACTAGTGAACCAAGCATGTTGAACAACTGCGTGGGCACAGCTAGAGAAACAGAAATAAGATTTTTAGCACAAAGAGAACAATGGAAAGCCTCACCTGGATATAATGCAGATTGTTCCATCATGTTTTAAAGATCTAAACTAGTTGCTAGTCTAAAACAAACTCCACTATGGCGACAGACCTTGAGAGGTAGAAATTAATTCAGGAAAAGTGCAACTACAGGTTGTTCAAAAGTCAGTCTACACAGCTACCTCACACCTTTCTCACCTTACAGTAGAAGGGTTCAGCAAACATCTAAGGAGGAACTCAGAGAATATTTTAGTAGGTTGACTGCACTCTTACAAGTTTCAGTGGTTTATCTTGACAACATCGACTCTAGAAAATACAGATATCTCCTCCCCCAAAGTATCATGACTTCGGAGATTGTTAGGTTATTTTTATGAAGTTTTTTTTTTTTTAAATATATTCTAAACATCTAAAAATTATTCTGGTATGTCATATCATGTGAAATTTATAATACTTTAAATTACTTAATATATTTTTGTATTGAGCATAATTTGCTACATTAATCTGATAAAGGCAAGAGACAGGCAGATTATCAAACTAGTGGAGATAAGCTTCTGAAATTACAAGTGAGCTAGAAAAGAGGCCTTAATTAAAATTTTTTGAATGAGTGAAGAGGTAATACTGAGTTCCATATATACAAAGTTCCTCTCAGAGTTACAAATCTGGATCAGACTTCAGACTGAGAAGTTTGGTTTCCTGGCCAGATCAGCTGCAGAGCAATTTCATGAAATTATCACAGTTCAAAAGATATAAAAAACCTTAACCTCTGTTTTGCTTCAGCCTTGAAAAATGCTGAATTTACATACATACATTTAATTTGGATCTGTACTTCACTCTTTAGGACTTTCTAAAGAGAAGTATCAACTTAATCCAAGTCAGCATTACCTTCAGACACTGAGCTCCTACCCTGCTCCCTCCTTTTCTTTTTTTTTTTTTTTAAGCCCCAACAATAGGAAAAATTGCTAACAAACATCTTAAGTAACGTAGCAGTTCCCTGTTGCTCATCATGATTTACATGGAAACAGAAAATTGGTACTTAAAATAATGATAATAGTCAGTTGGTAATTTGATCACAGATTCCAGATGATTTTTCCAATGATTAAGGTATTAACCACAATAAAGTTTCATTTATTATTACATTTTGTCTACTTTTCTCCCATGAATGGAACAAAACTGTCACAAAGGAACAGCTAAGTAAAACAAAAATGACCTTTAAACATTACTCTGCATGTGTATAAATGTGCACCCAGAAAAGCACTGGATATACTTTTCACTGAAATCCAAAATATTTTGCAATCAAGTAATATTTGAAATAAGAACTAAAAAAAAATCAAGTCAACTTCATGCCATTTTTTTTCAAATAACCAAACAGATGTCCCAATGAAATTTGCCATTATTCTTTCCAGGGGGAGAGCATCCGTGACTTTTCCAATAACTTTAACAGAATTCACTCGAATTCTGTTTTCCTGGACAATATACTAGGAAAAACTGGGAAATTGGTTTTCTGAGCATTTCTTATGAGGAAAATACCATTAACTCAATCTCCATTGATACTAAACACCAGATTGAGCAGTCAAGTGCCATCTTACGCACGCTGTTCTACTCAGTTTGGGGTTTATTTTTTTAAAACTTGTGGGTGATGGCAAAGATTCCAGTATTGTTAGGTGGCCACATATACAAATCACCAATTAGTATGCCTAAATAGAAAAGTGTCTCTGCCTTATTGGTGTATACAGCTTCAGTATAACCAGTCCCTGATTCCTCTGTGTGGATTTTCCTATACATTCTTAAAAACATGGGAAGCATACTGCTGAGCTCTTCCCTTTTTTGTAGGTTTTGCTCCCTGAACTATTTGTAAGGACTACCAATTTGCCAGTCTTCCACGTAAGGACAACTACTACCGCTGTTCACAGAACTGGGGGGGGAAACATCAAAACAAAACAACAAAACCAATCAAGAAGTTTTAAGACAATTTGTTGGTATTGGTTAGATATTCACGAGAAAGAAAAGAGGGTCAAAGTAAATGAATTGTTCATCAGAACCACTGTCAGTAAGACACGCGAGGTGCGCCGGAGACATTGCACCATCGACCTGCACATCTTAGAAAATGAAGGCATCCTACCAATACACAGCTGACATGGGTGTAGGCTGCGAGCCTGGCAACTGAGTTCTGATTTTATCAACACTTAGAAATAAAAGAAATCTACCTTCTCTCAGGAAACCATGAAAATGGGAAGCCTGCTACACTGATCACTGTTCCAAGTCACTGATCTGACAGGGAAGGCTACAGTGACTCCGGAAGAAAAGCCTCAACTGGGAGCTCTAACAGCTGGTTGAAAAAACACCTGCTTAGACTGACCTCCTGGATTTCACTGCTGTTGGCTAGATCATTTCAGTTCTGTGTACATTGACAAGAGGTTGGAAAAAAGGCAAATCTGATCTTAAATGTCATTCCTATCCTGAAAATCCCCTGTAAGTACTCAGTATGTTAGTTCTGTTCCCAAAAAAGTAACATCCATTGAAAGATGATTAAGGTTACTGAAAAAACAAGGGTTTTGAGAGGTGTCTGACAGGGTCTGTCACTCTGAGGATCAAAATATCCACAAAGAATCTCACTGTCCAAGGTCTCCCAGTCCACATCTCCTGGTTGAACCCCAACAGCATAAAATTATGGAATACTTTTGTACTGACTGGATGAGTGCTCATTTGGCTTAACAACAGGGAGAAAAAAAGAAGTCATGTTTGTTTACATGTTCATATCTTGTGTAAACAAAGTTTTTAAATCCCCAGCATATTTCTTTCATCCTTTTTTTCATAGAGCCTTTTGACAGATTTCTTTTCACAATATCTGACTTAGGACAAGAAAAAGAATTTCCAACACAGGTTGAGAAATATTTACTTGCCCAAGCAGAAAAGCACAAGACAGTCTGAATGTGCAGGTCAACAACAGTTCTAAGATGCAAAAAATTCCTTCCCTGCAGAAGGTTTTCATAGACTAATGGACACAAATTTGCGGTGTAGTTTCTGTGCAGATAAGTGTTCCCAAGCCCTTAAAAACAAATGTGAAATAGTATCTCCTCATTACAGAATCCCACCCCATCACTTGTACTAAGTGGTCTCATCATGTTTAATGTGTTTCCACTTCTTGTGTTGTCAAGAATCTTACCCCTGTTTTACACCAGGGGAACTGGGGCACAGAAAGGCTAAGGATACATCTAAATGGCAAAACTATGTCCATCAGGTAAAATCTCTAACACAGATGTGCCTTTAGTACAGACCTAATCCATCTAAATCTGCTTTTAAGGATATAATTTCCTTTGCAAAGAGGAGCTGTAAGTAGTAAGGGGGGTTATGTCCAACTACAAAGTTCCTTTCTAAGAGTGCTTTGCACTGACAGTTCTAATACACTGCATACCAGAGGACCCAGGGGACTTAACCAGAACCATGCACCCTGCTTTGTCACAGGCACCTCATTTAGCTGAGGTCTAATAAATAATAGATTAAAGCCCTGGCCGCGATATCATCTCTTCTCTTGCTGTGATTCTTGTAAAATTGTACAAAAGGGACTTTCAAAAACAATTAAAAAAAACCCAACCAACCAACCAACCAACCAAAAAAACACAGAAGGTTTCCTCATGAAAGCAGCTACAAAGATTTAAAAATTACAACAAAGAATCAAAGCATTGGAGTAGGGCTTTGGTCAGATGGTATCTGCTAATGGCCAAGGCATGCTCCACAGCGAGCGCCACAGGCGTCTCCTGAGCAGCTGGAGATGTGAGCACCCTACACCCACACAGTCTGCAGGGTCCTGCACAACTCCACAGGCTCCTCTGGTCTAAGTGACACGAGACCAGGGCTGTAGCAGGGGATACTCAAGGACAAGGACTGCAGGGCATACTGCCACAACTCCCCGTCTGAGGGAACATCATTCAGTCTTGGCTTAAATTCACTGGATTAAGGCAAGGCAATAGCAGTGTCACTGAAATACCTTTGAATATTAAGTGTTGAAGGATCTTAGTTGTCCTTGAGTTCCAAGATTTTAACTATTTTGATGCTTCTCCATCAAATTAAGAAAGGTCTGATAGGAAATGATCATCACAAACATCAGCAGCTGCTATGCATAGATGCTACTGATATGGAGACAGCTGGGTACACATTTCTGTGGTCATTTCCTTGATGAATAGAGCATGCACTGTTGTACATAAAAATGGCATTGTCGGTCTCTCTCAAAACACTGTAGGTTCAGTCTTGATCTGAATGACTGAGACTTGTTTTTAAGAGACAGAAAGTCTCCAAAATCTGTCAGTTCTTGTCCTGATGACATTCCACTCCTAGGAGGACGATAGCTTTCACCAGCAACCCTCAAACCCATAAGACATGCATCTGGTTCTGCAAGAGGCTACAATGGACATGTCACTTAAGTGCACAGAGAACAGAGAGTTTAAAAAGAATACTCGTTCAGCCAGCTAGGCTCATGCTCCAGCAGGAGCCAGAAAAACATGTCACAAGCCCTCTGGGAAAACAGAACTAAGTGCTCTGGGCAGGCAACTGAGGACAGTTGGCAAATCAACATATGAGAGAAAGAGGAAATCTCTTCAAAGGCTAACAGGGAAAGGGGCAAACCATGGGCATGCTGAAGCCTGCTCCTAAATGTCATTATTCAAGAGGAAGTTAATGACTCTTCCCCTCTTCCACAGGATGTGTTCTTCCCCCATAAGCTACCATTTAAAGAATCAACTAGTACTAACTAAGCATGCTATTAGCTGTTGATATTTAATAATACAAGAACAGAAGCCATAGTCCTGGTCTTGCAGGCCTCTTGATTAAGGGCAGCACTGTAACTAACAGTGCCTTTGGCACTTTGACAGGTTCAGGAGGTTAGTGCAAATTTCTGACAGGATTTGCACATCAGTGCTTTCTTTACTGAATCACTCACTGATCAATCTCTGGATCGAAAAAAACAACCCGTGGGTTCAGAAAAAAAACAGCAAAATTATGACATTTTCTCACAAAGCGTTGCTCCAGACCTTTAGATGCAGTAAACAATAAGGTAAACCTTGGATAGTTGAATTTCTCCATTGTGTAAACAAAGTGACTATTCAGTAATTGATATACCGGTGCCCCAATCAAGAACTGCTTAAGAGTGACTGATACCCCAGTACCTCATGGCACAAAGGAAACTATCAATAGCAGAGAGCTGATGAAAAAAATTTAAAGGTATTTCTAAATTAAAGCAATCTAGATCAGGAAATAGGAAAAATTTCAGAGTAAGGACATAGCAATTTCTCTCTGTAGAATCCCCATTTACACCCCATACAACACCCTGAATACTTAAATCAGTCCTGGCCCTCAGAAAACAATAAAATTACAATTAAAAAAAAAAAAAAGGGAAAAAAAACCCCCCACCAACCAAAACACCTCCCACACAACCCTATTAAACTACCTCCACAAAAGCAACAAATTTTGGAAGAAGATACTACCTGCATTAACCAACTAGAAAGCTTTAAAAGGTTGTAAAAATACAAGAGCAGATACACAAGGAAATGCATAAGCAAATGCAAAAAAACAAGACTAAAACCTAGGAAAATAATTTTCTAAGCTTCCTTCTAGTGAGATGAATTAGACCACGGAACAGTCCCCTTTCCTTGGGCAGGCTGAAGTTGGACAGAACACTGGAAATGCATACTGCAGGGAAACTTGGAAGCCAGATACTTTCAAACGTCCTTTCCATCTTCAGTGTTTCTTATTCTACAACTAGCAGGTCTAAATTGTTATGCAATTATATAGTTTCCAGGCTTTCACTAAAACAGGGATGAGGTATTTGCCATAGCAGAGCTGCCTCTAACAGGCGGTTCTAACAGTAGATGGAAGGAACAAGATAAAACAGACGGATGTCAGAGCTCTCCCGCTGAGCGCTTCAGTCCGAGCGCTCAGTTTAGCAACATGAAGATGTTTATGCTGGCTGCAAGAGGACTTCAAATGGCTTGTCTACAGAAATTACTTTAGAGGAATATTACACATGACATCATCCAACTACATTAAGTCAGTTCAATTACTGGTAATCAACTTAGAATATATCTGTGTAGTTATTTTTAGAGGTTTTACTGAGGTTTATTAGGAGAACATATTCTAGCACTCCCTTTATTAAGATGCCATAATGTTCTGCTATTTTGAAAAAGGACAATTTTATTTTTATGCCCTTTGTGTAACATTTGGGTTTCTGAACAGTGTTATCCTTTCTTACACTCCCCAGAATTAGTTACTTCTGAGGACAAATGTCCATTGATTAACAATGAAAACACACTGGTTGCAGAGAATTTAATTAAGGGACAGACTACAGAGTGCCAGGTCTAACTATCCAGGAATTTGCTCCTCCCTTCTCAAGGAAGCTCAAGCAAAACACTCAAAATCCTGACAGCACCCAAAGCAGTTATGTGTCTTGTTTTCAAAGTTCAAAATAGCACTTACACTGCAAAGGACAGTAGAGCTCCCAGTAAAGACACTGCAACAGACAATTTTGGACTCTGGATGCTACTGGGATGCAGTAACTCGGGTACAGGGGGACTCTGCAGCCCTACCCATGCTGTGGTGGGGGCACAGAGCCCTTGCAGTGCACACTCAGCACTATTTGCTACCGTGCAAAAGATTTCAAGCAGCACAACAGTTATGGCTGCCTCCTCTACCCTACAACCACTATGCAGGAACACTTTAATTCTTTTGGGAGCTGGGAGAGGGAGTAAGTATATTTAAAACCATATTCTGCTTAGCTATTCCACATGGATCCCATCTCAACTCTCATGACATAATAAGTCAGGACTGAATCCATAAAAATAATATTAAGTTAACATGAGTGAAGTGAGGATGCCTTTAAAGTCAAGGCACGTTAAAATATAAAAAAAAAAATCGCCCTCCCACTCTCTATTTCCACCCTATCTTTAGACTAGCTTTTATTACTTGACCAACATTTTTTAAGGGTCTGTTTTGTTTTCTATACACATGTAACTCCCATTACTGTCAGTGGAAATTATGTATGCACATCAGTAGCAAACCAGACTGCAGGATATTTAGCTCTCTAAGGTATCCATGTCCTTGTTACAGTCCTGTTTCAGGAGAAAAGCCAACAAATATATTTGGAATTCTGCCTTTAAACAAACACCATATTACAACAGGCACAAGCACTGCCTGATTCTTCCAAATGGAGGCAATACCCAAGAGAGAATCCTACTTAAACCAACAAAAGAGTGGATTAACAACATTTGTCTTTTCCCACCATTCCCACAATGCTGCAGTGTCTCACATGATGAAATTAATAAGAAATATCTCTGTAAGAGAAATAAATAAAACAAGTTTTTTCAATAACCTATATACTGAAATACTTAAAAAAATTACGGCAATGCTTGAGAAGAGCAAGCACGGAGACTGTAATATTTAGTTACTAGAACTAAAAGTACTTTTCCATTCACAGCCCACAAAGAGCTTTTACAATATTGGATCCCTATCACCATAAATTGGAGGAGGAAATAATGGGTGAAGTGGAAGAAATTTGGCCAAGAACTGAAATGACAAGGAAACCATTTTTCCTAACTCCTCATCTGACATTTTGTCCTCTGCAGCCTGTCAAGCACTTCTTGACAAGCCAGTGTGCTGACCTCTCAGAAGCCAGAATCCCATGAGATCATGAAGGTTATTCTTTTCCACATAAAGAATCCTGATATGCAAAAGCTCTGACAATAACCTGTTCATTCAACTTGTTATTATTTTCCAAAGTATGAACAAACCTCCCTTCAGATACCTAGCTTTTTTTCCAAGGCATTTATATTCACATATTCACTTCAGTGTTCTAAGGCTGAGTGAAAAACACACATTAGCAGTGGCATATGCATCACTGTGTGTCTCAAACTCAGAGGAAAGCATTTGGTTTCCAGTAAGAGCATGTCTTTTCATTCCACCACTAATCATCTCACTGCAGTGTTTTCCCTAAACCACACTTAATGTTTTTATTAAGAAATTAAATCTAATCATGAATGCAGGGATATGGTCTACAGAGTCTTTGGGCAGAGACACTTGTCCTGCCAGGCTACACACCAGCAGACTGTAAAAGCAATCATGGTTTCTAAAACTCTGTGTTTCTTCAATGAACTTACTGCTCTCTCTGTGCCAAATGAAATTCTGACAGGGTCTCAAAACCAACACAAAAGGTGAAATGAAACTTAATGAGAGTTTTGCAGCTGAAATCCACAAAGCTTGATCCTATCCAAAGTTATTTCACTTCTGTCACAGGAGGAAAACTCATAATAGACCTTAACCTCCCTTTGAACACCTCTGTTTGAAAAAACAGACCCATATTAGCAGTGTATTAGCAGTCACAAATGCTAGTCTAGACATTACAGCTACAGCCTCCTCCTTTAATCCTCACTGGCTCACATGTATCTGCATGCAATAGCCTGAGTTCATCCACACTGTTTTCTCTCGGTAACTTGGCTATCTCAAGGATCCTGGCCTGAAAATTGGTCTATAAATATCCAGCGCATCAGTTTTACTTATAAAAGTGATTAATTGAAGACTCTAAGCTGTTACTACCTTGAATAGGAAATAAAATGTCACTCAGCAAGCCATAAATCATGAAAGCTGCCAATAAAACCGCCTGAACCATACTGCAAGTCAGTATCATGTGGCCGTATTATCGGGAAACATAAAGTACATCCTTGCAACAAAATTATACCAACTACTTGTTTCATTAAACAGCTATAAACTTTTCAGACAATAGCTGACTTTGTGCAAAATATCCTTCCCTGATTTATCACAGACAATAAGCTTGTGGATGCAAACACTCAGGTAGTTTTAGATTGTTTAATTTTTTTTTTCTTAATGTTAGTCATAAGCATTGGTCCAAGCCCTCTGAAGGCAGCAGTGCTTGTCAATGCTTGGACAAAACTTAAACTCCTTTTGGTAGATGGCTATCTTATTTCCTACTCATTCATTTATTTATTTTGCTCCCTTAATCACTTAGCACGCTGACATCAAAGAACTGCTTGATTCTCAAGTATTATACTGACTTTGTAAGGAATAAATGAAATAAATTAAATCATTTAGTAAAATTTAGTTGTAATGGAAATATCATAACAAGATTAATTTTATCAAGCACACTGTCGACTAGCTTGTAAAGAAATACTGGAAAATAAAAGCAGCCTTGCTGGCACATTGTATTGTCTTCCATAAGGTGTTTGCTAAACAGTGTAGCTATATTGTGATAGTGGCTTTCACTGTAAATCTGTTTCTCTCATCAGTGTTGTTTTCTCTACTTTCAATAAATCTCTTTTGCATGTGGTAGCATAGGAAGATGGAACACTTTAATAAGGCAACTCCTACTCTGCTTTACAATGACTGTGGAAGGAGGGCATTGAATATTTCCTTTATTTATCTTAACAGACCTTATATAGAAACATATACATAGCATGTTAAAATGTTTATCAACAATTTAACACACTACCACATTTCTCCCATTTTCACAGTAGAATGGTACACAACAATCATTAACACTGTCTGTGATACATGGATCTAGCAGTTTGCTAATAAATCAAATGTCCTCATGAAGAAAGGTATCTTAAGTTGCGTTGTTCTCAGGAAATTAAAAATGCTTTGTGGTACATGACACATAGCAAGAGTTGTGAATAATGATAATCATAGTCTAACAAAACCAATCTACTTTATAGTTTTTATAGTGCTTTTGACTGCCATACCTAAATGCTGCCTAAACATATTACTTCTAAACTCAAAGATTAAGAGTGGCTGTAACAGAAGAATCTGATCTTTTCCCCCCATCTCCAAACAGAGCTTCTCAGAACAAAGAGCTATCTTTAAATTTGTCTCAGACCCAGTGTTTCCTAAGGCTTTTTGGACTGTTTAAAAAGGGAGTTGCTCCTGTCTCAAACCAGTCCATGTTTCACCATCAGCAAACAGTCTGATCCTGAATTTTCATGGTTTTTGCTCAAGGTCTTACAAAATGCCTTGCTCCAGAAGAACACAGTAAATGAAGATATAATACCCTTGATTTAGCAGGAATGTTTTCTTGATCCCAACACCCCCACACACACACATCTGCAGTAAAAAATGTCATTTCTTTGAAACAGCTAATGACAGCAGCAACAATCTGGCTGTCAAACACAACAACATGATTTTGTGTACCAGAAGCAACCCAGGTGATGAACAGAGAAGTATGGATGGAACAGCCACTGAAGAGAGCTAGATACAATTTGTTTCTGAAAAAAGTAACTCTCTAAAAAATCCTTCTATGGCTTGTTACTACATTAGATTTTTCTTGTTCCTTCTCTGCAGCTGCCTTTAACAAGAAAATTTTAAAAAAGCAAACACAGGTGTTTACTCAAGGATCAATTCACCTGCTGTTCCTGCGCTCCACCTGCCCCTGTCACCTCACTACCTGATCCAGCCCTACAGCTGGGATGACTCATCTCTGCATGAGTACATTTTTAAATGATCTATTTTCAGGGGTTTGGTTCTGCAAAAGGAGAAGGAAGGATAAAGACCTTTCTTTAATACCACATAATTTATCTACTTTGCATCTCTCTTTTACCTTTTTGAAGCAGCAAAAGCACAGTGGTTGAATCCTCCAGGCTTCTGAATGCCAGGCTAATGTGCAATTCACCCCTTCGTAATGAAAGGCATCATAATTCAAGGGCATCTGCATCATCCTCCCCCAGATAACAATTTACTGAAGCAGCGAAAAGGAAAGAGCTTTCCCAGTTTGTTGCAAAATTTCAGATCCATGTTTGAATGCAGTTGATGGATTTCCAGAAGCAGAGTGGAGTGCTCTGCTTTGAATTAGCCATTATCTTTTACATCCCTCCATGTTTCCTGTCATCACAAAAGAAGATGAGTTACCCTTTAACTTACTGTAGAATAATCTCTGACTACCAGCAAAGGGGTAGTTAATGCTATTGGCAAGGATGATTTAGGAGACAATTTCAAAGTTCAGCTAACTATAAAAACAGAAGTCATACTAAAACAGCCTCATTCATTCCGCATACTAAGTGTGAGGGAAGCAGGGCTTAATACCCCAGCTGCTGGGAGATGTGACAGTATGATGTGAAACGGCCGTTTCTCACTTTCTCACTTGACAAACGTATCCAGCTTTGCTGGCAAGAATAGATGTTCATCAACTGCTGCTAAAGTATAATATATTAAGTATGACATCAGTGCCCAGACCAGATCTGACAGGCCTAAGTGTACAAAGGGGAAATCCTTACCTTACACATCCAGCAGACTAATCCCTACTTTACAAATTTTATTTAAACAAACGACGTAACCTGACAGCTGCAGACAGGCCAGAAAAACCTTTAATATTCTGAAGAAGGCTTGATTCTAAACTTATTTTTTAACATATTTTTAAGTGTCCTACAATGAAAATGTTCATTGTTTCAGAAAGTTACTTTACAGTCTTCCCACATGCCTTAAGAATAACAGCAAACTCCCTCAAGGCATTTGACAGTCAGACTCTTTTCTTTGACTGGTTTGTAATTTTT